>JAOTQR010000086.1:1367139-1380015 GCA_025774065.1 Solanum ossicruentum
GTATTGTCCGCTTTGGGGCGTTACGTATCGCCGTCCCCCTCACGGTTTTGTCCCCTTGGGTTTTACCCCAAAAGGCATGCAGGGACGGCGATACGTAACGCCTGTAGCTCACTTAGGCGAATCCCAAATCGGAAAAAGAGAGGGAGTTCCTGGGCTATATTAGTAAAGACTTGGATCTAACTTGTGAGACGCCTTTTGGGGTAAAACCCAAGGGGACAAAATCGTGAGGGGGACGGCGATACGTAACGCCCTAAAGCGGACAATACTTCACAGTGTTGGGCCAGGTCGTTACAGTTGGTATCAGAGCCGACTCTTTGCTAGTACGGTGGTGGGGCAAACCTCAGCAAGGACGCTGAGTCCCTACGGGGGGTGAGTGCAGGGACGACGATACGTAACGCCCTAAAGCGGACAATACTTCACAGTGTTGGGCCAGGTCGTTACAAGCATAACCTTTTAGTTCCCTTTCCCCTCTTTAATCTCCTCTTGTTTTCTTTCATTGTCCATTCTTAACTCTAAATGGACAATATCAGAGGTGCAATTTGGTCTATCCCAACCCAAATCAGACATTTGAGTTAGAAGTTGGAACTAAAATTATGAATGTTATGGAATCAAGCAGCCTTAACTCCAGACAGTGATTGGTAGTATTATATGTAGCTGCTAAGTGTAGAACCAAAGAATTTGTTGGACAAAGTAAAGACTTCATGGAGCTTCAATGACTTCTCATGTTCTACTCTTTTAAAATGTACTTGACATGTTTCAAAAACTGTTCCGCTTACCATGTTACTAGTGTCGTGGTATTTTACTAAGTTCTACAATTTCTAAAGTTATTCAGGATGGACACCGTGTGCGCTTGGTCAATCTTCCGAAGAAAATGAACATTGATAAAGATCTGCGAGTGGCTTTCAAAGGAGTTCCAGGAATAACTAATATAGTCCCAGTTGTGACTGGGAACAAGAAGACCAGGAATCCTATTTGCAAAGGCCTGGCCTATATTGACTTCAAGTCGAAGGATGAAGCACAAAGGTAATGCTCTAAAATTGGAATTTATACCTCGATCTCTCATTGTGTTGTTTGTGGCTGTACGTAAGAAATAAAAGGATGAAGTTTGTAATGCGTGATTAGTTTCACAACTCCATGTACATGGATGGTTTTAAGAATTCTATTGATGTTATTGCTTTCCATAGTTCGGATATGTAATTAAAATCACAGGCTAGTAAAATCTTGTGCGTTCTGTATGTCTATTAGGTATTTCCTTACAGTAGCAATTTGTTACTCCCTCAGTTTTAATTTGTTTGTCTGATTTTAACTTGACGCGAAGCTGGAACAGGAATAGGTGTATTTCTTTGAAAAGTTAGATACGTGCCTATTTAATCTTTACCTTTGCACTCTTCCCTAAACTATAAAATGTTTGATCATCGTAGATTTGTGCAAATGTTTTCTGGACGAAGTATAGCTTTTGGTAAGGTTCAGAAGCAAATAAAGTGTGAGGTGATAAATCCCGGATCACCAAAGTCCACAACTAAGCAGTCTGTCGATGAAATTAAGTATACTCCTGAACAAGAAATGCCTGATCTGCACGAAGACCAGGACGATGCTGATTTTGACACAGATTTCCTCTCGGATTCAGAGGAAAACATCTCCACTAACCACGATGTTGCAGAGCTGGAGGATTTATCAGCATTCACGGATGATTATATAGAAAATTCAGAAACTTTATCTATAGAGTCTACTTCGGGTGATGAGCAGGATGTTGGAGAAGAGTCTGATTTCTTAGAACAAAAGAAAGTCGAAGCAAAGGAGAAGAAGAAAAAGCTTAAGCAAAAGAAAGAGGTCTCAAAATTGAATATTCCAGGCTCTGCGCGCAAGTAAGCTATAAGCTCATGATATAACATACTTTCGCATTTTGTGTTAAACCTCACTGCTTTGGTTTCACTTACCAACTACTGCAATGTCATGCAGGTTGAAAATTAAGGAGAAAGCTGTACTCACTGGAGTTTTATCCAAATATGCACAAAAGATATCGTCGTGACTCTGAAAAAACCCAAGCTCGCGACTGTTGCTGGGGTTATGGTTACTCCGTACACTTCATTGTAGCGACTGTTGCTGTAGCATTCTTTGCAATTGTTCAATTTTGTAGATGTATTATTTACTTCACTATCAAGGTCAGGTTTGTTGGTTTCTTGTATGTAAATCTTAGCATCTGAAAATTAATGGAAACAAAGTGTGCATCGATGCGCATGGTGGTTGTGTTGGCATACAGAAGCAGGTTTTACAATGAATAGTGATTGTGAAAGGCATTCCACCATTCTTTTGGAATCATTTGAAGTGATCCAATTGTGTCCCTGTTTCTTCTTTCTATGAAGACATTGCACGAACTGAGACAGAGAATTAGTTTTGTTCTTTCTATGAAGACAATAGAGTACAGTTTTCTCGAGATAAATTCATATTTTGTGCATTCGATATACCTAGAGTCCGCCCAAGTAACCTATGATCAACATATACATGAGGCACGGAATGTTATCAATCAAAAGTTGCAACACAAGCTTGAGTTTAATTTGCAGTACAGCAGATTCAGCACGCAGGCATTATATAGCATGTCTTATAACAAAGACAGGTGAAGCTTTTTCCTATCAAAAAGCTGGCCAAAAATGTATCAAGGTAGAGGAAAGAAAGACATTCAACAGGCAATCAGATTCAGTTAACACACTTCAATAACATTTCAGAAAAAAATTGATCATCCTCCCTTAAACAACAAAACATAACTAGTGTAGTCCCATAAAGTAGGTTTGGGGAGGGTAAAGAGGTTGTTTCCGACAGCTTTCACCCTTAAACTTGTTATCATATTCCCTCTTCTTCTTAAACAATCAGAGAGATGGAAAAAGATTGATGCAGACCAGTAAGATCACAGGTCAGCATTAAAGCAATGAATGGGCCATTCATCAAGTAGGAATTCATGGAAGGTATTATGTCATAATCAGAACAGGTTTGAGTGAAATAAATAGTAAGAAGAAAACGAAGCAGGGACTTAGAGAAATGAAGAATGTCTATAAGTCTGGGAGTGATAGAATGAGGGTTAAGAAACTAGTGTACACGAGCTATTATAAACACTAAACCAACGATTAACATGATGCATGCCTCAAATATTCACTTACTAGGCCCCAACAGCTACAAGGAGAGAAAAAAACCAATGTCTTACAAATGCAATCTAAATTTTTGTCAGCAACTTAAACAATGCTTCTGCATGTGAGAAGCTTCGACTTTTGAAGGGAAACCCAGCAACCAGCTAGTATTAATTCCATGCATCTTTGAGACTATCACTATAGTAAAGTTTGGCAGAAAACCTAATGCATCTAAACCATGACAGAATAACCACTGATTCAGAAAGTCATCCTCTCAAAGTTATTCATATGAGCAAATCCGAAGTGCGTGGAATTGAAGGAGCTGAAAGCATTACAGAAACTCCGAGATTGACCCTCATACAAAATAAAGAAACTGATAACTAATACGAGCTTGAAAACTACAAGACTGAGAAAGGTGTACCACCAAAGCTATAATAAGTACATCGTGAATTTTTTTTTTTATTTGAATCGGATGTCCAAGTCTCTTTGAGCCCCGACTAATCCCGGGGGTGCACAGGCCCTCGGTAAGGAGTTTTCCGCAAAGTGAACACGGTTAATTCAGGTTTTACCCAGTCCGATGGCCCTTAGAAATTGAACTTGAGACCTTGAAAGGGAGCAAAACCCAAGGCTCAAGTCAATTGCCACCAGGCCAACCCTGAGGGTTATAAGTCCACCGTGAATTGATGAAATGACATAACAAGGAAGAATTAATATGGGACTTAAAGAAGTAAGCCAGGTCATATGAAGCAATAATTGAAACAAAAAGAGGAAGAGACATTCGGAAAAAAGGACTTTGACACAACTGTAGAAAAGCCAACAACTAAAGAAAAGAAACATGTCGTTTGCCCATTCTTTCTCGTGGGGAATATGTTCCCATCCTTCCATCAGATGATTGGTCAAAATAGTTCAACAGTTCTAACATTTTAGAAACCCCTTCACTTAGAAGTGCATTCATTGATATGGAATTAAAGGGACCTCCCTAAAGAGGAACAGACATTCACATAATGACCAACTAGTTGAGACTAATAGCTAGTTAAGCGATAAGTTCATCAAATGAATAATTTATCTTATAATGTGCCCTTGGTTGAACAAGAACACAAATGCCTCTGTTATTCATCCTTAAAACCTAACAAATTTTAACTATTCATATGATACTAGGAAACTTGCAACTAAAACATAGCTTAAACACGGCTCACCCTCACAACAGTTTTCTACCATTCATTCAAAGAAACAAACTGCACACAGTTCATATACTTTAAATCTATCAAAAGCCAAAATACCCAAATCAACTTCTGTTACTTCTACTCTAACAAGATTAACATGAATCGTTGTCACTAAAAGAGCGATAAACTAAAACAACTCAGAAAATTCCTTAAAGCCACAAACTGATTTCTTTTCTTCAGCAAAGATAAGCTAGGATCTTGTGCAGATAAACAACTTACTCATAATATGAGCATTAAGCAATGAAAACAGGTTTCTACTATGCATTCATAAGATCCAATACTGCATACATTTCAATAACCAACATCTACCAAAATCCACAAATACTCAAATCAACTTCACTTACTCCTCTTCTACAAACAGTGTCATATGTCAAGCTCTTTAAACTTTAAAGAGTGAAGTGACAACCTAAATCCATTTAGAGAAATCCTAATAACATAGTGCTTATTAAAACAAAGCAAAAGCCTAAAACTTTCAGCGAAGATAAGCTGGGATCTTGATACGGATAAACAACATACTCATAACATAAGAAATGACAACAAACACGATCCCAGCAGATGCAAAAGAAACCTTGACACTCTTTTCTCGGTTTTTATCAAGTGCCAAATCCAAAAGCACAATCCCAATACCACCAAGTAGAAACATGAACCCAGAAGAGAGACCTTCAATAATATACTGACCATTAACTCGACCCTGAAGAAAAACCACCGGTTTAACAGCTCCGGTGAATCGATCTTGGGTTGATCCAATACCCGGCGGTTCAACAATGACATCGTACACGATGCCGGAGACGACCATGAAGTAGGTAAGAAGAATCAGGCTGAAAACTGTCATGGCGGAGGGAAGGGTCACCGTTGGGATTTTGAGGCGGAGCTTTGGGGGACGGAGGAAGGAGAATAGGAGTATGCGGAGAATGTGGAAAAGTGGGTCGATGGAGTAGTCATCAGACGGATCGGGAAACTGGGCTTTGGCGGTGGATGATGCGGACTGGGTTTCAGATTTGGGTGGCATTCTTGATTTTCCGGCAGTGGTTCGCGGTGGGTCAAAAGATGGACGACCAGATTTGCAATTAGCAGAGTGCGAGTGTAATTTGGGGAAAATGCACAAATAGCAATTTTATGTTTATTTTTTTGATAGGAGGACAGTTTTAAAAAAATATAATTTAATTAACTTATATTATAAAAATATAATCCAAAATTTACATTACAAATTTTAAATCTAAAATATAGTAGCTCATTTCCGATAAAGAAGATGCTTAAAAAGGGGAGGTGGGAAATTCTCAGAAGCTAATTGATGCACATGAAAAATCCATTAGACATTGTAATGAAAGAACAAGTGGAAGAGGAAGAAGGACCTAAAGACCCGAAAAAGGCTTACGACAAAGCTTTAAAGAGATTTTATGGAGATGCAGTGTACATATGTAGTATTAATGAATTTTTAAAAAGTTCAGTTTAAATGAACCATAGCAAATCAATTTCTAAATTTATTTCAAATAAAATCGAAGGTTCAGCTATACTAAGTACTTAGTGTGGGTTTTTTATATTATAAGATGAAAACAAAAATACTTAGAGCATACATATTCAAGCAAAGATGTTGTGGTGTATGTTATTTATAGATGACAAAGTTCTAAATAATGAGATCAGAGGCATAGTTAACACTAAGTCCAAATTACTAGGAATGCAACTTCAATGACGTAATTGTATGACAATAAAATTTGCGTCTTAGAAAATATTATTCAAGAAACAAAAAATATTGCAACAATTTATTCAAGGAGTAGTTCTACAATCTCTATGAATCCTCTGATTCGTCTTTTCAAATATAAATTCAAGCGCTCTCTAGCTTGTTCTTGAATCTTGAGAAACTTGAGATATTTGATCTTGTCTTGTACTTGAATTTAAGGGCTTTTGAGCTTGTTCTTGAATTCGATGATCCTGAGATCCTGATCTTGATCCGTTCTTGCTTGACTTCTTGCTTTCTTAAACTCTTTTTGTTGCTTGTGGAGAAAGCTGCACGTTTGATCTACGAGCTCTCTCTAACTTCTTGATGTTAATTCTGAATTATAAGGACCCTTTATATAGTTGTAGAATAGAGGAGTCATGATAGAATCAAACCTCTTTCGGCCAATCAGATTTAAGGTGACATGGCGCAGGAAAAGTGATAAGGATAAGTTTCCTTTTAAGTGATATGACGATATTTGGTTGGTTGGGACACATCACTTGCACATGTGACACATATTTATTAGCCTTTAATTTAGATAGGAATGTCATGTCATTTTGACACATGGCATGATCCTATTGACTTCTTTATTTGACTTGGCATACCATGTCATCCGTCACGTGGTATCAAGTGGGCCTCTAAGATGGGGGAATATTGGACCCAATAAAGTGGGTCATCTTTTGTAGCCCAAATAATTGAATTTGGGCTTTTAATTAAATTTATATTTTATTGGACTTAATTAATTAATTCAATTATATTAATTCATAACATTTTTTTTGGACTATTATATTTTGAATTTAATATAATTTGAATCACATTATAAAATTTATATTTTAAATAAATTTTATATAATTACAAATGCCTCCTACTTCAAATTTTGTTCAGATATTTTATCTTTTGAAGAGTAGATTTGAAGTATTAATTTGATGTATAGATTTAAGCTCTTGAGTCCTGTTGAGATTTTGTAATTTGCTTGTGAACATTGGACCTTTTTGGAAACATAAATGTTTTTACATATGAAAACACGTTAGGAGTACCATAAGAACGAAATCTATATTTGTCATTCCCTTGCACTAATTTATGTTCATATATTAATCAATTATTTTACTCCCCAAGCAAGCTATCTTGATAGGTTGAAAATCTCTATTTTTTCCTTTTTTTTTTTAAAAGCTCACGTGAAATAACTAAACATTATATCACAAATGGTCACTCAACTATAGCCTACTTTCATCAAAAGTTACTCAACTTTCATTTTTAACTCCAAAGTTACTTAATTATAGATTCTTTTCTGAAAAATTCACTCAGCCTTAAATTTTAACTCTAACGTCACTTAACTATCACCGTTTTACATTCAAAATCACTAAACTTAAATAATTAATTTTTATTTCTAATTAATATTTAAAAAACTTAAAAAATACCCATTTAAACCATTTAATGACCCACCCCACCTTAACCCGACCCGCTAACCCACCCCAACAATCTCACAATCTTTCTCTTCTCCTTCTTCTGTGTATTTTCTAATTTCTCTCCATCCTCTGATCTTTTTATTCTCCTTCTTCTGTGATTACCCTTTTCTAAGCTAGGTTGAGGAAGGTTGATTCTGTTAATGAAGGTATTGGTTTTTCAGGATGGAGAATTCAAGCAAAGGAGATGGCTAGCTCGATTCCCTGTCAAGTTATTATAGCTCAGATCAAGATACTCCAAATTCTTGCACTGAGCAAATACTCTTCCAATCCCACCTGTGAATTAAATTGTTGTTAGAAATGTTTGTAACAACTAAGTTGTCACAAATCTTAGGCATCATTAGTCCATGAATCCTGTTCATCGTCAAATCAAGAACTTCCAGCTTATTCAGGCTAGTCAAGTTGAACTCACCAACAATGATGTTGTGTGACAAGTTCAAGAACTTTAGGTTTCGACATCGGCCTAAGTCTGGTGGAATGGACTCTGGAAATGTGTTCTTGGACAGGTCAAGAGAGGTCAATTCTGTCATGGCTGAGAAGTTATCAAACAATTTCCCAGACAGGTTACTTTCCGATAAGTCAATTTCAGTGACATGATTGATAGAAAATACGCGGAGAAGAGAAATATTAGGGGAAAAATTAATAAAGGGTAACAATTGGGTCATCTCACATTTAATGGGTGGGGTGGGTTAGCGGGTCGGGTTAATGTGGGGCGGGTCATTTAATGGTTTAAATAGATACTTTTAAATATTAATTAGAAATAAAACTTAATTATTTAAATTTAGTGACTTTGTGTGTAAAACAATGATAGTTACGTAACTTTAGAGTTAAAATTCAAAGCTGAGTGACTTTCTAAGAAAAGAATCCATAGTTGAGTGATCTTGGAGTTAAAAATGAAAGTTGAGTGACTTTCTGTGAAAGTAGTTCATAGTTGAGTGACCATCTGTGATATTAACTCCTAGGGAGAGCTTGAAATTTTTTCTTCTTTCTAGGATTTCACCACTTCTCTAAATAACCACATGCAGAATTCCTAACTTATATATGATTAGGAAATTATGTAGTTATATTTTATAAAGTCCTATTTTTTTTGTTTCTTCTCCTAGTTTGTTTTGGACAACTATTCTCCTCATTGAGTCGGGATTCCTTTACAGTCGACCTGCCCCTCTATAAATAGGGATACATTTCTTGTTCTCAGGACACACAAAGAATTTGTGGAAGAACGCTTGATGATCTGAGAGCCTTTTCAAGTCGTTAGCTTCAAGACGTGAGGTACATTATTTTTTGTATGTTTTTGCCTTTTTCCCTTTTCCCTTCTTTTCTTTGTGGGACTGTGAATTTAAGCTTCATTATTCCACAGAAAATTTGATCTTGAGTTGTGAATGGATAAATTCGTGCTCACGCCTTGATGAATCATATATTTAATTTATCAAGAAATAATTTTTTTGGTTGACGAATCATCCTTTTTTTTAGTCACATAAAATACATATATTTAATTCATGAAGAAATAACTTCTTTGTTTGATAAATCATCTCTTTTTTCTTTAATCACATGAGTATTTTGTATTTCATCTGAAAGTGACTATAAAAAAGAATATAAATGTATTTAATTCATCAAGAAATAACTTATTTGGTTGATAAATCATCTCCTTTTTTATAATCACATTGTATTTCATATGAAAGTGACTGAAAAAAGAATGTACATATATTTAGTTCATCAAGAAATAGTTTCTTTGGTTTGTGAATCATATTTTCTTTCTTTCTTTCTATCTTTCTTTTTAATCACATGCTCCCCAATAATCTTATTTTTATCCTTTTTGTGAAAAGGATAAAATAAAATATTCACAAAGAAAATTGATATATTTTTTTTTGTAGTAAAGAGTCCATGATTGTTGTATTTCTGTCAACTTGGTCCCTCGTTTTCTTTTGTTGTAGGGCCATAATTCAAGATTCTTATTATTACAAGAATTTGGTCTTGAGGTGTGAAGGGATGGATCCGCATCTCCCCACTTTAAGCAAGGTAATTTCATGGTAGTTCTTATCGCTCAAAGGAATGGATCTTATTCTCGCCTTAAGAACAAGGTAACATTCATGGTAGTTCTTATCGCGCAAAGGAATGGATACTCATTCCCGCCTTAAGAACAAGGTAACTTTCATGGTAGTTCTTATCGTGCAAAGGAATGGATACTCATTCCTGCCTTATGAACAATGTAACTTTCATGGTAGTTCTTATTGCGCAAAGGAATGGATACTCATTCCCACCTTAAGAAGAAGGTAATTTTATGGTAATTCTTATCGCGCAAAGGAATGGATACTCATTCCAGCCTTAAAAATAACAAAAAGCTTTTCTTGACAAGATTATATTTGTATATTTTTTTCTTGTCTTTTTGTGCTTAAGTTTGTCACTAATGACTTCTTCTATTCCTTGCAGTTTGAAAAGATGGTGATTTCAAGCAATACATCTCTCTTTCAACCAAACGTAATTATCTTGTAGTCGAAATTGAAGATGGAGCAAACCAGGTTCTCGACTCAAACTCCATTAGTTGGTCGATATGCGAGTCTATGGCCTTCTTTGAAAAACCCACTTCATATGGTGAATTGGAATTCAGTGAAAACTCACAATTCCAATAAGCTACTCAAGTTGTGGTCTATTCAAGCACCAGATCATCATTATGCCAACATTGCAACTTCCCTTCCAAGCTTAGGTCGTCGCATAATTAAAGGTGTGGTTCGCTGGGGAGACACCATGATAGTTGAGGGAGAGTATTGCCATATTCCAGGTTATTGGTAGTGGACCGAAGATGTACTTGGTAGGTGTTAAGAAGCTTTGGGTATGACTCAAATTTATGATGTCGTTTATGCATCACTTTTCACTTATGATCGTAATTTGGATATTTTACGAGCATTCTGTGAAGCTTGGTGCCTCAAAACAAACACACTTTTACATCTGTTTAGGAATTGTCCATTCTTTACAGGATATACATATCCTTGGAGGCTTACCAATTTTGGGTTCTCTTTACGAATAATTGGTACCTGAGGTCAAAGAACTTACTGGGTTTGATGAAAAGAAGATAAAATAACTTCCTAGGACTTGTCAATATTTATTTGCAGCCTATCATCATATTCAGGGTGCTAACCAAAAGGTATCTTTTAGCCAATGGATAGAGTTTTGGTGCAAGAGACCATCAAGGTATGGACCTATTCCACCTAGGCAAGAAGAGAAATCTTCTCATCTTGAACTAATGTATATTCCTAGTGGAACTTTGCCTGACACAAAGAGATGGTCACATGTTGAAGAAGTGGTATTCTCCAAGACCAGAGTAAACTCTAATAAAAGACATGAGACATATCTGGAAGCTTTCTTATGTTGTTGGTTATGCGCTTTTGTCCTTCCAAATAAGGAAGGCCATTACATTCGTCCTGGGACTTTCAAGATGAGATTGATGGCGAGTGGGAAAAGGGTCACTCTCGAAATTCTGGTGTTAGTTAGTATCTACAATGGTTTGAACAAGATCTCAACTGCATCTCAACTTAATCAAATTATATCCTGCTTCCCCGTTCATTATATTTATGGTTGTTTTGCTCATTATTTCAAGACTCATTTCGTATTTGCCAATGGACCCTTTATTCCTACTATGGTAGTATATTCTGGAGAAGGTGCTGCAAGGTACTCTGATAAAAATGATGCGAGGAAATGTATCCATTGGTGAGAATGTTGCTTGGTCCTCTACTATGTTGGATAAGAAGTATGCTTACTTTAATATAGATAATGATCGTGCACCAGAGTTGGAGACGAGGTACTTCATGAGTATCTCTTTCAATTATCTTCCCCTTAGAAGCAAAAATTCATTTATTGTTGAGCTATACAACCCACTCCGCTCCAGTCATCAAGTTAGATTCTTCTAGAATATTCCTAGTATTATGAAGAATGATATCCGCAGTGTTCCTTTGGACAAGAGATTTATATTTTGGCGGATCTGCACTATGAGTCAATCTTCGTCACGAGCAACTTTTCCCCTAATCATGCCTAATGTGGAGATTCTTTTGGATCTGACTATCAGATTTGGTAGAAGAAGACTCATAGGAATTTCCTTAGTAATTATTTATAGGGTTTGGTGAATGCTGGTGGACCAAATCCTGTTGTACCCTTAGAGGGTTCAGATGAAGTACGTATATCCAACGTCCTTAACGCTGATACAGACGACACTCTTTCTTTAGGTGCTGAGATGTCTAGATAGCATAATAAAGGAAAATCTCGATTCCCTCCGGTAGCACCAAAAGAAAAAACATCTACTCAAGCTACTCGAGTTCCTAAAAGATTACTACAATATGAGAGTGAGAGTAGTAGTAAAGATCGCTGTTGGAAGAGGAATAGGGTATGTCCAGATGAAAATTCTCCTATCTCGTGGTTACAATACATGATGAGACAAGTAGCCCCTCAAGGACCATATCGACTCCTATTAAAAAGGTATGGTCTAGACTTCCCTTATCGGGTATATCTTAGCTCCCCCTTTTGTTTATTCACCCCCCCTTTTTTTAAATGCAAGCGAATAAAAGGATAATTTCTATCTCTTGTGATGAGGTCAAAGATACTTTGAAGTCTAATGCACGTGACCACCTAATGGCCGCTATGTCCATATTTGATGAGAAGAGAGTCGTCCTAAATGCTCAAAAGAATTTCCTCTCTTCTCTTTGGACCATTATTCGAGAGAAACTTTCAAAATGTGATGTAGATTTTGCTTCCTCTCTTAAAGGCGAAATCCAACTAATTATCAAGGAGCTGAAATGCAAAGATGTGATATCTCGCCTTTGATAAAATTATTAGACTCTTTCTTTAAGTTTGCTTCCTCTATGACCAAGCAAGATCAATCCTTCATGATATGGATGTGGAGACCACAAGAAAAGAGTTACATCCTAGCGGTGGGAGAACGCCTTTCAAATGCCATGCTTGAGGAGTATGAGAAGGTTAGAGTGATGTCCTCTCTCCAACAATCACAGGTGAACATGAGAAGAAAGATAAGAGAGTTATGCAAAAAGGCACAAGCTTTGGAAGCCCGTTTAGCAACTGCCAAGGATGAAGTTGAAGAGGCCAAACTAGCTACCACACCTGAAGATAAGGAATTCGATGCATGCTCTGACATAGATTTGTCCAATGGTTTGGAACAAAAGACGGAGCATCTAGAGGCTTTGTGTCAAGAGATGATTAACTATAATTTGTGCTTAGATTAGATTTATCCCCCCCCCCCCATTTTATCTTCTTTTGCTTATTTTATTTTCTTTAGATTTAGATGATATGTTAGACAATTTATGATATTGATATTTTTCCTTGTCTTACATTATGCATCTTTATGACCTCTTTTC
>JAOTQR010000086.1:1380115-1409254 GCA_025774065.1 Solanum ossicruentum
CGAGGTCTCCATAACGTGTAGTTGGTGGCAGTGAGCATAATTATGGCTCCGGAAGATGATGTTGACTCTTCTGTGGTCATTATCACCTTCAATTGCTTAATTCACCAAAATGATGTTGGATCTTGAAAAATGGAGCTCACTGTTACGTCCGAAACGGTCAAAAAGATGAAATTGACACTTTCGGGCCAAAAATTCACCATTGAGGTAGAATAATAATTTCAAAAACTTTGGAGACCAAACTATAATTTCAAAAAGCCCAGGGGTCAAACTATAATTTCAGAAAGATCAGGGGTCAATCTGATTTTTCTTGAAAGTTGAGGGACCAAATTGAAATTTTAAAAACTTTGAGGAGTGAATTTGTAATTTATAAAACTATTGCAGATTCCGGCTATGAACAGTATTTTCGATTGTCTTCTCTGATGGATCTCCGGTGAACAGTGTCGTCTTCTCCGACAGAACTCCGACAACGTTGACCAAACTTTGACTGCGATTTTCGGGCTCATTTAAGCTTGATTAGGTGGCCATTTGGTGCGTTGGACTCCGTTCGACGAGATGAATCCAATGGTGCAGTCAGAATTGGATTTCGAACAAAACTAAAAAAAATCCAAATTCGGCCCGTCACTTGAAAACTTGACCAAAGCTTCTAATTTGGCTCTGATACCACTTGTTGAAGCCAAAGGAACAATAATCATTGGTATACACAAATTTGAGAGAAAAATTTCTTCTATTACTTACAAAAATAGATTATAAAACAGCTCTCAACCTCACACATTACACTCTTGTCTTGGTATTCTTGGTGATAATAATGAAGGAGCTCAACAACTCCTTTTATAGGGGAAATTATACCCCACCCCCTCCATAGATGTCATTGGTGACATCACAAGGCGATAGCCATTTTTGACACTGAATATTCAACAATGGCAGCAACCATTTTTTCACAGTTATCATTGTTGAATAAGCAGTCATATTTGAATGGCTAGACTTCTTCCACCTTTTCTGCACGTCTAGAAGCCATTGGCTGCACGTCTTTTCTACGAAAGGTAACTACGTCCTATCTTTTATGGTTCATGATTTCATCATGAGAAATACAAGTTATTTTATAGACCTATAATTTTCATCCACAATTTTCATTTAAAAATTGTGAATACTTTTATGAACTGTGATTCTCAATTGTGAAAATTAGACTTTTTAACACACACTCTAAATCTCATCCACAAATCGATGTACGATTTATGATTCAAATCATAATTTGTAAAATGCCTTCATAAACCTCAGAACTAAATGCGGTTATCCGGCGATTAAGAGATTTGACTAACTTTTGACTCAATAAGATTAACTGATTTTGAATTGATTAAATTTTGAAAAATCGACTAAAGTTTGAAAATTAAACCAAAGTGTAAAATCACATTTTTACTTCTTCAAAATAAATGAAATAACATAAATGGTTCTGACCCATTGGGGAGTTTAACTAGAATGAAACCAATAATAAAATGTTAGTATCCAAACAAAGACAAATTGTAAACAAAAATAGGATAGAATTGAAGTAATTTTAGGCCTTTTACTTGTGTTGTATATACACATGTATATTTATGCATATAATGTCATTCTTGCCTCCAGGGATCTATATGACAGCTTCTTTCTCCTTGGAATTGGGCTGACTCGAAGAAAAGGAAGTTTGAGCCTCCATGACCCAATGAAGATGCAGAAGAGAGTGGAGGAATCCTCATGAACTCTCAAACGGGGTTCATATCATAAAGAAAAGAAACGTAATTAGTATATGAATAGAGACCCGATTAAAACAAAGTCAATTCAAGTATTCTGTTACAAAGAACTAAGGAGAGTTCTATGAATTAATTTCATACTTAACCACTCATGTAATATCTTTAAACAAAATACGTATATCATTATTCATGACCCGAACATCAGATTATTAATAGGATCGCAGCAACATAACTGGCACCATTTCTAGAAACCAGAAAACATGAAGACGTTTTATTTCAACATAATTCCATCATTTTAACAACAAAGGGCTTAAACAGCAGCTAAACAAAGTCATTTGATTGAATCTTATACCCATGCAACATATTAAACAATTTACAATGTAATAAAACATGTGTATGTTATGACCACAACATCAAAACTACAAGAAGAACCAAGCTAAAGCAAAACAGGTTGGCAACAGAGCTCTCATATGAGGAGCAGTTTCTGCAAGCAGCGGTTATTTTAGCACTTTGCCTTGATTTTCTGACAAGATAACAGTGAGCAAAGAAGATGCAATAACTAAGAGAGGGATCATAACAAAACAATCATTAACTCACTCAACAAACTACCAAATGTGAACAACAAAACGGAGACAAAACAACTTCCATGTCACTACTTAAAACATTTATGACCTTCAGAATGGACCTATTTCGAGATGTTAGAACAAGAAGAAAACTTGGAGTAAGATAGCAGTTTAGGATGACATTTCAAATGGACAGTACTACTTAGATTGACTCATTACAATATCCACATAGCAGTTTGAGATTATGACAGTAGCAGCAAACTCCTTTGGCATAATAACAATATTTCAATATAACACCATTCAACTCTGTATCCAAATCGTTTTAAGAAAAGACTAGGACCTCTGCATTCATATCGAACTGAATTTGAACCACAAGCAAAGGGAACTACAGAAAACCAGCCACCACTTGAGTAAAAAGGGCTTGAAACCTCAGTTTAATCTAATGAGATAGGATCCCAGGAAGAAAAAAAAGAAATAGACAACATTCGAACCATTCCAATGAAAACTGGACTTAGTCACTAGTCTTCAAAGAGGCTGGTGAGTGTTGGCAGAAAATAAGAGAATAGAACGGACACCCAAGCGAGAGTTTAAACTGAAATAATAGATTAACAGATGGTGTTCATTATTAAGCTACTGCAGGATTTGAAATGGGTTAGCATCTTATATGTGTGACACACTACAATGATGAAGACTGACGGTTCTAAAGCATTACTTAACTAGACAGAGTCTGAAATCATCTAAAAATGTTAAGCAAAGAAACATCAATCCTATTTCCACAATTGCATAAATCACCACACCATTAACTCATCCCAACAGAGACTTCCAGTCAGAAAACCAAACTCAAACAGAATCCTTTGACACAACTTCGTCTGTCACATTCAGTCACAATATGCAAGACTCAAAAGTAAAACGAGGTTGGGATATTACCTTTGTTGGGGCAGCGATCTGGGGACGATGACGAGCTTGACGAAGTACGCACTCACACCACCACGATGCAAGTTTCGCACATTGATTTGAATCCAAAATCAAATGTGCTGGTTTCTACATTGACAAACGAGATTTTGACTAAAGCTTTATGAAATTCACAGGTAGATGAGGATTGAAGTTGACTCAGATTTTTCAGGGGATCCTTTCAAGACAATGATCAACTGAATACTGAAAGCAAACAAAAGCAAATGGGGCTCAGATGTATTTTATGATAAGGCAAAAGAGGAGCCAGCCCTGCCATGGCTGCAAACATCGGTTGCATGAGAGAGGTCTTAATCACAGGCCATTCGTGTTGCCACGCCAAAACACTAGTTGGCCCCTCCCTGTGCCTGAATTGGTTAACCCAGATATAGAAACATCATCATCACCGCCCGGGCTCTTCTCTTTCGTCTTTCCTTTGGGGTTCCTTTCCCTCTCCCCTTCTCTGTATCCCCACTCAGGATTTTTGAATTCATTCCCTCGATTTTCCTTCCTCTTTTTCTTCTCTCTATCCCTCGTTCTCTCAAATGTGACGAAGACCCCATATATAGGAGGATTAGGGTTTTCTCTTAATATCCGTTGAAAGGGAATGTGAAAAAGGGAATTGGGAAAGGGAGAAGATTGGGAACATAGGAACGAGGTCTGGGAAAGGAGAAGCGTGGAGGGGAAGGGCTTTGCGGGGAAGGGAATAGCGTCGGGAAGGGGAAAAGGGTTTGGGGAAAGGGAAAAACGACTTGGGGAAAAGGGGATTTTGGTCGGGGCGGCTAGGGTTTGGTTGAGGGAATTGGGGAAAAAAATGGAGAAGAAAGAACAGGTGAAGAAGATATATCTGGCGCGTGGCCCTCACGGGCCCGTTTAAATTTTTTTTAAGTAATTGTTCAAAAATCGTTAAAAATAAAAATAAAGCTCGATGACTAATTTAACACCGCGGAGGGTAAAAATTAGGTGTCAACAAAGTGTATCAATTTTTAGTATTTTGTAATTATTAAAAATAGTTACTTAGTTTAATATTTGTGAAGATAAATTATATTTGATTCATTATTATTTTGTGATGTTTTGATAATTCATATTTAATGATTTTTATATGTAAAGTGCATAAAAATTTACTATTATGAATATTGAAAATGTTCACGAAAGATGAATCATACACAATGAATAGTCAAACATCTTCAAATAAATAAAAAAGATCAACATCTTCAATTCGAAGGATATGAACTTCAATATAATTTTTTTTAAATAGTTAGTCTCTCTATCACATTTTATATGACATTCTTTTCTTTTTATTTTATTCCTCCAAAATATCATCTTATTATAATTAGGGAAAAAAGTTATTTTAAAACAGTTTCTTTATCCTTAATAAAATGATTCACAATCAAACAAATATATAATGATTTTTTTAGACCACAAATTTGAAAAATCTTCTTTTTTTTAAAGAACATGTCAAATCAAACAATATCATATAAAATAAGGCAGAAAGATTCTATGTTAGTGATTGAAGAAATAATAATAATTCTTTTAGGTCAGAATATATAATGGAGTTAGAACATTATCTACATGAATGTCATCCTAATAGTCTATTAAAAGGTGAAGCACATGCTAATTCTAAATTAAAAGCATAAAAATTATTATGCAAGCATGAATATATAAAAGAGACGAAGTTATTTGAAATTTCAAAATAATGAAAAAAAATATAATTGTACGCTAAAAAAACATTGGGATGAATTTATAAAGGTAAGTAATAATGTTTGCTTAAGTTATTAAAATATTATTATTTTATATAAGTATTTTTTTAGATCCCTTCACAATTTACAACTGATATATAATTGTGTTTCATTTTCTATTTTTTTTTCCTAGATTGATCTAGTTGTATTGTAAACAAACAGAAATACTAAAATATGATCAATGTTTAAAGATTGAGAGAAAATATTTGGCAAAGATAGATTCAAGCTTCAGAACTCTCTCATAATGTGATTTTAAAATTTTATATCGATATTGATAATGATGAATATGAAATAAGGCTAGCCATAGATTTGATATATCTATTGGAGAAAAAAAAATATTTATCTAGACATAATTTAATGAAGCATCAAAAAATGCATATGTTAAAGCTCCAAACATGAAGAGCATTGGAGAATAAATAAGCTGGATCCTAAAAAAATCTTAACTAAAACAAGTATGCTAAAAGTTCTACTTGTAATGTCCATGAAAAAAATAGTAAAAAAAGAAAAGGGACTGTGGATGATGTTAATAAGACTTCCTAAGGGTTTGACACAAATTATGAAAAACTTTACTGAAAGTTAAGACAAAAAAATGAATATCTTTATTGAAAATTGTGACGGCTATAATTTTGGGCAAAGTTATTCTGTCATTGAATCCTCTCTTATTTATAACGAGGTCAAAAATAAAGAACTAAAAATTTACATTTAAGTGAACTTGAGCGTCAGACAATAATGTGGATAGTGTTCAATGATAAACTTTGAAGTATAATGAACTTGTGTGTATAAGTGATAGTACTGATGTACTAGTCTTTAATTAATTTTTTATTCGATATTTGATATTTATATTGGAGCTCAACTAATTCGAATGTGCTGCTGCATAAAGTCTCATTCTGGGAAAGTGCTTTCTTCAAAAAAAAATTCATACTTAGAGCTTGAAGCCAAGACCTTTGATTAAGAGAGAAAGAACTCATTTATTGCACCACATTCTTTGATGATTCAGTATAATAGTCTTTGCTCGACTAACTACTTCTAAGTTTGTTTAGTACCGATGTCTGATACCTTTATATCCATGCTCTTAGGTAAGAGATGCTAAAATTTTTTTGTTAACTAATATCTATTAAATAGTTTAACTATTGTGTAAGCATTAAATGCATATAATTTCTATGACAATTCTTCATTTTTGGTTATTAGTTGGACTAGAAACTATTTATTTTAAATTTATTGTTGGTGCATGAATTTCATGACTACACTATGTTCTATGTTTACTAGCTTTGATGATAGAACATGGTAATTTTTTTTTGCAAATTTCCCTAAAGACGTTAGTAGTTGTCCAATAAAGCAAATGAAAACATTGAGAAATAACTGAACCGGAACTAGACCGGATCAAAATTAACTAAACCCAACCGGGTTAACCAGCCAAAACAAACCCCACCTAAAGGCCAAAACCGTACTACTACTGCTGCTGTAAAGTTACACCTACCCACGCCCACCCACCCCACTTACCGCCTACCCTACTCACCCCACTACCCCATGTCTCTTACCCCCCCACTGACGTAACCCCACCCCATCTCACCCATACTCTAAACCCCGCACCCACTCCCACCCCACCCCTATCTCTCACTCTTACACTCTCTCCATCCATTCTTGTTGATGCTTCAAGGGTTATTCAAGAATTGGTCAGCCTCATCTGGTAATTGAGGGGTATGTTTTCTCTGTTTGTTAAAATATTCGATTTGATGATTCCTCTAAATTGGGGTTCAAAAAAATTCGTTAAAAGTTTATTCTTTTTCGATTTATGAAGACCCTTTATAATATTTCTCTTAAAGATCGCATTTTTATGGGGTTTGAAGGTTCTATTCTTGCTGCTGTTCAACCCCTTTTCACCTGGGTCTTGTATTGTTTCGTAATATGAATGTGGATACATGAAAGATTTTTGCTTTTTCCAAAGTATATTGACTCGAAGTTTGGGTTTTTTGGGATGTAGGAAGAAAAGTTCAACCTTTAAGCTGTCTATTGGATGTGTTGATAAAAGAATATGGAACATTAGTTTTTTGCTTTTGATAATGCAAAATGGGATAATAACTAATACTATTTATTATTATTATTATTTGAATTTGGACTGTAAAAGTAACAGTATATGAGCAGTTTAGTTCTTATAATAAATCAGTGAACTTGGTTGAGTTCAAAGTATATTTGCAAACAATTGGATTTATTAGGTATGTGTGATGTTGTGTCCATAGAAGTGGAAGAAAGTAAAGAGTGGATGGACATTTAGTTTCTCTGGTCTGTTTGTAGGGAAATCACACACACATAACATGTCTTTTGGTAACCGAAAGTTAATTCTTTCTTTCATTTGTAGTTTTGAGCTTTTTTGGATTTTCTTTGAGTTGCCTTTACAGATTTTATTCTGTTGATTTCCTTAATATTTCTTTGAAAATGCAGCTTCTAATCTTGGAACTGTCCAATCTCTCCGCAACTGAGTCTGATTATGTCGGGAAGAATCCTCCCTAATTTGCCTGTAAGTTAGACATTAAACTCTGGGTTGCTATTCTCTATTTTCTAGCTGATGTCATTAAGTAGAGGAAAGTTAAGTTCACATTTTTGAAAAAGCTTCTCATTTTGGTCTTTCAACAAACAACGATGCAGAAAATGAGCACCAAAAAGTTCTTATAACATATTAGTCTCTGAACTTAACGGAGTTTATTTTAGAATTCCACAAATTATTAATTGTGGACTGTTTCACTTGGTCATGTTGTGTATGTAGAAGTGAAGGAGAGGAAATTAGACCGAGATTCTTCTCTTCAAATGAATTCATATATTAGTTGAATGAGCAAAGATGCAGTTTTCCTTTTTGTTTTCCAGAAGCTGGTGGATCTGAGTGAAGTCCTGTGGAATGAACAGCTTGTTTCATGCATGCTCTGCTGCAATATTAACAAGGACTAGCCATCTTGTTGTGAAGAGTTCAATCTGTGGATTTCCATCTCATTCATGGAAGACAAGCTATGGTCATGCTAGAATTAGAAAAGTTGATTCAAAATCGTATTTGAATAGAGTTTGTGTTTGCTCCTATTCGTCCAAAAAGCATAGTGGAGATAGTTCTCCAGCTCAGAATTCTGATTCCACTCCAGAAATGAAGGAAGAGAGAGATGGTTTCTTTGTTGTTAGGAAAGGAGATCTGGTTGGAGTCTACAAAAACTTGAGTGATTGCCAGACCCAAGTCGGAGCATCGGTAACTACTGTTATTTCACCAATTTATTGATCTGTTATAGAATTGTTCTATTGTTTGTAGATGACTTTTGATCCCATCAATACATTATGTACGAAATACTTGTTCATATTTTTTATGATTAATTGACATAGGTAGATTTAGCCAAAAAGTCGAAACCTTGTGTAGTAATAATATTGACCTTATTTTTACTCACTCTGTCCATTTTTACTTGTCTAGTATTGACTTGGCACACCCTTAAGGACCAATAAATAGAATGACAAATTCTACTACTATATCACCCTTTGAATAAACTTAATACTTTGGGAAGTGCTTTTAGTTAATAATAAGGGTAAATTAGGAACTAAGTGATAAATTATCTTTTGGTTTTCCAATCTAGACAAGTAAAAATGGATATCTATTTTTAGTATAGTGGACAAGTAAAAAAGTATGGAGGGAGTAACTGAAATTTCAGATAGGCACATTGAGTGAGTGACAATTGTTAAGGAATCCTCTAATTGAAAGCAGAGGGTAGTGTAAGCAATTATCTATTCTATTTGTTATCCTTTTGTCTCATTGTATTTGTAAAACAATACAATAGATAGGACTTCTGCAGTAATTGGATGATGCTTGTGAGATGATGTCCCGGTGAATGTTTTGACTTCTTACACATATTATAAGGGGTCAAATCTTTTGAAACTTTAGTTCATTCTTGGTTCTGCTGGCTTACTTTAGTGAAATATAGTTATAACAAGTAAAATATAAATAAAAACGGAAGAGATTATCACAATGAAGTTTCCAGACTTGCAATTGATATAGTGAGTTGTTTTCTCTTCCTCTTCTGTTTCTGGCAGATATGTGATCCTCCTGTTAGTGTGTACAAAGGCTACGCCATGCCTAAGGACACAGAAGAATATCTTCTTTCTTGTGGGCTTAAAAATGCTCTCTATTCCATCAGAGCTGCAGATCTTACTGAAAATCTCTTTGGGACTCTAGTACCATGCCCTTTTCAGGTATAGTTCCTGAGCAGTTCTCTTAGATTAAATCTATTCCTTTTTCAAAGATGAATATTTGATTTCATGACTTGATGATGCTGAGGTTTTATATTCGGGTTTCCTGTCACTGAGAAAGAGGCTTTGCTGCTTCATCATTAGAATGCATATTTTGCAACTTAGACTGTTTATACCTTATATCACCCTCAAAGGAATCCCATGATACTGTTATAAAGAACGAGCTAAAGAAAAACTGGAATTGTCACGTATCCAGTGCAGCTGATCTCCAGAAACAGAACCATGAGGTGCCTGGCTGAATTTGTATCTTATGCCTAGAGAGTCTGATCCTGCTTTGATTACACTTCTTTTGAGCGGGTGTTCTATCAGAAACAACCTCTCTACCCCACAAAGGTAGGGGTAAGGTCTGGATACATCCTACTATCCCGTGACTCCACTGTGGGATTACACTGTGTATGTTGTGTTCTAGAAAGTGAAACTTTACCTGCTTAATATCAGAGTTTTAATAATCCAACCATGATGACTAATTAAAAAGAATTCCTTGCAACGTTAGAACTTGGTTTGTGTCTTAATGTTATAGCAGGAATGAAAAACTTTCTGACGTACATATTCCTCAAATAAAGAAAGAGTTAAAAGATTTTAGTATAACACCCCTTACCATTTCAATAATGGTACAAGGAACGGGAGCTTCTTTGAGATCGTCATGCATGGTATACTGTGTACACACTTCCTTCTGTTTCTTCTATGTTGTATATCAAGGAAATCTCCGAATGCTGATACAATATCAATAGTTTTATACTTGGCCCATTTAATTTTTTACTGCCTATTTTCATCTCCACATCATAGTTAACTAAAGATCAACCAAAACAATCATTGTCTCTCTATTCTCTATGTTTCTGATTCTTCTCTTGTTTGTCTCTCTGAAAGTTCCTTGATTATGCTCTCTTCATGCTTCTTTGTGTTGGATGAGATTGCTGGTCAGTCGTATGCTCTGATAGTTATCATAAAGTTGCAGTTCCCAGAAAATAAAATATGTTTCTTCTTCCCTCATTTTCGTTTATAGTTGGTCATGCAGCCTTATTAGCATTTCATATTTTGCAGCAACCTTCTTCTTCAAAAAGTGGAACATCTGATCATTTGCCAAAGAAGAGGCCACAGGAAGCAATGTGGTCAGAATATGCGGTAAGATATTTGTATATCATTTTGATGTGGAAAAGTCTGCCAGGATTTGCAGCAATTTCTTCTGAAGTTGTTTCAACTTTACTCTACAATCCGCTTTATCAAAAAAAAAAAAAACCTTTTCTCTACAATCCATGTTTAATTGCTTTTCTCAATCATTTCAAAACATTTTTTTGGTCCTAATGAACTCAATGTACTTATTTATGATGTTTGCATGCACTTCAAGTTTATAAATTCCTTTCTAGAATTTTCCTTGAGATGCCATAACTAACGGTTTCACAGCGTCCTGGAGAACAATGTCACTTAATGAATTGGAAGGCTTTTTTCTCACAAGTTGGTGCTTTTCAAGTTAAATTTTTATTCTCTTTGTTATGAGAAAATTGTAGAGAGATTTCTTTTATGGCTAGGTGGCCAGTTTTTAAGGGATACAATGATCATGTCATAAGGTGGTAAGTGTCAAACAAGGAAGTACTAGGGACAGCATAATTGTGAGATCCTATTCCCACAGCATAGCCTAGTGATGCAGTTATAGATCTGAAAATACTAATTTGGGTAAGTGGTACATTCACCAGATATGTAAAAGAAAATTTCTCATGATAAGAGGCTTCAGAGACAGAGAAAGAAAAGCAGTGGTTACTTGTATGGGCATCTCACAGGAAGTACCCCATAAATGGGTGGTAAAGACAACCTATTAGTCTTCATCCTCATAAAAAGCTTCTTAGTCACATAAAATTGATCAACCTTATTTGTGTTTGTCTCTTTTTGTCACCATTGCATTGGCCTTCACTCTAAATCGCAGATCGGATCAACCTGATGTGTTTTGATGGCCTGAGATAATACTTAACCATGTTTCTGCATTGATACTGCATAATGTTTGATGTCTGTTTCTCTTTCCTTTATTTCTTTTAAACTGGAATTTTCCCATTGGTGAAAATTTTCATATAATGAGTTCAAGGTTATTTAGGAAGAAGAGTAATTATCCCTTGAATTGTTTAATGCAGTGTAGCTATATGACTAGATGGGAGGTCTTTTTCCTTTTTCCTTTATTGGAGCTCATCGAAATTTGCTAATTGTTGCTGTGTGCTTGCTTAGACCCTTGGTAGGGGGTTTGAAAATGTTTGCTGAATTTGGAAGAAGAGTATTTTGAAGTTAACGTTGGAAGGACTGTTTGGAAGTTGTCAGTAATTTTATTTGTCAGAAAAAAGGGAAGACTTAGTAGTTTCGAGAAGTCTGTGTTAAGTATTTAATAGAAAATGTTGCTGCCTATTGGACATAGAACATCTTGGTTGGTGTTTATTCTACAATTCGATGAATTGCAACATCTTACTGTACGAGGTGCACATAAAGTTGCAATCAGTGGATTGTATTCTTTGCAATATTTTGTTCTACTACCTACCTTTTTGCGAAGATGGTTTGTGTATTTTCTTAAAATAGTCGTGACACTGATCAGCTACATTTTATGCATGGATAAATTGTGTTTGGCTCAACACTGTTATGGAAGTTATTTGTTTATTGGCATCTTCATTTGCAGGATGCTGTTGGATCAGCAGTTGTTTCAAATGATTCCGTAAGAAAGCACGTCAAGTCAGAACATCAAAAGGGTGACCAAGTTCTAGCTCTGCCATCTAATGTGAGTGGCTGTTAATTGATGGCTAATCTTTAAGCACAAATAATTTCTATATATGTACTTTAACAAAGCAAAATGACTTCATACTTAATGGTAGGTTGCCAGGAGCGAAATCATATTTTTTACAAATTATTGGTGAAAACTGAAACTCTTTGTGGCAAACTATCAGACTAGGGTCTTATTATATTTCTTGATGGTTTGTGTTCTGGTATAAAGAATCTGATAGTTGTTATCCTTAGCAACGGTCATGTACTCTTGAATTCGATGGTGCTTCAAAGGGAAATCCTGGACAAGCTGGTGCAGGAGCTGTTATACGGGCGGATGATGGAAGTTTGGTAATGATTATTAACTTTGGAATTGCACTTCTGCTTTTGGTTCTTCCTACTTGTACTTACAACCTTCCTTCTAGTAGACCCTCAGGCTACGTGAAGGTTTAGGAGTGGCAACAAGCAATCATGCTGAATACAGGGCCTTTATTTTGGGTTTGAAACATGCACTTAGAGAAGGGTTCACAAGTATTCGTGTTCAGGGTGACTCCAAGCTTGTTTGTATGCAGGTTTGTTTTCTATATCATGTACTCTGTTGCGTATTTCTCCTTTCCCCTGTATGAGATTGTTCCTATATGATACACTGCAGTATCAGAACTTGTCACATTCTGTTGTAAGTGTGGCCTAGTGGTCATTGGTCAATGAAATTGGTTGAAGACCACGAGGTCTGGTGTTCAATTCTCCTCGGAGACTAAAACGATAGGTGATTTCTTCCCATCCGTCCAAGGTTTCAAGCCTTGGTGGATATAGTTATCCGGTACTGCCCATCAAGCCCAGGCACCACAGTTATTAAAAAAAAAGAAAAACTATATTCTTTAATCTTTTAGCTTCATTGATGGAGGATTTTGCTCATCTAGAAGTCCCAGGAAGTTGGTGGTGAGCTATCTAACAAATTTGTGACTGTTCATTAATTTTCTTGAAAATGACTGTTTGTTCATTACTTTTTGAAGTGGTTAATTTCATTCCATAGTACTATTTCCTCAAGTCCCTTCTGCCTTGTATTTTTCGTCTGTATGGGATTAGGTTCTTCTGAGCTCTCTGGCAAATTGTAGTCATAATTTTCTTGTGAACTAACTGAACCACTGGGTTAGACAAGAAAGAAGAAAAGTTTGTTGACTTTGGTTATGGTTAAATCAGTAGTTGTCTCCCCAAAAAATGTATTCATGGATAGGTCAGCTACTACTGTCAACTCAAGTTCAGTTTCAGTACAGGACAACATATGATTTGAAGAAATTGGGAATTTTTTACCAATATTTCAAGACTATCAATGGATTTATGCTTTAGTGATGATACTAATGGAGGATGGGCTGAAATAAGTTGGCAAAATAGGAAGTATTGATTCCTGATACTGTGAAAAGGCCGAGCCTAGAAAAGTCTTATTTTATGTTAAGTGGAAAAAAATCGACAAGCTGTAAGGATCTGATGAGAAGTTCTTTAGCTCTATATTAGCTCAAGTTCTCCCAAAAAGATTTTGCCGCCCCTGTGTCAATCCTCCAAAAGTGCACTACTTTTGGAGGATCCAATACACACCCTTTGGAGTTTTTGAAGAGTCCGAGCAACATAACTTTTGCTTATTACTTGTCCTCTGTTCTTAGTTTATTGTATGGTTTCTTGTTTTCTTCACTTTCAATCCCTTTGATGTTTTACTAATCAGAGTGTAATTTGCCAAACAGATCCAAGGTCTGTGGAAGGTTAAAAATCAGAACATTGCCACGGTGTTTGAGCAGGCAAAACAATTGAAGGAAAGGTTCCTTTCTTTCCGCATCATCCATGTCCTTCGGGTAATTCTATAATATCCTTCATCTTCTTTATTTGCACAACTTAATTCATCAAGACATGGTCTTTAATTCATTACATATATCTGGAATTATTACCTGTGTCTTCTCCTTAACGATTTTGTAGAAACTTGACATGTTAACAAACTTGATATGTTTCTTACTCTTTTGTTCAATAGGAATCAAACTCTGATGCAGATCATCAAGCAAACTTGGCTGTTGAACTTCCTGGTGAGAGTTACTTTCTTACACACTTGGAATTAGTCATATTTCATCGATATCATCTAACTAAATCTGTTAATGCAGAGGGTCAAATTCAGGAGGAGGTAGAGAAGTGACAAAGCCACGCAGATGGTTTTTGCGTACATGGCAGAAATGTGGTAATGGTTAAGACGAGGATCTCCACGCGTACTAACCAGTAGGGCCAGTGCTTGGCAGAATCTTGATTCTTCGACCTAAAAAGGTTTGTGCTGCGAAGCCAGTGAATATTCGCTGATTTAGCGTCAGCTTGGATTAATGTTATTGCAACTAGGAATTATGTAAATGTAATTTGAACAAATGTTACTATTGTTGACTTCGAATTCTCAGCAATGAGTCCACACTCTACGTTCCCTACATACTGTAGTAAGATGATGGAAATTGTTGATGCAAATTATCTGTCATATGTAAGATTATGTATGAATTTATAGATAATGTTTTAACCAGCCATATCAAATAAGTTGTGGACTTTGAACTGTGAAACATCTTTTTGTCAAATACGAGTTTCAGTTGTAAAATATGATATGATAAAATTGTTCTTAGTTCTTGCAATTTGTATTGATCATCATATAATTAAAAAGGAAAAATTATATCACTAGACAAACATATGATATATATATTTATATTATATAATTATAATTTAAAAAAATTATATTTTATAGTTGTAGCTAGGGGTGGCAGTGGAATCAAGACCAGGCTGGTATTTTCCGAGACAGGACTGGTATTGATAACTACGTCACCAGAAAATTATCGGAACTGGTACTGGAAGTACTGGGAAAAATTAGTGGTACCGTTCCGAACCGGTACCAACTGGCATTTCACTGGATTGGACTGGAGTTCTCGTTTTTTTAAAAAAAAAAAATTAAATTAAGTTTATAAGTTTAAATTTTTAAATTAAATTTTATTATTATAAATTTAAATTAAAATTTATATTATAAGTTTATATATTAAGTTTATATTATAATTTATAACTTATAAGTTTATATTATATTTAAGTTTATATAACTTTTTTAAAGTTTGAACTTTGAACTTTGAACTTTGAACTTTGAAATTTGAAATTTGAAATTTGAAATTTGAAGTTTCAAGTTTAATTTATGTGTCTTTAAAGTTTAATTATTTAATTAAATTTGTAGACTTAAAGTCCTAAACTTGAAAGATAAATTTAATTTTTTTTAAGTTCTCCAATTTAAATATTCTCAAATTTAACTTTTAACTTTGGAAGTTTAAAGTTATTTTGAATATTTGATATTAATCTTTTATATTTTAAAATTTAAAGTGAATATATATTAAAGATTTGAGAAATAGAAATAAGGGAGGCTAATATATAAATATATATTAAAAAATATATAAACTTAAAGTTGTAAACTATAAATTCTAGAATCAAGAAAATAAAATAATAATATAAAAAAAATAAGGCGAATAGCTTATAAATTTATTACATTACTAAAAAAGTTATAGTGTTGTACAGATATTAGAAGAAAACCTAATTCACCCAGCCACCTTCTGGGAAGGTTCTGTTTCAATTAGGTCATGTTTATTACATATTTACAATTTTCAAACTAATATCTTATACCATCTTCAAAATCTTTCCTAAATTGTTGTAGCATTTCTTGTGTTACATTGTCTGGAATCTCAACTTGACCTTATTCTTCCATGAATCCATATCGTCTTCACTTGATTCCGATAAAATACTATCTACATAGGTTTCAAATTGAGATGACAGATTTGGACGTCCTAAATTTCTTCGCTTCGCATTTATCCAGTCTCTAAATAAAACTGATATTTTCAAACTGTCTGCGACTAGTAATTGTCGAAAGTCTCCAAGTTGGAATCTTCCCGCGCTAAAAGCGCCTTCCGAAGCCACGGACGATGCTTGAATAGCTAGAATATCATGGACCACCCGTTAAAGTCTTGGAAAAGATTTGTCTCGATTCCTCCACCATTCCAAAAGCTGTGGTTTCCCCTGTGCATCTTTAATACTTTCAGTAGCCTAGTTAAGATATTCATCAAAATCATCATCGTATCTACACTTCTATGGGTCGGGTTGCTGAAATTGTACATCATCAAAATTAGAAATATATAAATCATATCATTTTTAGCCTCTACTCTAACGCTACTTCTTACATAAAACATATTATGTGCAGGATGTTTTCCATCGTCTACAATTTCTAAATGTCTATATATATTTTCTACCATTCTACATGCACCAACTTCTTTGTAAAATGGGTTAAATATACATGAAGTTAAACAAAATTTGAGGAATTGAAAAAAAAATACTTTTTAAATTTTCAATCAATTTTTTAACATGTTGTTCAAATTTTAAATTATCTTTTAAAGTTAGCAAATTTACAAGAAATAGCATAAATATTTGGTAAAACGAAACAAATAGTAGGATAATAAAGACCCGAAATTTTTTTAGAGCTAAGTAAAAAAACTTTTAAAAAATCAACTAGTTCTTTAATACTTTTCCAATCATTATCATCAATTCGGAGATTCAGATCAGAATTATATGCATCCCAAACCATTTGAAGGGGTCTTCTATACTCATAAGCTACTTGAAACATTTCATATAAAGAATTTCACCTAGTAACTATCATTTTAGGAATTTTTCTAACAGGCAAACTACATTCAATCCATCTATTTTCAAATTCTTTTCGTCTAGCCTTAACCTGATATTTAAAAATAAAATGATATGTTGATTCAACTTTAATACAATAATTATCAAATAAAGAAATATCATCTCTAACAATTAAATTATATATATGTGCAACACACCTTGTATGAAAATCATCTTCATAAAGAAGAGTAAGAATAGGTTGTAAATAATCAAAAACATTTTTATTACTAGAAGCATTTTGTAAAGTTATACTACTTATTTTACTAGATAAGCCATAAAATTGTAAGACTTTAAGAATAGTTTGAGCAATATAAGAATCGATTTTTTGCATTTCACAAGATTTAAACCTATAATTCATTTTTGCAAAAACCAATTATCATCAATTTAACGTGCAATAATTGTAAAATAATCATTACCATTTATACTACGACCCATATCAGAAGTAATTGCTACTCTACAAGTATTATAAGCAAATAAACAACGAAGATAATGTAAATGTCGTGCATGATAATAGAAAACAACCTTTTTTATTGTACTTCGTGAAAAATCATGAAACAATGGGTTATAAACAACTTGAATATAATTAATAAAATCAGCATTTTCACCAAAACTAAAAGGCAAACTCGTTACAACAATCATTTTTGCTAGTTCATCTAGATCTCGTTGTTTGTTATAAGGGTGATGTGTACTAGGACCGGAAACATTAATCGAGTTTAACTGTGTCTGAACTATATTAGAACCTCCTACTCCTATGGATTGTTTGGGGAGGGGAATATTACGTTTTTGCGCTTCCGTATTCAAAAATTCTAACTTACAACAAGTCATCAAATGATTTCTCAAATGACCCGTCCCATCCGCCTTTCCTGACGTTTTATGATTTAAAACATGTTTACATTTATTACAAATAGCCTTTGTTTTACATTCATTTTATGTCATAAATTGCCAAACAACTGATTTTTTTACACATTGCGGATTTGGCCTACTACATTCGTCTGGATGTACGGGGGAGCGAGAGCGGGAGCGGGAGGGGGTGGGGGGAGTGGGAGCGGGAGGGGAGGAGTGGTAGCAATATGTGGGGGTTATGTTTCATCATCATCAAAAATATCTTCATCTTCATTAATTTCAAAATCATCTTTCGATAAATCTTCACTAAAACAAAATCTTTGTTGTAGAAAGTCATGATTTAATTTTGTGTTAGAATCGATATCAAAATAAGTATCATTAACATGTGTAAAATCACCTGTATTTAAAATAATTGGCGGTTGTCTAGTTGATTTAGAAGAATTACCAACTTTTTTTACCAGTTAAAGATTTTATAATTCCACCAAATTTTTTTTTCCTTTTCCTTTTCCATCGGAATCTAGTTTTAGTAAAATGATAATATAAATTCATGAATAATTCAAGTAGTAAACTACTAACAAATAACAACTAACAAGTAACAATTAAAGAATAAAAATTAATAAGTTGGAACGAATGTACCGAACGTCTGTGTAAAAACAGACGTGGAAGCCGAAGTTAATGAAACTTGAACTCCAAATATTCACCAAAATATTCTCCAACTTCCAAATAGCCAAGTAAATTTTATACACTAATTAACTAACTGACAATAGAAATTTACTAATTAAAATTTGAGAAACTAAATAATAAATATTTATATAATTATAACAATAGAGAGTAGAATTAGAGATGAAGAATATAATTGATAATTGAGATTTGAGAGAAAGATTAGGAGAATTTTTTAGAGAATAAAGATTGGAGAATTTTTGTATGAAAAAAAAATTGATTAAGGGGACTATTTATATAGGAATAAGAAATTAATTAAAAAAAATAAAAAAAAGTTAAAGAGCCGTTGGAAACAAACAACTCATTTTCTATTGCAGTTGAATGTTGACCATTGGGGTATGCCCCACTCACCCAACGGTCCAATAAAAAATTATTTTTTTAAAAATTTAAACCAGTAAACCGGATCGATACCAAGATCAGTTTCAGTATACCGGGGCCAATATTAATCGGGAAAATCTCCCCCTCCTGTCCTGGACCCCCTATTGGTCCGCCTTACCTCCGGAAGCAATCGATAACCTACTGGACCGACATCAGACCGACACTAGACTGGGACAGAACGGGATTGATATTGATAGCTACCGGTTCCGATGTCAGCCCTAGTTGTAGCTAGGATTTTGTTGTTATTTTCTCTCTCATTTTTTTCTTTCTCTCACCTCTCACCCCTCTTTACAATTTCTTGTCATCATACAATTATATGCATACTAGCTGCATATATATAATTATTTTGACAGATATACATAGTTAATTCAACAGATATACATATATAATTGTCTCTCTCGATTCTCTCGCTCGCCTCTATCCTCCCTTTCTTGATCTTGCTCGCTTCTCCTCCTGCTCCCAATCCTGCTTGCCAAATATATAAATATATATATGTATATTAGTTACACATATATAATTATTTGAGAGAAATGCACATATAATTCACCTATCTCAATGTCGCTTGCCTCTCTCCTCCCCTCTAGGTTATATAGTCGAGGTTATACCATGTAATTATGTAAAATATAACTATTTGATCATATTAAGTTTTAACCTAAACTATTTATGAAATTTCCAATTAAAACTTATTATGGCATTATTATCTTCTCAATATCTTTCTATTTGTCCATCGTCTTATTTTTCATATTGTTAATAATTTACCTTTATGAATCACTTTGATTCAAGGGAAACTTTTCAATTAAGGTGTTTGAATGAAACTTTAAAGAAGTACAGGAGTAGAAATGTCAAATCAAAACAAATACGAGGACCTCCTGAGTCATTTCGACTTTTAAAAAATAAATAAATGCAATAATGGCTTCCTTCTCTCTTGGAAATGATCGTCATATATAAAAGTTTCTAGAATATTTAAATATGTTATCAAATTTTAATAAAAAATTTATTTATATTATTTATTAAAAGTTTGATTTAAATATATTATTATTGTTAAGAAAAAAAATTCATTCATGCTATTATTTTTTAATAATAATTTTGCAGAACTACTTTTTGCATATGATATGTTTTAATTTGACAACATTTTTTTTAAAAAAATTCTAAATAAAACTAAGAAAAAAATTCACAAAATTAAGAATATTTTTAAAATTTTTATTTATAATTTATTTAGAAAAATTCTAAATAAGAAAAAATTGACAAAATTAAGAATTTATTTAGAAATAAATTCTAAATAAAATTAAGAAAAAAATTAAGAATTTATTTAGAAATAAATTCTAAATAAAATAAAGAAAAAAATCTATAAAATTAAAAAAAATTAGCATTTTTTTAAAAAGAAGTCATGGCAGAATTAAAATATGTTATGTGTAAAAGTTAATTTTAACGGATGACATAAATTAATATTTTGTTAAAATTTGATGATATATTTGAGTATTTTTCTCTATTTTAAATAATGAATTAAATCTCTACCGTTGGATAAGTTCTTGGAAGAACCCTCGATGCTTGACGTATGCAAGAAGCTGCACCGACTGGGAACTCAAGAAAACTGAAATTCTTATGCTTCAACGAAATACGAGACGCACTGGCGAAGAAGAAAGGTGAGGATGAATATTCTGATGTTGAGGAGAGGTTTAGGGCTACTGGCCACCGGAAATTTGAACTACTCGCCGTTGATTTACCGGCGGCATTCTTCTTTATCGACGTTGTCGTATGCTAACTTCGCCGCAGATGATTTGCTGCTCGGCGATCAATTAGGTACCTTGGCTTCGAAATCTGAGACTGCTCCGAATTTACTTCAGCCTGGTGTCGTTGTCTATGACGGCGTTTGTCATCTTTGTCACAACGGTATTCACAGTTTCCGAAGTGTGTGATCATTCGTGCTTTTAGCTCTATGTTTCGTTTGTGCTTTGATTTCATACTATAATCACGCACGGGAGGTTGTAAATGAGTAGAGGAGTGCAATTATTGTCCAGTTTTTGTGTTTTTCTTAAAGTTACATTTGCTATCATAAATTTAGTTTTGAAAGTGAAATCATCAATTTTGTATGAGGGTTTATTGAGGTTGGTATAGCCATGGCTATACATGTACGTTTAAGTCTTCAGTCATATGTTTCAGCTGTGATTCCTTTTTTAGTCTTATGACGTGAAATTTGAATTTGAATTTGAATCTGGTGTTAAGGAAGGAGTCCTGTTTTATCTGATGTGAAATGTTTATCATTTAATTGCCAAGAGAAAAAACATCCAATGTGCACTTGCAAGCTCAAGTTGTTTTGTCATATATCCTATGTCCTGTTTGTGACACGATGTATCTGTGACAATGTACGAGTTGTACGGCAGGATAGTTAAGGCAAATAAAGGGCAACTTCCTCTGGTTTTGAATAAAAATGTAGTACATGGAGTTTGAAGTTGGAACCTCAAAGTGATTTTGAACCTCCTAAACCACTAAGCCAACCTTTGGTCTTTTGTTCAAAGTATTCCAAATCTGGTTATATGCATTAAAAAAAAGTTACCTTATATATGCAGTGTAATTTTACCCAAAATGGGTTTGGCTGAACACCCGGGCAACCCTCTAGATCTGCCCATTGAGACATAGTTTTATCTTTGTATTTAGTGTCATTGTTCATTTTCTGTACATAGTTGGTGGTCGTTATGATTATGATGTTGCCAAGTATCTTGTGCATTTCAGCAGCAGGCATCATTTGAACTTTAATAATTTTAATGTTCATGAGCTATATTCCTCTGAGGCGCTGACCAAGGCTCCTCAGCCATTAATGGCTGCTTTATTTCTTTTTCAAAGAAAAAATATGACAAAGCCACTATGTTTCAGTGACATATCTAATCAAATTGAATAGGATTTAAAGATTTGTCACAATCTTTCACATAAATTTCATTAGGCAGGAAGATGGTAGGAGTTACTATTTTGAGAGCACAAGCAAGATAGCTTGCTTACTGTCCTAGTAGTGTATTTTGGTGAGCATTTAGAAAGCGACAAGTCACTTTTGGGCGAAGCTTACTTGTACAATAAAATAAGACAAACAGAAAGCTTGTTTATAAGGTAAATCTTCATTAATGTCTCGTTGACTTAACTAGTTTGGGATTAAAGCATGGTTGATTGAATGTCTCATTGGATAATGCTGAAATGGTTATTGTTAAGCTTACTTGTACAATAAAAAAGACAAACAGAAAGCTTGTTTATAAGAGAAAACTTCATTAATGTCTCGTTGACTTAACTAGTTTGGGATTAAAGCATGGTTGATTGAATGTCTCATTGGATAACGCTGAAATGGTTATTCTTTTAGGTCTAAACTACTCTTGGCATAGGCACAGAAGCGGAGGGGTACATGCATGATTAGTGTCTCAGTTTATGAGTTTCTTGTCATTTTATATGTAGGTGTGAAATGGGTGATTAAAGCTGACAAGGATAAGAAAATCAAGTTCTGTTGCTTGCAGTCAAAGGCTGCCGAACCTTACATGAGTGTATGTGATCTTGATAGAGATGATGTTCGCCGTCGCTTTTTATTCGTTGAAGGCCCAGGTTTATACCACCAAGGCTCCACTGGTTAGAACCATTACCCCGTATTACTGTATCAACTTGACTCTCTCTTCATTGTGGTTTCACAGTTATTGCCATTATATATTAAAAAATCTTATTTTGTATGTCCAAGTAGCATCTAACGTTTTCCACGAGAACCTCGCTAACTTGTAAATCCAGTGCATCTGACTGCTCCGAGGTTGCCCTTTCATGAACTGCATAATCATTCTTATTTTGAAGACAAGAAATTATTTGCAAATATACTATTGTAGATAGCTATGATAAATTTAATTTATGTTGTTTGCTTTATGAAGCCCTCAAGATTCTGTTAATTGTATATTGATGGGTATTGGCTTGAGCTAATTGCCAGAGTAAAGAGATATGTGCTAACTCCTGCTGCCAATCCTTTGGACAGCTTTACCCCTTCAGATACGTTTGCACTCAATGTGCTTCCAGCTGATATAATTGTAATTTATAATTCTACCCATTGTTTCAAGGTGCTTACAAGCAAATAGATTTAGAGCAATTAGGTCTATTTGAACTGGTATTTTGGAAATCTGTGAGGTTGTGGTTATGGTTGATCTTTAAATTTTTGTCACGAATTTGACAGTAGCATGGAGTTGAAATTCACAGGTTTGTTATCCTGTCTGTGCTCCTGGCGCATACACTCCTTTTCTTGTTTAGTAGAATACATGAAAAGAACCCTGAATACATGTGATCAGGCCCTTCCCCGGATCCTGCGCATAGCGGGAGCTTTAGTGCACCGGGCTTGCCCCAGTAGAATACTAAGAATTGATAGCTATTTGAATTTTTAAAGCAGTTTAGGAGTTTGAATTGGATCCTTTTTCTTAGGTAAAAACAGTTGGGCACGGAATGGGAAAAATAAAAGGAATTTAAAAAAATTGTTCTTCCCTTTGCAACTTATTGTTTTTTTCTTTTTTAAGTTTACAGAAGATGGAAATCCTAGAGTGACTTGTCGGGTGATTTACCAATTGTAAATTGGTGGAAAAACATTTAGTTCAACTTTATACTAATGACATTGCAAAGGATTCAATTATTGGCTAGCCCTTTTATTTTTATGTTCTACAATGAAAAAGTTATCATGATTCATTGAAAGTGGAAGACTGAGTTTCATAGACTGCTTGCTTTTCTGTACGTTGAGATCCAGTGTGAGTAGCAGCTTTTCTGCAGATCCTTCCTATTCTTGCACAATTAAACAGTATGCTGCTTTTGTTTTTCCCTTACTAGAATTTGAATGGTCTGGTTGACTGTGGAAATCAGAAGTCTAATATATCTGACTTTCGCTGCAGCTGCACTGAGGGTTCTAGCTCACTTGCCATTACCTTACTCTGCACTGAGTTACCTCATGATTGTACCTACTCCTTTAAGGGATGCTATTTATGATCATGTTGCCAAGAAGAGGTATAAATGGTTTGGGAAGAGTGATGACTGTTTGGTCCTCCGGGAGCAAGACTTGCTTGACCGCTTCATTGATAGGGAAGAGTTGCTTGAACGTAGCCGATCAGTTTTGTGAAATGATGCTTCAAATAGTATTAGACTGGAGGTCTCTATAATACGAAAGTAGTCCCAAATTAACATTCTTTTGGAGCTGTAATTATGTAGCCATCCTTAGTATTCTGCTTATTGCACACTAGTTATAAGCATTAGTGTGGAGCACTGGGGATTCCTTTGTTTTTGTTATCGACGGAAGTACCAACATGTTTATGGAGAAGAAGAGTGCGGAGCACTGGGACTGCCTTCATTTTTTGTCATTGACGTAAGTTATCAACACGTTTAAGGGGAAAACTATCAGTCCAGTTACTTCTGTAGGCTTTCTTCACAGTATATACTTTTGACATGCTGGTTAGCCACTCACATTCAGTTGTACATTTGAACCTTTTGTCTGTTGAGTGCTTAATCAATTCAAAAGCGGCTTTTGGTTTGACAATGGTTTTCCATGGCTGCGTCTTCTTATATACCCTTGCATTACTTTGCATTTTCTTCACTGTTGTCGTTGCCTTGTTTTATTTTGTTAACTTTATGTTATCTCGTTTTGTTTTTTACTATCTCAGTGTCATTATATCACTAATATATGTATTACGTTGGCTTCGTGTTGAGGAGTTTCTTGAACGCTGCATTACCTTATTAAGATCGTGTAACATCTAACGTTTGAAAATTGAGCAGAGTAACAATAGCAATGTTCAGAAACTAAGAATTAGCGTAACAGTAGAACATAACATCATTGGCACCTAAACATTTTAGGTTAGTTTCTCTATATGGTCCTCTAGTTTCTAGTCCTATAGAATCACAGAGTATTGTAAAGGGAGTTTCGTAAGTTTGCTCTCCCACCATTGTCAGAACAAAAAATAGCATGCATCAAAACTTCCGGCAATGGTTCTTTGGTTGTTGGATTATCTTTTCTTGCCACTATTCATTTCCTTTGGGATCTTGGTTGTTAGATTATTTCTTCTTACCATTATTCCATTCCTCCCAATCGTTGTCAATGTGACTTTGTGCCCATTTGACTGCAGCGCGTGCAGCCTGTGGTCCTCCTGGTAAACCCCTGTCGTTTATGGTATCTGCCATATCGATGAATGGAACAACCAGTAATGTTCCTGGACCACCGTACTCAGCATGTAAGAACTCGTTGAGGATCTGTCCAAGAGATTATTTGAACCAATGTTATTTACTACGTTTCAGTATATTTTAGCTCCTGGAGACTGCAGCTTCAAGCAAGAAAATAACAAGCGCAGACTCAAAACCTACAAGGGAAAATGCATCTTGGCCAAGGTTACTCTTAGCCAGAAAAGATGTTGTGCAAAAGATGTACATTCAACTTCCAAGGATATTGATAATGTTCCTACTAAACCGTGTAATATGTAGCCCCAAACAAGACTTTCACTGCTTTGACTATTTGTTCCTAAGCAAGTATATGGTCCAGAAAGAATGGGAAATCATATAGTAGTAAATCAATTAATCAAACCCAAACTCAGTCCTAAGTTGGGGCGATGTGAATCCTCTATATTTATTTACTTTTTGAAACAGATGTTCTCTATTTCGGTGAATCCTCTATACTTATTCTGCGTCCAAATGGTGGCAATAAAATAGGGCAATGAAGTATTTCAAAGGGTACAGGTAACTGCAGTATCGATTGCAAGACATGCCTACCATGAGGTCCTAGATTTATTTCATTAAAAGATTCCATTGCCTTTAAGCTATGCAGTAAGTCCTATTACAAGGGGCGATAACTAATAAGTACTGATTATCTAACAGCAAAAGTTAAACACATTGATTGATAGTGGAATCTTGTTGGATGAACATGCCATTACGTCTTACTACATAATCTCATCTAAAGCAAAAGGATTCTTGAATTACCATTCCAACAAAGCCAGCTACAGCAAATAAAGGTAATTTATGCTATAGATAATTCCTTCTCATTTGTTCAACGAAATGTAGACAGAGCAAGGTAGCACATGGCGGAGCTACAGTGAACAGCCTTCATCTATAAAATTATACTTTATACAGAGAATTATTCTGCATATAAGGTCAAAAGCTACTTTTCATATATTCGTATTAAATCATGAACACCCTTAACAAAATTTCTTATTTTGCCATTGTTGAGCATATTTTATGAGGGAGAAGCAGGGAGCAAATCTCTTCTCATTTTCTCTTTATTTGACAGACTTTATTCACATGGTATCTTATTCCTTCATTTTACTACTACTTGTTACTTTTATTGATTTGTTCATCTTATCATTTTACTGTTGTGATTTTCCTTCTATCCTGGTATATTGTTGCAAGAGCAGGATATAAGGCATCAACTAAAATTAGTTGAGATATGTGCAAATTGGCTCAAGGCCCCAACACAGTTAAAAAAGGGAAGCCGGTGTATTAAAATTTTGCTATGCGCAGGTCTGACCACAACATCTATTGTAACATCTCCGATGGAGGCTATTTTCAAGACTTACGTACTGGTCACATGATAGCTTCACCTATTACTCCATGCTACCCTTGAACAACAACATTACCCCAATGCCCCAAAGGCTCTCGCCCATTGCGGGATAAGGGGGGTCGGATGTACACAGTCTAACCCTTATGTTTAAAAACATAGCGCGACTGTTTCCGGATAACCCGTGAATAGCGCAACAGTTGCATTGACTAACTGCTATGAAAGAAGCGCAGACAGTTTAAAAAGTCATTTTGCTTTATTCCATCATACTTTAAAGTCAAAAAATAATGAATCTTTAGCTCCATCCGAGATTAATGAAAAAAAAATGCTTACCCTCAAACACAGTTATAAAAAAGAAATATACAGAAATCGATGAAATAAAAAAGGAAGTACCTCAGTGCATATTCCCACAATTTCTTCAACTGAATCTCCATATAAATCCTTCTTCTTTGGAAGTTTCTTAAGCAAATGATCCCTGAACTTCTCCGTTTCCTAAATTCACCAACAAAACCCAAGAAAAATCCGAACTTTTTTTAACAAAAGGAGGAAACTAAAGAGACCCAATAAAAGAAATAGATTAAAAAGACGAAGAAGAAGACTCACCGCTTCAGCGAACTCAGGAATGGGGTCGGGGAATTTGTATTCAGCAGCTCTGCAAGTAAGGTTTTGTGGGTTTCTACTTCTGTATCGTTTGGGAGAAACCCAAGTGGAAATACATGAAGATGATGATACCCGATTGACTGAATTTGATATTGGAAGATAAATGGAGGAAGAAGAAGAAGAATAAAGTACAATGGATGAAGAGACGAGTGATATAGCCGAAGCCATTTTTAGCAACCAGCGTTGAAACACAGACCCTTTTCTCTTAAAATTAATATCTTATCTGTATTCCCTCCTTGTAAGCATATCTTATTTATGTTGGAATTTTATTTAGTACATGATTTGAATTTTTTAGTTGTAATTTTTTTAATAAATATGAGAATTTCACAATTGTGAAAATTGGTACAACTTTATCAATTTCTATACAATTTTATCAAATGAACAAGCAATAATTCATAAATGTAGAATATTCTAATGCATGTTGATAAATCACACTCTATTTGTTTTTAATAAATAAATTTTCAATTACACGTAATTTTATAAAAATTCACAAGTCAATAATAGCAATAATTAGTCATTCTTCTAATTTTTTTTCACATAGTATAACACAATATAATTTTATTTTATTTTTTTAAAAAAATTTAAAATAATTACTTTTACAAAATATGAACTTATGAGTTAAGTTTTTCTTTTTCTTGATGACAAGAGAAACCCACAACTGTTACCCTACACACTACATAGAAAAGATAATCTGCAATGGATAATCCCTGCTATGATGAGTTTAATCTAGAAGACAAACCCTAAGAAAAGTAATCAACACCAGACAAGTCCAATAAGATGAGCTTGACCCAAAAGGCTAACCCTTTTGCTTTCGCCTTTCGCGGACAAGAAATTTTGAACTTGAAATTTTCAATATGAAAATAAGCCCAAACCACTTAGTCATCTAAAAAAATACTTATGAGTCAAGTTTTCCATTTGAAAAAAATTAAAAATCATGTTTTTCTAAAAAAAATTAAATTAAAATTTAAAATTATGACTTCATATCACATTAAAATCATGGCTTTATACTGCATGTTACACTTCTCTCTCCCTTTTCTTTTTCTAGAATTTTTTTCTGCTTCTCTAAAGGGCTATATCAGAAACAGTTCATATGATTGCACAGACAAATAAAAGAGGAGAAAAACCACAGCTCTTTCAAGTAAAGAATTAGAAAAAGTAGTGAACTGGCACCATGGTAATAACTATGTTACATATATACATGGCCTTAAGATACACCTATATACATAGTAGTAAGTAGTAACTATTGTCATCTCATAACACTTTGTTCCAAACATTTCAGAAATGGAAGTCAAAATATCAGCTAGATCAAATTATCAAATTTTCAAGTCCGGTGTCCTAAGTCTCCGCGAAAAGCTAGCAAAAGTATTACAGCTCGACATCCAACTCTTTGTTAGGAATTCTCACAAATTCCTTTCATGTGGTTCCAGCGCGGGAAATCCAAGGAATTCAAACACTTGCTTCTCAGTATCAAACTTCAAGCTTGCACTACCTTTAGTCTGTGCAGTAGACGCCGAATTACACCAACATGAAAATGAAGAAAAAAAGAAAGGGCAAAGTGAAACATATGTTACAGTCATAAAAGCAAACTATATACCCGTTTTCCACCCGAACTATGAATAGCTGGATACAGCCCTGTATCATCCAAGAGGAAGCCCTTGGATTCTGCTAATAATCTGAGCCTGTAATAGACATTTGGAATATAAATTAGATTATAGAGAAGTGACCGAAATGAACACTTGGTATAGAAGGAGTAGCGAGTAAACGAGGCATACCTTCTATTCAAGACATCATTTCCAGTCCATGCTATCAGTCCAAATGAATATATATCCCTCGGATACACCTAACAGAGAAAAGTGAGAAGCTGCAACTTTTAAATATATGAACTACTCATGTTTTGATGCATGTTATCTCCAACAGCAATGCATGTTATTTTGCCACCTCTAACGTTGAGTATCACGGGGGTGATACTCAGCATCTGATACATGATAAAAACTTTTTAGAATTGTTTTTTGGAAAAAGAGTTGTAAACAAATTCCATAAGGAGGACATGCATTCCTCGTACTTGTCATCAATTTGATTTGATTCCACTACATCTATAAAACAGAAGCAAATCTAAAAATTTCTAGATCATTGGTGCATCACCTTTAAAAAAAAAGGAAGGAAAAAATGTACAAGTGGGATCAAGTAAATAACTTAACATGCAACCAAATGCACTATTTAGCCTTCTGCAGCATGGGTGCTATCATAATCTTATACCAATTTTAGAATACATACATATATATATATATATATATATATATATATATATATATATATATATATATATA
>JAOTQR010000086.1:1409354-1419447 GCA_025774065.1 Solanum ossicruentum
TTCTGCAGCGTGTGTGCTATCATAATATTATACCAATTTTAGAATACATACACACATATATATATATATATATATATATATATATATATATATATATATATATAAAACACCTAGTTATGGAGAGACCACAGGTTCATGTGCTCCATAATTTAGCATATAAATTTGCCCATGCTGTAAAGCACCAAAAGTATTGTGGAACAAGGATATGCACTCCTCTTGTCATCAACTGAAATGACCATTAAATCTGTAAACAGCCAAAAAATCTGATAAATGACATCTCATCAGTATTACCTTCAAGTCAATACGATGTCGCAATTCTCGACCAGGATAGGTGCAAAGGCCAAAATATGTGTCAACTCCTGAATCTGTACCCTGTGACCATATCAAACAGTACTTCAGTTTGGCAGTTGACAAGAATAAGGTTTCAATTAGTTTGACATTCAGTCAAGAGAATGATTAGAGAAGATAGGATCTATATCTATTATAATTAATTTTAGTTTCTCAGAGAACTACAGCCATAAAGCTTCTCTGAACAGAAAAATATACTTTGAATAGTGTGTCTGTAGAATGACAAAGCATATGAGTGAATCACATTACATTCTGTTCGAATCCCGAACATGGCTTGCGAACTAAATAGTAATAAGAACTAAAGGTTGGAGTTAGCTTGACACTACTAATTTTCACATATGCCCCCATTGTAGATGTACCACTATAAAAACAAAAAGGCACAATAGATGAACACAGTACCAAGCTTTGGATTGACAAGGTATGATCCAAGACATGGATGGAGGATGTCACCCATGGAAGTACTCCATCAAAAAAAAAAAAAAAGCATGTCACCCATGGAAGTGGAGTTAATATTAATTTTTCCTCCATGCAATAGAACAAAACAGACTGTTCGAGTGCACCTAAATTGACACCTGAACTTCAATAAAAGGGAGAATGAGGAAAAGGGAAATTGGAAGTTTAAAACTCCAGTTCAAGAAAACACAAACTCAAAATGCAAGGGCGCTGAAAATATACTTAGTAAAGAAACATGAAAAGGACAGGTTGTGCACTGACAGTAAGTAATAACCTCTATGCTATGAACGCTGAAGACCAAATCTTCTCTTAAAAACTTCATGTCCTTTAGACGCTTTACAAACTTAGGAAGGAAGCCTTTATGACTGCAAGCATGAAGCAAAATTATCATATTTTTCAAGTATATATCTGAATTGAAATTGACATTACAAGGGGATTCATAGCAATATTTTAGGATCTAAGCACAAATATACTACAGGAATCAGCAAGCGTGCCAACCAGAAACAAGTAACCCGGGGTTGGGGGGTGGGGGGCAGTGCAAGATTGAAAACCACCAAGCACTGGAAACACTAATTCTATTTCATGTAAGATTTAAATGGAGGAAATCCCATTGAGGGCAGTAAAAGAGCTGCAGAGCTTTGAAACATTTAAATGCCAGAAGGCATAAACATCAAAGTGCACCAGCAACCCCCAAAATACATACTTTTCAAAATTTACAACATCATACGAACATTTATTTCATCTTTATTAGTATGAGTACGAAGTTCCAGGTTTTATCTAAAATTTATGAGAAAGGAAATCGAAGTGAAAAAGTGTTTCCGTGTTTCCTGTAGAATTATCTGTCAAACAACCTTCGGATTTCACAGAGAAAAGCCAAGTATATAAAAGAAATCCATGCGAAAGCCATAGCTCCTAAGTAAAACCAGTCCACACTTGAAATCAGCCAACTAAAATGGAAAACCTTCTTCGAGATTAGCCACGAGTGAGCCTTACCTTTTTCCATCAGGATGAGTAATAACAATGTCCATGTCACCACAAGAAGCCTTTCCACGTCTATATGATCCTCCACACACAACAATCACCTGATGCAAGGGATTCATTATAAAGTTGCATGTTCTTTTTTGCAGTTCTATAGTGAAATTAAATCTGTTTCTTGAAAAAAAACATTTGTGGGTTCTTTTCTGATCCCTTAAAGGAATAGGAAACAAAGTTTCTAGCTTGAGCAGATTAGTGTAAACTTTGGCAAGCCAAGGACAATTCCAATAATTCTTTTAAGATTCCTTAACAAACTAATGAGTCAAAAAACTTAACCAACAAACATTAACTGGAGTTGCTGCAGCACTTAGACATACTGATTTACCTAAAGAACATCTAATTTTTATAATTTTAACTTCTGTAGCCAAGTTCAACAAATTCATAACCGTATAGACCCTAAAATAAGCCAAAATGGCTTTTAATCAGTTTTAAAAAGTGCTTATAAGCACTAATTTTTAAGGTAAAATACCAAAAATAAGCCAAAAGCTATAAGTTTAAAATCCTAACTTATGGCTTTTGGCTTATAAGTCATAAGCCAAAAGTCAATCCAAATGGGCTCTTAAAACCAAAATATAGTTAAACATTCAATTATCTTAAGACAAGGGTCTGACCAAAATGATTGAATTTCCCAAAACTGAAAGAACTGCAAAGCAGTTCACTATTCTAATTTTCCCCCCTTAAGAAACAGATAAAAATTCAAATTGGAGTAATTTTCCATGCTGAAAATGCAGAATAAGATCTAACTAGTTGTATATAAATATCTTCAGAAGAATTTATTAATCCAATTACTTTTCAAAATAATCTTGCTCTACAATGCTAATTAGTTTGACCAGCATCAATAATCCTTTTGCAAATGGGACAATGTCTGTAGGCCCTCCAATTCCATTTATTCTCAAATATACTCAAGCTTATAAGCATTTCTTTTGCACTTCAAGACTGGAATGAGCAATCGCTCAAGGAGTAGGCGAGAAGCGCCACAATTTACATGAAAAGTAATGTTTAAGTAATTGGACAAAAGCCTTACACCAGGCAAAATTTCCTCTCCAACTTTCTGTAGCAGACGTTCCATCTCTTCAACCTACATAATCGATCATCACTCTTTAGAAAAACAATTAGTCATGATAGTAAAAACTGCAAAGAAGAGTAGGCTACCTCATGCCGCGGAATCCTGGTTTGGATGTCATCAAAATACTTCAACCCTAACCTTTGAGAATGAGTCAGTGATTCCTCATTTCTAAGGTCATCAAGAGTTCGGTGTCCTTTCTCATAAAGTTTTAGAGCAGTGGCTGGACCAATACCCCAAACCTCTCCAAATAAGCTGATTGTTTTTACCTGTAAATTAATGATAATGTTAGAAGAAGGGCATCAATATTTTGCTTGCTCAGTTTAGGTTACTCTAGATATATTTTGATTGAGTGGTCTGAGAAATAATCTATTTCAATATATTTTTTTTGATGGCCAATTAATTTCAATATTATAAGTGCATCATCCATTTTCCGAACAAAAGCTATCAAGTGCTTAAATGTGCTCCAAACAATTATTACAGACAAAATCTTGCAACACCTAGGTTAAACCCCTACTACAAGAAAACTAAGCCATAAGCTTTTCACAGAGCAGTATAATGTAGGTTTGGTTGTCATGAACAAATGACTCATGGTCAAAATAGCTCTTCAGCTTCAAAATTACTTTACAATAGCCAAACAAAATATCTGAATGTATCTGAAGCTTATGCTGTTTTTCCCTTCCCTATATAAAATACCATACTAAACAGTTCCCCCGTTCAATTCCTTCCATATGTGAATCAACACAAGGATACAGAGAAAAATACTGACCAAAATATACGGACATGAAGTATGCCAATATGGCCTAAGCACGATTTTGAAAGATTAAGACTTCTGTCAACATATTCGCAGAGATTGACTATTGTGCCAGAGTCCAATAACGTGTAGGAGCAACACACACATACAGACAAAAGATAGAGCTAATTCAGTAAAGATTCACACATTGCTTCTTCACAATTCACTACAACAACGCAAATCAGGTACAGATTTCGCAATGATTATTGACAAGTGACTTGAGCAACTGCTAACATATTGAGAGCTTCTGACCGGAAAGATTCCCATAACATCACCTTTTCATCCTTCTCGAAGTGTTCTAATTTGGACAGCTTCCCTGTGGTCACTATCTCCTGAATCTGCAGTCAAAGAACACTATCCTCTTATTCAGTCACTTTAACTTCAAGCCGGAGGCACAGGTATTCATGATCAGGAAATCAAAATCCAAGAAAGTGATTTTAATTGATAATTGGTTCCACTTGTCATGTCAATCTCATTCATCACACAAAGTTCCAATAGCTAGAAGCAACCTCTGGTAACTTCATTCACGTAAACAGCAACTTGAAATGGTGTGAAATAAATATCTTTCTGGTAATTTTAAATAGAGGAATCCACTCACATGATCTTGCATCGACTTTCCAATAGAAGGTAGGTGCTTAACCTGGTCCACACTCTCAATTTTGAATGGCAATTTCTCAATAACTGGTATAGCTTTATAATAGCTGAATGATCTCCGCTCATCACCCAATGCTATAACCAACTATCAGTCATCACATCATACTTTGAAAGCTTTAACTTTTAACTCAAAGTCATGAGAGAAGCTATAAAAATAAATCATATGAACAGATATTCTACCTCTATATATATTGAGAAGCTTCCCAAATATCTGAGTGATATTTCGGTTCAAATCCGGAGGCTTATAAAGTGAAGATGAGTCTGATGTTCCAACCTGGTAAGAATTTGGAAGATATACAGATGAAAGAGGTGAGAATCGTCCACATGGTAACACATATACCTCTGGCTCAGGAAATCATATTAAGCAAGGGCAGTTTGCTGCTGAGCTTACAGGCTTATTATGAGAATCAATGGCCTCAGGACTTGCCGTTTCTGGGCTTGAAGAGCGTGATGCGAGTGAAGAGGCACTTTTGGTATCTCGTGAATCAGCATGGTCTTTATTTTCATTCATGTGTCTGGAGCTTGAATTCTTGTCATCTCCAGCAGAAATTCGACTTTTCTTTGGTGCAACTCTAGAATGACCGTCATTATCAGCTTTAGGACTAAGGGACTCTCCACCTGATTGCAGGGATAAGACATATAGATCCTCAGATGCTTTTTCTCCTTTTACTAAGCTGTCCTCAAGCCACTGATATGCGAGAAGTTTCTACAGAAATCCGAAAAACAATCACCAAGATAGTTGGGGGAAAACAATATTTTGGATCATTCACTTGAAATGCATCATCTGCCAAGCAGACAATTCAGACATTTTGTGTAAAACAACATATGTTGGTCACTGAAGCCCATTGAATACGAAAGGATTTCAGAAGTTCATAAATATTCAACGAAAATTATAAGCCACCTAAAAGGTTAGCAGTAATATAGAGGAGTTTCAGAATCCTCAACTGTCCAGAAATAACAGAATGTTACTTTACAGCAGATTATCAAAAAGATTAGTACTTTGAAACAGCAGGATAAGAATGACATCAGCAAGAAAGGTCAAAAATCTTAGCACACAAAAACCATAAATGAGGAAAAACATTGAAATTTGAAAAATCCAAGAAAGTAATGGATCAAGAATATAAATTGGAATCAAACGGACTTACAGGGGGAGGCATATTCACAGATGGAACTGGACGCATTATTAGCGAAGTCCACTTAATCGGAGGAGGCTCCTCTCCGTTTTCCCAAGTTCCTATCTCGATGGATGACACATGGCATAAATTAGATTTAATGGCTAAGATTTAATTGACCAAATACATCTCTAACATAGTTTGGTTAAATCCTACACATGAAATCTAACTTACTCCATGTGTCATCCATCAAGATCGGAATTTGGGGAAAATGGAGAGAGAGGAAATGGAGAGGATCCTTCTCCCACTTACTCAATTATCACCAAGAATTTTAAAATGCTCAACCAAAAATTAGGAGTGTGATAGCTAAAGTAAGCAGCACTAAACATTCAATTCAATCTTAGAAGTCAATCTACACAAACGATTTTTCTTTATTAAAGTACTTCAATGGTATATCATCCGACTCCTCCATCTTTTCTGCTGGGGCAGGTCAGTAATTTGAAAGTCCTGGTATGATTTATAAAGGTCATACAGAAGAAATACAAAGACTTATTTAGCTATAATAACAATTACTACTAGTACACCTCAATCCCAAACAAGTTATGTGAGGTTATATGATTCCTTAATATCCATTTTCTTACCAACACAAATTTTATTATGACAAATTTTACAGTAGCTGTTTCTCGTCGTGGGTTTCTGGTTCAAATCCTAGCAGAGGCAAAACTAGTAGGTGACTTCTTTTTCATCTATTCAAACCTTGACAGGCACAAGTACCCAATACTTGTGCTAGTAGAAGGTAGCAGGTAAACAACAATATACCCAATGTGAACCCCACAAGTGGGGTGTAAGGAGTAGGAAGGGAAGAGTGTACAGCTGTATGCAATCTTACCCTTACCTTGTAGAGGAGGTAGAGTTAAAGGGGTTGTCTCCAATAGACCTTCAACTAATAAAGTATCTCAAAGCAGTTCAAAAAAGAGAACATGAAAATGAAAGCAATAAGTACAGTGAAATAGGGCGCTACGGAAAGCAGTACAAGTGGTTTACAGTCTCTAAGTTGTTTTGGCACATAAAACACCTGTTCACCACTGGAATGCCTCTTTTTCTCAGGTTGTCCTGGGTTAAGATGTCATTATCAAGGCTGCCAAAGGGAACCTTTTGTTGGGATCTTTTCATCGATTTTAATCAATTTACAGCTTGCTTGTTGGCTGTTGTTCTTCTTTTTCCTTTTGGCTACTTTACTGGATTCTTTCTTTAGATCCTTTCCATCATGCATAGTACATGCACATAATTAAAATTAGCACACTAACAACTACCTCAATGAACACCCACCATTGCCAACCTCTTGCACCTCCTCACTGGGGCATCTAAGTTTCTCCTCTTAATATGCCCAAACCATCTCAACCTCGCTTTCTTCATACCCTTGAAGCCGCTTATACCTTGCATGGAATATCTTTATTCCTAATCTTATCTCTCCTAATGTGCCTGCACATCCACCTCAACATCCTTATTTTCACAACTTTAATCTTCTGAATGTGAAATTCTTGACTGGCCAACACTTTGCCTCATACAACATAGTCGGCCTAACCAACACTTTATAGGATTTATCTTAAGTTTAGGTGGTACATTCTGATCACACAAGATTCCAGAGACGAGCTTCAATTTCACTCATCCCACCCCAGTACGATGTGTTTACATCATCATCGATCTCTCCATTACCTTAATTGAAAATCCAAGAATCATGGAATATTATCTCTTAGGGATGACCTATGCATCAAGTCTCACTTCCATGCTAACCTCTTGTGTTGCATCACTGAACTTGAACTCTAGTATTCAGTCTTGGTCCTAGTCCTGCTTAGCCTGAACACTAGACTCTAGAGTTTGCCTCCAAATCTCTAGTCTAGTATTAACTCCACCCCAAGTCTCATCATTTAGTACTATATTATTGACGAATAAGATACACCCAGGCACTTTACCTTGGAAATGCCGCATCAATCATCCTTCACTAAAATAAATAAGAATAGGCTAAGAACAGCTCCACAGTGCAACAACATCATGACAAGAAAATGTTTCGAGTCATCTCCCACACTCCTCACCCTAGTCTTCGCTCCAAGTCCTAAATCATAGTAGTGTAAGCTATAAGCACACCTTTAGCCTCTAAGCATCTTTCTAAAATCACCATTAGAACACTGTTACAAAGCCTTATCTAGGTCAGTGAACATCATATGAAAAGCCTTTTCCTTTTCTTACATTACTCCACTAATCCTCTCACTAGGTAGATTACGTCTATAATAAATCGCACCAGCATGAATCCAAATTGGTTCTCAAAAAAAGATACACCCCTCCTTACCCTCATCTTCACCACGCCCTCCCAGACATTAATAGTGTGCCTCATCAGCTAGATACCTCTATAGTTGTTACAATTCTGAACATCGCCTTAGTTCTTAGCAATCATCATACTCCATCTCCATTCTTCAGACATCTTTGTGCCTTAAAAATGACATTAGACAACCTAGTCAATCACTCTAAACTTGCCTTGCCTATTCTCTTCCAAAACTCTAGCAAAATCTCATCTAGCCCGATCGAATTGGTGTTGTATTAATGGGCGACAGTTTGCAGATCTTCCCCTACTCATCTTACAAATAGCACCCTCAATTTCTTCAATACCCAAAATCATATCATCTCTCAGAGTGCTCTAATGCTCCAACATAATGTCTCTATCCTCTTCTTCGTACAAGAACTTATAAAAATATGTATGTCGTTGTCTAATGAGTGTCTGCTCCACCAAAACTGTTAGGAGTGGAGCAAGAGCGGAAGTATGTATAAAGTGAGAAATTTGAGAATATGGAAGAACGGATGCAAGTTAAGTACCAAAATGAGAAACACACACAATATGGATAATATGTATATTATTATGAGAGTATTATAGTATACTAAGTATTAAGGTAGTAAGAAAAGTAATAAACTCTCACGATATATAAATAAGAAATGTGTGAAGGAGAATATGAGAGAGTATAGAAGGTGGTTATAAAAGGAAGCTCTTTGTATTGATATTTTTTGCTTCTTGATTTTAGATTCTTGGATGGTTACAAAATGAATGCCATGGGCTGGTATTTATACTACTCCACCTCCCCAATGTATGGCTAGGATCAATTTGATCCAATGACTGCAAATAAGTTTCAAGAAACCTCTACCAAAATATCTTGTATCTAGAATGCTCTCCCTAAATATCTTAGATATTTACAAGGTGTAAGAATTCTCTACACCTATCTTGAATGTTCTGGAACCTTCCAAATCCCTCCTTCAAGATCCACATTTCTCTAGAATCTTCCAACTTCTCTAGAGAACTCCACACGTCTCTAGAACTTTTCAGACTTCTCTAGATTATTCTCTATCTAGAATTTGGGCCACATTATTATGCCATAAATTGGGTCACACTTAACAAAAACTTAGCGTTCCTCATGTTTGATGCACTTGGTACAGGTCTCGAGCCTTCGTCTCCCTCCTTGGCTAGCCTGTACGACTTCTTATCTCCTCTTTTGTTCCCTGGTTTTTCATACAAGCGTCCGAAAGTTGTCATCTTTGTTGCCGTAACTGCCGATCTCGTCTCCTTCTTTGCCACTTTATACCTTTCCCTTTTCTCTCGCTTATCCCCTCATCCATGCTCTCCACCAACTTCGCATAAGTCACCTTCTCTTCATCCACTTTCCATCGAACTTTACCATTCCCCCACAAATCCTCTGGATGTCTCCCCCCCACCCCCCTACACACACAAACAAAAGTACCTCTCTTGCAGCTTCCCTAATGCAATTAGTTGTTCTATCCTACATACTGCTCCCCCAAATAATCAAGGCTCTCACAAGCTGATGTAGACACCACGTTATCAAAAGAAAAAAATAACAAATTTTATACTAATCAAATCTCGGACTAACTTGAATGGATATATGATCCACAAATATGAATTGCGCTCCATTTGGAACATTACAGTCAATACAAACTAAAACTCCTACTAAACACCAGTTCTCATGCAGCTGTACCAGCATGATAAACCCGCTTAACCATATAACCAAAAACACAAAACATAAAAGAAAGTCTCAATTTAAGAGTTAATAAAGCTCACAGCTTTGGAGCGAATCAGCCGTTCTTTATCAAGTTTCTCAAGAAGCCTATTTGCATCCGTAGCCAAAACATGCGTAACATTTTTAGTGAACCGGTCTTCTAATTTAGCCCCCATTTGCACCAATTTCTGCTTCCATATCTGCAACCAAAAAAAAAATTACTAAGATACAAACAATTAAGGAAAAAAAAAGAAGAAAAATTTGTGCTCATTGGGTTGAAACCTGTAGCCTCCGGGATTGAACTCCGGTTTCGATCAAGAAGACAACCATACCAGAAAAAATTCCATCAGGATCGGACGGCGGAGATTTATCCTTCTTTGGCGCCATTATAGTCGTCTTCTCCTTCAAAGTTTCAGTTTTGATGTCTTCTGATAGACTCTACAAAAGGAATGTTCCACTTATAATGGCATAAACAGTATTGCTAATAAAATTAATAAAATGTTATTTAAATGAAAATAAAATACTAGTTGAAATTTAAAATTTCAATTAATTCTCATATTTCACTTATCTATATCTATAT
>JAOTQR010000086.1:1436515-1447721 GCA_025774065.1 Solanum ossicruentum
CCTTTAGGCAATTTGCATTTTTCGGTTTCTCTTACGACCCAAAGGAAATTCATGTTGCTGGCTATTAAAGCATATGCCATTTCTTCCATTTGCTGTGATGAGAGTGATACCATGCTTCCAAAGGAGATGTAGATTATTGATTGATTTGCCTTTGTGTTTAGCCAATTGAGACATTCTTCACTAAGGGGTTTCCATAGACTTGCTCCATAACCTTTGTCACCTTCGATTCTTCCATCTAAATATGAAGATGGCACCATCGGCCCAATCAACTTTGCTGACCAAAACTCTGAAACTCCTCTTGCTATCTGAAATCATAATGTAATAATTAATTGTTTTTGGTTCAATCGTACACAATTAGTTAAAATAAAAACGTACCTCTCCTTCTAATTCTTCAAAAGAATTATCAAAAATCCAATCAGCATTTTCCACATTAGACAATTGGCTCATTTTCATGGCTAAATAAGCAGGGTAGCTTTCAGGCTCCCTAATAAACCCAGGAACATCAATTGGGTACAAGCAGGGCAAACCAGGCAACAACAGTGGCTCATTTTCATCGATCTTCACAGGCAACGTAAATGTCCCATGGTGAATATGAGCAAACACCGCACAAACCATAGCTGAATTCGTAAAAAAAGCAGCCCCATAAATCCCGTGTTTTTTAGCAACGTCAAGAGCCCATGGCAAGAACGAATCATAAACAATGCAACTTATAGGATGTGTCGAATTTTTGTAATTTGTGACGAGTTGTGACAGAGTTCTCGAGCCATTTTCTTGGAAGGATTTTAGGAATAAACTGGTATTTTGGGCTTGGAAGTAACCTCCTTCATCAAATCCATCAGAAATTGGTTCCACAAAGATGTTGGGTGAATGAATTGAGTGGACAGTGTATTTAGTTGTGGCTATTGTGGATTTGACACCTTTTGAGGCTAAACGTTTGGCAAATTGGAGGAGTGGGTTAATGTGACCTTGGCTTGGGTATGGTACTAATACAACATGAGGCACAAATTTTCTTCCGACTTCCATTTTGGTATAAAATAAAGAAAATCATAATTTTGTTTTTGAAATGATATGCATTATTTATAGGGTGTATAACATGTTGTACCTAATCTACAAGATTATGTCATAATGGAATCACTAAAAATATATTTGACTTTGACTTTTGATTTATTTTTATTATTTTACTTTAAAAGTTATTTCAATTTAAAACTTATTTAAAATAAGTCAATTCAACGGAGTTTAAGATAATTGAAGCAAATTCATGAAATTTATTTGACTTTGACTTTTGGTTTATTTTTATTATTTTACTTTAAAAGTTATTTCAATTTAAAACTTATTTAAAATAAGTCAATTCAACGGAGTTTAAGATAATTGAAGCAAATTCATGAAATTTATTTGACTTTGACTTTTGATTTATTTTTATTATTTTACTTTAAAAGTTATTTCAACTTAAAACTTATTTAAAATAAGTCAATTCAACTGAGTTTAAGATAATTGAAGCGAATTCATGAAATCTATTTGACTTTGACTTTTCAACTTTAAAAGTTATTTCAACTTAAACTTATTTAAAATAAGTCAGTTCAATGGAGTTTAAGATAACTGAAGTAAATTCATTATTTGACTTTGACTTTGTTTATTTTTATTATTTTACTTTAAAAGTTATTTCAACTTAAAACTTATTTAAAATAAGTTCATTCAACGGAGTTTAAGATAATTGAAGAAAATTCATGAAAGCTATTTGACTTTAAATTTTAGTTTATTTTTATTATTTTACTTTAAAAGTTATTATTTCAACTTAAAACTTACTTAAAATAAGTCAATTCAACAGAGTTTAAGATAATTGAAGCTAATTTAAGAAATATGATAATGATAAAGTGATGTCATTGCTTACATGGGTTAGTGAGGTAGGCAAATCATGCGTGTTAGTTCTGCCTTAAAGTAAGATTGATATTTTCCATTTCTGGCTAGCAGGGCTTGTTGTTGAGCAAACCAAATTCATGTCACGTGTTAATTGTCTATTTTGGAATTCAACCAACCTCATTTTTTGAAAAAGATAAAGTTAAAATTTGAAGTTTAAAAATTTTAAAGTAATCTATGTTTTTATAAAGTTATTTTCATTTTTCTTTTAAAGGTATGGTTTAGTTAGAGAATAATGATTAAAAATATCTTAGAACTATTCGAAATAGAGAAAAAATAGTCTTCGGTTAAAATTTTGGCTAAAAAATCCATCTTTCTAAAGGAAACGGAAAAGGACCAAAAATACTTCCGAACTATTAGATATGGAACAAAAATACCCCTTAGTTAGATTTGGATTCAAAAATGTCCCTCCTTTAAAATTTTGCAAAAAAAAAAAGAAAAAAAACTTCTTTCTAACGGAAATGACACTATGCATGCTATCTGGACAAACGACGCTACATGATTAGTCCACATGGAACTCTACTTAGAAACTCAGGAGGTTTTTTCCTCGGATATTAGGTCCGAGACTAGCCTTTTCATGTCGAAAGGAACTGCCATTTCACTTGCAAACATCTTAAAAAATTGATCTCTGAATGATAACACTATCATTGTTCCCTTCTCAAACCAGTCTCTCCAGCTCAATAAGATTCAATTCTACAGATTTTTCGAAGTTACGAAGCTTGAATTAGAAGTTGTTGTGTTCATGTTAGCAATGTAACACAGTCGACATAAGTTATCATTTTCAAGAGAAAATTCAATTTGAACTTGTCACGCCTCAAAGTCCCGATAGGGCGGACTAACACCCGTTGCCGATAAGGCTTGGGAGAACCAACCTGTATCTATGCGCTTTCTATACTTTTTAACTATACTTGACATGTCTTTAAGAAAATAAACAGTGATTACAAGCCAAAAGGAAATGCATATGAATAGGCCATTGGGGCCACGATGTCTAAAGTACGAGACATGACCACACTTTAATTTATATAGTCTACAAAGCTTCTAGATAAGAGAGTGTATCTGACAAGGGTCGGGACAGGCCCCACCTTAACTAACTGTACAATATAAACATATAAGCTTTAGATACACACAAAGCCCCGGAGCAACTGGAGCTTGGTATCAACAATTGGATATCCTGTACTCCTACTGAGGAGATCTACTAGCACTTGTACCAGCAACATGAAATGCAGATCCCCCGTAAGGGATATTAGTACGAGATAATGTACTGAACATGTAAGGCAGGATATACTGTATGTGAAGTAATAACTCAAATGAGCCCATGCACTGATGCAAGATTAGAGACCACCTTTGGTTATACTTTGGAATCATGCACTTTATATTCTTTATATTTCTTTACCTTTACTGTATAGTCTGTGCACAACTGTAATACAAATGACAAACTGATCAGTGGTAAAACTGTATCGGGATTATCCCTAGCTAGGTTCTTCCTTAATCCCTCGGGCTACCACCTGTGATAGGATCGTCCCTAGCTAGGTGATTCTTCCACCCCTCGGGCTACCACCCATTAATAAATAATATACTTTATCTTTCAATTACCTTTGAGGTGGTTCTTTTGGTGGTCACAATATTGGAGATGTAGGATTGTATATGTAACATGTAGATAATCATACAAGACAATATGACAATGAAAAGAGTACGTTTCATAAGTAATGAAACACATATGAGATGAAATAACTCGTGAACTTTGTTTGGCAAAAAGGGGACTATGTATGGGAGCATATGAATATGTGCAAGAGTGTAGACACAGTTAATAGTTGTATCGGAGTTGGTAAACGCCTTTATGTGCCAAGGAAGGATCTAAATTTCATGCCAAACAATACGAAATCGAGTAGCCTTACATACCTCGTTGTATGACCTCGTTACTACTTTGGGTTAACCTTGCCTTCCTCCAAAAATTTATCTACAATATGGTAGGTGATAAAAATAACATTAGAAGCCAATAGATACATTTTGACAGCCCAATCACATAAAAAAAATACACGGGTAGCAAGCGGGTATTTATGAATCCGAGCGTATTCTTTCAGCTTTTCCACCCCTAATTGTATTTTTCTAATGTATATTCGCATGCACACATCATGTCTAGCCTGTTTTAGTGCTAGAACAGTCTTATAATAGCCCACAAAACACAACATATAACAATTCTACACAATCTACAAATGGACAGTATAGCGTTACCTCCCTTCGCTACATTTCGACGTCGACAATTCCAAACCTGTTCCAACTCTTAACCAAATTGTTCCAACAACATTTACACATACAAATAGTACTAAAACAGTCCTAGAGCAGCACCCAAGAAGTCATGAAGTATGTGAGCAAATAACCTTCCATCCAACAACCCACAAGTTCTAATCAACATTATACTTAAGATAACACAATGAAACACATTTGTTAAATGAAACCAAAATTAGGATAGCAACCTTAGGGTAATATTTATACCTCAAACCATACTAATAACATCAATTTCTCTTCATAATACAACCCACAAACCATAGATAAGTCACTAAAACAAAAGACAAATGTGCAGCAACTTTCTAAATACATGTTGTCCCAAATTTCCAGCACAAATATACTAGCATATACTTGTTGTTTTTCATAAGAAAACCATACTAAACACATGTATAAACGTACTTACCACTACCTTCAAGGTGTAGGGCTTCTCCAAGAACCCTAGAAGTTCCTTTTAACTACTTTACAAAGTCAAGAGACATTGAGAGAAAACTTGGAGACAATGTACTTTTTCTTTGTTGGTCAAGTTAACAATGACTTGTGGGAGATGCTTTAACCCTTTTTTGAAGTGGGATTTTGGCTGCCTTACTAAGGCATTCTCAGTCTTATTCCAAGCTGGTGATGCAGCTCCTTTCTCCTTTCATTTGGGCCTTTTGGGGCTCCAAATTGGTTGGGCTTTTGCTGTCCATTTTCAGCTTCCTTTTTAATTAGTTTGGGCCTAAAGTATCAAAGAAATTATGATGTCTTTGAGCCCTTTTAATATCCTCCTTGGGCTGAACATATAGTCCATTTATGATGCTAAAACATGGGCTAAAGTTACACCTTTAACACGGACTTTATAATCGAACTTGGACAAATTCGACGTCGAGTCTCATCTCCGTTTAGCTAGCAATTTAAGCTAAGCAAGTAGGTGATTCACCTGCTAGCTTCTTAAATTCTACAAGCATCTCAATTCTCTCACTTTGTTTAAGACCGTGATCTCCTCAATTTGACACAAAACATGTCTACACTCGACCGTCTTAAGCGTTAGATGGACATATCCCCTTATAATATGAGATTCGAGAACTTTTAAAAACAGACGCTAATTTGACTAAATCATATTATGTTTCATTTGCATTGTATTGATATTGTAAGGTGTGGGATGTTACAGAACTATAAATAGAAGTTATTCTTTTAATATAGTAAGGATTTGGACTCCTCAAAGTCTGACAAAATTTGATTTGAAAAAGGGATGAAGTTGAATTTATAATGGAAGAGAGATATTTCAAATAATAATTTTAAATTTTTGATGGAGGGGTATTTTTTTAAGTTGAAAACTAATGAAAGATTTTTTTTTGCTCTATTTCTTATAGTTAAGGGGTATTTTTAATCCTTTTTCATTTCTATTTGGAAAATGGGTGTTTTTGAACAAAAAATTTAACTGAAAGAAAATTTTAAACCAAAAATTAAACGAAAAAATATTTTTGAACTCTACTTTAAATAATTCAAAAGTATTTTTGACCTTTCTAGTGTAATATGTCATGTGCATTTATACATCTTCAAAAACTTGTTAAATTTTATTTGATCCCATCCTTATCAACACGTCTTTCGGACCGTCAGATGTTTCTAACTGATTGTAAGTGCGTACTATAGGGGTCCCTCCATCTCACTTTGTGATGAACTAATTGGTGCACAATTTATGTTAAATTTTCAGCAATTTGGCCATGTCGACAGCCTTACAAACTTGTATAAGTGCGTAAGTGCTTTTCTTATTATTTAATGAGTAAAAACTATTTTTTAAAAAATAAATATATTATACTGAAATAAGATAAAATATACTTTTTTTCATTTTAAAAAAAATAATTTAATTTGACTTAACACAAAGTTTAAGAAAATAAAGAATACTTTTTAATCTAATAGTCTTAAATTAAAGTTATGTCAAATAATATCAAAATACTTCTTAATCTTGTGACCTTAAATATGTCATGTAAAAAGTTGAAATTAAAGTGTTTCTGAAAAAGAGAATGAGTCATTCTTGTTGAAACAGACTTAAAAATAAAATATGTTAGAAGGGGGTAATTTATAATATTTGTATACATATTTTAAATATCTTTAAAATATTAATTTAATTTAATTTAATTTAATTTTAAAAATTAATTAAGTACACTTTTAAATATAAATAAAATATCGTATAAATCAAAATCGATCAAATAATTAATTTAACTTATTGCGTCAGAATTGATGATTTTTGGAATAATGTCTTTTTAAAAAAACCTTTGTGTCCATTAGGGGGTTGTCTTTTCTTTCTCATAATTTTCTATGACATTTTCAGCTAATTGTGATAATTCATTTTATTTTATGGTATCAATTGTTGATGTGTCAAAGACGTGTAAGAAGTTTTAAAAAATTTGGGAGTGGAAATAAGGAGGTTGGGCGTTGAGAGGGGGCGGGGGTTAAAAAATTGGGGATGGTGAGAGAGAGAGTTCGGAAGTCGGGGTGAATTTTTTTAAAGAAAAGAATTCTTCAAAAAAATTTTATGGTTAGGGGTAGGTGATAGCGTGAAAGCGAGGGGAGAAAAAATTATTATTGTTGAATATTTTTTATTTTTATTAAAAAATATTGAGGGGTGGGGAGGGGGGGTGTGAGAGTAGGGTAAAAGCGAGGGAGTTGAAAAAATTCAACTTTTTATTTTTTATCTGTCTTAAAAAAGAGTTATTGGGAGTGGGAGAAGGTGGGGGGGTCTGATGGGGTAGGATGATTGTGGAGTTGGGGTGGTGAAAAATATTTAATTTATTTTTTTGAACTTTTTAAAAAGAAAATTTGTAGGCAGGGTCCAATGGGGCTTGGGGTAAAATTTTTAATTTTTTTAAGCAAATTATTTTAATTATTTTTTAAAGAAAAGGTAGTAGAGTGGAGGATAGGGGACAAAAAAGGGACAGGTTGGGTTGACAATTTTTTTTAATATTTTCTAATTTAAAAATTGGAGGTGATATATGTGTGGGTGGCGTGGGGGTGAGGGTTGGGATGGGAGTGGGTGGGGATAGAATGCAAAAGTAGAAAATAATTAATTTTTTTATATGAAAAAATATTTTTTTAAAATAATTATTTGGGTGTGAGGTTGGATGATAAAGGTTGAACATTAACAATCTAGCTTTAGTTTCATATTTTTTTTTACTTTATGAGATTAAAGTGGGTTAGAATAATTTTACTCAAATCATATTTGACTAAATTCATATTAGTCACCTTTCGAGTCAATGATAGCGAAATATAATATTATAACTAATAATGATGCAAACTAATAACAGTACTTTGGAATATATTGTTAGAAGAAATAGAAGATATAATTGAAGTAAAAGATGGTTTGGCGACGTGAAGAATCATTTTTTTAAAGAGATATAGTTTATACGTACAATGAATACGGGCAATCCCCTTTAGAATATAATAAAAGTTTATGCCTAGAATAATTATTTGATAGTGGTGATAGCTAAGGATGAATTGTGGGTATTGACTGACGATTTTAGTGATAGTTATTCACATTATAATGGTAATGATAGTGATTGACAATTACGTTATCAACTATGATTAATTGTGGCAAGCTGGTGGTGACGGCATACAATTATTTTGGATTCAATTGATGGCAATATATGGCTAATAATAATGCCGACTAATAAAATAGTTTGGAATATATTGTTAGAAAAATAGGAAATACAATTGAAGAAAAAGATATTTTGAGGCGTGAAGAATCACTTTCCTTAAATAGATATTGTTTATATGTGTATAATGGAGAAAATACAGACAATTTCCTTTATAATACAACAAAACCCCTATATATATATATATATATATATGCAGATATTTCTTATGCTACTTCTAGATAATCCTTGTATTTATAAAACATAAGAAATAACTCTTTATAATAGTCATATCATTTCATGAACAAATGTAAATGTGTCTGTTCAATTTAAGACCTTAATATATTACAAAATATCCAACATATATAGCATTGATGATAATAATTATAATGGTGATTGACAATATGAGTATAAATTGTTGTTATTGATGAAGAATGATTGTTTGTTGAGGATGATTGTGTGGGGTGATACTTAATAATTGTGTGCATCAAAAGTCAAAGATAAATTCATGATCTCTAGAACAAAAGTACATCACTAAAGAAAGAAAATTGATATTAGTAGATTAAAAGACCGAAAACCTTATGTTACAAATTCAAATCCAGATCGAGTTGGGTTGGGAGGTTGGGGTTGGAGATTGGTAAAGTAGAGGATGAATTATCCATACAAACAACACTTCTTAAAAACAAACTTCAAAAAATAAAGTGAATCTAGGGAGAAAAGATGGGAGGTGAAACAGAAGTTTTAAAAGTTTATGCGGAGAAAAATGAGTAATATAAATGCAAGAGATATATTAGGATAAAGTTTAAAAAAGCATAAAGGATAAACTAGAATTATTTGAAGTTAAGAGTATATTGGGAAAAAAAATAAATAAGCGAACCATGAGATGCCATCAAATTGATAATTTAAAAAAGTGGGAATTTTCATGCTTACAAAACCATGAACTCAAATCAAACCATACCATATAATAAATAAAATAATTAAAACAAACATGATTCTCTCACTAACCTTATCAAACAAGCTTATTGTAAGAACAATTTAAACATTGCAAAATCGTCTTATATTTTCTAAACTCGGTACCTAATCAAATTACATCAAATAAACTGGCTGGACGAGAGGGAGGATTATTAAACACGACACTCACATTGAACAACTCAGGTGTTCAATGACTCAACGGAAGTAAAGACCTATTCACCTGTAAGGCTGCCGACATGTGTGTAAGGAAGCAAATTGCATCTGAAATTTCACAAAAATAGCTCATTATATTGAGGATTTAGGGGACCCTACAACCAGCTTTTAGTATGTACTTTTTAGATCAAATCAGCAAATCATCTCTATTTGCAAACGTCATGAATCCCACGTAAGCAAAATGACGTTATGCCAACAAATTAAACCTGACTGAGCCTATAAATAATCTTCGATATTGTTTCATTTTCATACATACCAAACACATAAGTTATTTTCTTCTCTCGTACAAACATCGAAAAATGGTAGGCCAAAGAAAATTTGTGCCTCATGTGATATTAATACCATACCCGAGCCAAGGTCACATTAACCCACTTCTCCAATTTGCCAAACGCTTAGCCTCAAAAGGTGTCAAATCCACAATAGCCACTACTAAATACACTGTCAACTCAATTCATTCACCCAACATCTTTGTGGAACCAATTTCTGATGGATTTGATGAAGGAGGTTACGTCCAAGCGCAAAATACCAACGTATTCCTAAAATCCTTCCAAGAAAATGGCTCGAGAACTCTGTCACAGCTCGTCACAAATTACAAAAATTCTACACATCCTATAAGCTGTATTGTTTATGATTCGTTCTTGCCATGGGCTCTTGACGTTGCTAAAAAACACGGGATTTATGGGGCTGCTTTTTTTACGAATTCGGCTACGGTTTGTGCAGTGTTTGCTCATATTCACCATAAGACATTTTCCTTGCCTGTGAAAATTGAAGAAAATGAGCCATTGTTGTTGCCTGGTTTGCCCTGTTTCTATCCAATTGATGTTCCTGGGTTTATTAGGGAACCTCAAAGTTACCCTGCTTATTTAGCTATGAAAATGAGCCAATTCTCTAATGTGGAAAATGCTGATTGGATTTTTGATAATTCTTTTCAAGAGCTAGAAGGAGAGGTACGTTTCTCTCCGTCCCAAATTAATCAAATTTTTAGATTTAGTTATATATTTATTTACAAAGGACAACAGTGAAGAATATGAATAAATTTTATCTTTGAATATTTTTTATAATATATACATTGCCTTGCAAATTCAATTAAAATGAAATTGAAAAAGTAACCTAAAACATTTCGTTTATGTGTGGGGCTTCATACATTTTGTAGCTTTTCAATAATTCAGATTAGTTAATATTCTCTGGACATAATTCGTTTTACGTTATCTCCGATATCTAGTGACAACTCAAAAGTTTATTGGAAGCCAAAAATGTTTATTTAATAAAACTTACCCTCTTTATTGGCTAACCCTTTTTTTTTAAAGTTCATTTGAAAAAAATATTCCTGTCTATTTTTAGTTACTTTTTAGTTTTAACTTCAGCATATCATGTTTAAGATTATGAAAATAAATTTTATATATCTTTAGTTCAAGATTATAAAATTTAAAAATTTTATTTTCTTTCATAAATTCTATGCAAAGTTAAAATCAAAAAAACAAATTAAATGGAAGAAGTAAGTGCCTTTTCATAAATTGAAAAAGCGATAATTTTCTAAAAAAATACCTTAAGAAACATTGACCAAATATAAATTATGTACAATATTAAAATGCTTTTCAAATTGATTATTGCTACTTTTCAAAAATACTTTTGTTAAAAAATATTTTTTTAAACAAAGAAATTTTAAAAATTTAACCAAACAAGCTATTAATAAGATGTTTCAAACTACAATAGAACAAATAGGCCTACCCATCACAATTTGTTTTCTTATGGTAAGTGTAAACTACACTGCATAGTTATTGAGAATGTAATTATTTTGATTGACTAGCCGGTCAAATATGTAACTTCCCCAAATAATTGTTGTTCTAGATACGACTGTAAACTTCTTTTTTGACTTAATGAGCTTCTTTTTGTATTAAAAATTTTCAGATAGCAAGAGGAGTTTCAAAGTTTTGGCCAGCCAAGTTGATTGGACCAATGGTGCCATCTTCATATTTAGATGGAAGAATAGAAGGTGACAAAGGATATGGAGCAAGTCTATGGAAACCCCTTAGTGAAAAATGTCTCAATTGGCTAAAAACAAAGGCAAGTCGATCAGTAATCTACATTTCCTTTGGAAGCATGGTATCACTCACATCAAAACAAATGGAAGAAATAGCATATGCTTTAATAGCCAGCAACATGAATTTCCTTTGGGTCGTAAGAGAAACCGAAAAATGCAAATTGCCTAAAGG
>JAOTQR010000086.1:1499828-1522060 GCA_025774065.1 Solanum ossicruentum
TAGTATTATTATAATAATTATTATTATATTATTATAATATTAATTTAATGTTTCAAGTCTAGTCTTTCAAAGATAAAATATTTTGACAAGACTTGAAGTAGGGGGCATTTGTAATCATATAAAGTTTTTTAAAGTATAAATTTTATAATATGATTCAAATTATATTAAAATGGAAATATATTCATCCAAATAAATATTATGGATCAATATAGTTGGATTAATTAATTAAGTCCAATGAAATATGAATTTAATTAAAAGCCCAAATTCACTTATTTGGGCTACAAAAGATGACCCACTTTAGGCCCCATATCCTGTCATCCTAGAGGCCCACTTGATACCACATGTCGGATGATGTGGCATGCCAAGTCAAATAAAGAAATCGATAGGATCACACCATGTGTCCAAATGACATGGCATTCCTATCTCAAATCAAAGGTCAACGAAAATATGTCACATGTACAAGTAATATGTCCCAACCAATCAAGTAGTACCATGTCACTTAAAAGGAGTCCTATTCTTATCACTTTTCCTGCATCATATCACCTTAAATCTGATTGGCCAAAAGAAAGTATGATTCCATTATAACTCAAGGAAATCTATTCTTATCACTTTTCTTGCGCCATGTCATCTTAAATGTGATTGGTCGGAAGAAGGTCTGATTCTATCATGACTACTCTATTCTACAACTATATAAAGGGTCCTCATAATTCAGTATTCACATTAAAAATTCTAACAAGAAGACAAAGAGAGCCCATGGATCCAACACGTCGATTTCTCTACAAGCAACAAGAAGAATTCAAGAAATCAAACATTCAAGCTTAAAAACGCATCAAGATCAAGATCACCGGATTCAAGAACAAGCCAAAAGCTCTTGGATTCAAGTACAAGTCAAGATCAAGTTCAAGAACAAATCTATATCAAGTTCAAGATCATCAAATCCATATATCAAGATCAAGACCACCGATTTTAAGATCAAGCCCAAAAGCCCTTGAATTCAAGTAAAAGTGTTTTTCAAGATTCACGAACAAGCTAAAGAGCCCTTGAATTTACATTTTAGGTGAATCAGAGGATTCATAGAGATTGTAGCACTCACTCCTTGAATCAAATACTACGATTGTAGCAATATTTTTCGTTCCTTGAATAATATTTTTTAAGACACAAATTTTATTGTCATATAGTCGCACGCATGACTTTTTGATGACTGAAGACAGTGAAATATGAGACATCATTCCAGATGGACTATATGTTCCAATGACGGAAGTTAAAGAAGGTAACACTACCAACTCTATTCCTAAGTCTAAGCAAAAGTACACTGAGTTGGATAGGAAGAAAATAGATAAAGATTAAAAAACAAAAAACTGATTGTGTATAGAATAGGAGTTGAGGAATACAATCGGACCTCTACTTATGAATCAGTCAAGGACATCTGGGATTGATTGAAGAATGCTCATGAAGGAATGAAACAAGTGATAGATTCCAAGGTAGATATGCTGGCATCTCAACACGAGGACTTTATCATGCATGAAAGGGGAACCATACAAAACATTGAGACCAGGTTCTCAGCAATAACCAATGAGCTCAAGTGTTTGGGAGAACCAATCAGTCAAAGTAAACAAGTTCGAAAAATTCTGAGAGTGTTTCACAAGTCATGGGAGAGAAAAGTTGAAGCCATAACTAAGTCAAAGAACTTGAAGACTTTGAAGATGGATGTTCTCGTTGGCGTACTTCGTACTTATGAGTTGAACAAGAAGCATAATACATTCAAAAGAGAAGGAAAGAAAGACAAAACACTGATTTTGAAAACTGCTCAAAGTGATGAGGAGATTGATGATGTAGATATGGCATATCTCACCAAAAGATTCATAAAATTTGTCAGAATAATCATGACATGACAAATAAAGGAAATGTTCGTATGGAAGTGTTGACTTATGCCATGGCTATGGTAAACCAGGACCCTTTATCAGGGAGTGTCCTCATGGAAAAGGTAATTATAAGGATGGACAAAAAACTGGGACAAATAGAAGAAAGGACCAGATTTTAAACAAGTATAAAAAGAAAGTTATTGCTGACAAGATCATGATAAAGGCACTACGAGTCTGGGGAAACTCTTCCAGTGGATCTGAAGAAGAAGAACTGCCTGCAGATTCATCTATGATTGCAGTGCAGGATGATATGAGATGTATAATAGCCTGTTTGCTTTTATGGCCCAATCAGATGATGAAGACGACGATGTTGAAAATGATGATGATGAGGTAACACTGCTAGATCTTAAATATAACTTACATCTTTATTCTGCTAGAAAGTTGAAAAAATTAGCATGTGTGCTCATTGACTCTATCTATGAACTAACTGCTGAGAAGGACCTTTTAAACAATAGTGTCGATGTGTCTCAAGATTAAAAAATGGCTCTAACTACCTAAGTGTCTGATCTCGAAGTTAAAGTTATAGATCTAGAAATAAAAAAGGATGAACTGTTAAAGCTGGTGAAATTTGATGATCAGTCTGATGCAAAATTAAAAGGAGAATAACTAAAAATGAACATACTTTGGAGGAAAAACTCAAGGAGGCTAAACTGAAGCTAAATTTAGCTTTAGAAAAAAAACCACAATGATGAAGAGGGACCTGATGAAAGTTAAAGAAGATTTGAACAAATCCATGAAGTAGGCTGCATCTTCTAAGCTTCTGGGAGACATGTCCAGCAGTTGGAGCTCCGAAAAAAGGGGACTGGGCTATGTCAATAAGATTGATCCCCCTTATAATCCCTACAGCAAATATATATTTGTAGCTGATAATCTTTTATGCTTGCATTGTGGAAGAAACAGTCATCTTAAGATCAACTATGAAGTTTTTAAGAGAACTACGAACAAACAGAAGTATGTGTAATTGGAAAAGAAAACTATGAAGGAGGGATCAGGTCCTAAGCCAAAATTGAGGACCAAATCTCTGCCCCTCTAGACCAGGAAATTTGTAATCAGGCATTTGTTTGCTTACTGGGAGCTAAAATTAAAATCCCAAGACTACTTTTTTATCACTTGCAGGAAAAATCGAAAGAAAGTAGTCAGTGTTGGCACATAGATAGTGGACGCTCAAAGCACATAACTAGAAGGACTAAAAACTTCCTCACATTGAATGACTTTGACGGAGGCAATGTCTCATTTAAAGGTGGAAAAAGGGCTATATCATGGGCATTGGAAAGATTGGCAAATATTTTGAGAAAGCTATTGAGGATGTGTACTATGTTGAAGGAACATGTATGTAGAAGATCTGAGAACAACAAAGAAGGATAATTTGACACGCCTAAACATACAAAGTGACTCTTATGACTTGTGGCTCAGGAGACTTGGTAATGTCTATCCCTACTTACTGAACAAATTAGTGTCCAAGGACCTGGTTCATGGCTTACTAAAGGTGAAATTCAGAAATTCCAAGAGGTGTTCAGCTTGTGCTCAAGGAAAGCAGACAAAAAGATCATTCAAGTCTAAGCATAAAGTAAGTACCTCTAGCCAATTGAGCTCATTCATACTGATCTCCATTGTCTTTGAAGGTTCAAAGCAGGGATAGAAAAAGATACATTGTGGTGGTTGATGATACTTGAGGTATACTTGAGTGAGGTTCCTAAGATCTAAGGATGAAGCTGTTGAGCTACTGATCAACCTCATTAAGCAAATTCAAAATTAGTTTGGAAGAAAAGTGGCAAGGATCAGGTATGACCACAGTACTGAGTTTGAGAATTCAACACTAGATGGCTTTTGAGCCAAGAATGGAATTCACCATAATTTTTCAGCTCATAGAACTCCTCGGCAAAATGGAGTTGTGGAGAGGAAAAATAGAACTTAGTGAAAATTGGAAGAAACATGTTGATTGATTTGCACTGGCAAAAAATTTCTGGGCTGAGACTGTCAATACATCCTGCTATGTCACTAACAGGTGTCTGATAAGATCTATTAAGAACAAGACTCCCTATGAATTCTTATTTGGCAGGAAAACTAATATTAGTCACATAAGGGCTTTTGGTTGTAAATGCATTGTGCTTAAAAATGGAAAGGAAAGTTGGAAAATTCGACTCTAAGATTGATGAGAGTGTGTTTTTTGGGTACTCTACTAGCAGCAAGGCTTATAGAGTATTAAACAAAAGAACCTTCTTCATTAAAGAGAGTGTGTATGTCATTTTTGATGAGTAAAGACAAATGAAGGACATCAATAATGGTGAAGACTCAGACCTGGATGAGATACTCCAATTTCAACAAGACAGTCTCATCAATGATCCTTCAACAGATGAAGTTGCACAAACTGAGGACAGAGCAAATGAAGGTGATCAAAATGGAGAATCCTCAGCAGGACCTGATGTTGCTGTAATGGACTCAGAGATAGTTGGTGTTGATCATGATGATGATGATAGAGCTACTCAACAAGATAATCCAAATAGTTCTGATATCCCTAGAAGCTAGAGTCAGTCTGCTATTAGGATATCCAGATGGAAACATCAACCATCTATCTTATGGATAATCTAGTCTGTTCTTTGGACTCTGGGATTTAGAACAGATCCAAGACTAGAAATCTGATGTCTTGTGATGCTTTCATATCCCCCATGGAGCCCAAGAATGTAAACGAAGCCCTCAAGAATGATGATTGGGTAAATTCTATGTAGGAAGAACTGCTTCAATATGAATTAAAGCAAGATTTAAGCGCCTGATCAAGAAATAGAATTTCTTGATTGTTTAAGGACCAGTTATGAAAGAGATAGGGTAAAGCTGGGTTGATTAGACTAAAGCATGAAAGGTCAAAATGATTGTAATATTCTCCAACATTCTTGGCTAAAAAGGTCTGAACAGGTATATGAGAAATTATTCATAATTCTTAAATTCCACTTTGTACTTTGCATGTCAGCAAAAATTTAATAATTTCATATTACTTGAAGATCGAAACTGAAAAGATTCATTCAGGGACCTGACTCACTATCAGGTCAGTACTCTGTTCATAAATCTCTTACTTCATTAATGTGGATGCTCAGGATATGTCATGTTGTATTCGTTTCACCCTGAATCGACATCACTTTGTTCCAGTCCCCGAAGAGTAGCAACCAATCAGGCACCAAATGTTTTTTTCCCTCCCTTTTAAAAATGAGTCCATCCATCATTGTGTTGATTTCTTCCTACTCACAAAAGCCTCCTAGTCTTACATCCGTTCATCTCCTCTTCCCTTCAGTTTGTTCAAAAAGTCTCTTTGTGTTCCTTCACCATGTTTACTAGCCCAAAACATTCATCTTCCCAACTAGATGTGGAAGCAAAATACATACCGTCTCCAAACATTGATACACCATCATCTACATCACTCCATACACTAGTCAAAATAGATGAACTTCACCCTCTCACACAAGGTCTAACACAATCATCTTCGATCATTCACTCTCGTTTTGAGTCTGCACTTATAGGGTTACACTCACCTAGTGTTGTCCCTTTTTTAAACCTTATAGAGCCTCCTCCCAGTGGTATAGAGGAACTGACATCCCTTGATCTTCCTTTGGCACCGAGAAAGCCCATATATGATCAAACACTGGTGAGTGGGATTAGGCCTGTAAATTTTGCTGAAGAGGATGAAGGTGGTGAAGAGGACAATGTGCCACTATCTTGGAAAGTGAAAAAGCCTAAAGTTTTTTCTGATCCTACTCCTACAAGGTACCAGGTTAGAACAAATAAAGGTAAAATAAAATGGATGAGAAAACTACAAAAGTTACAAGGTGCTATACGATCAGAGGAATAGAAAAGAAATTGTTGGGTGATGCAATGAGCACAAGTAAGCAAAAACTTATTTCTAAGAAGAGGCTGAGAAAAACCACCTTTATTGAAAATGACATACCTGAGGAACAGGCAGTCAATGTGGAAGAGGCAATGGAAATCGATTGGACTGAGTCTGAAAGTGAGTTGAGAGACCTGAAGTAACAAAGATACCTAAAGTTCAAGAAAGGGTGTCTGACAAGGGAAAAGGAGTGAACCTATTTCCACTAGGACCAGGTTCACAAATCAAAGGGAGGAAAACTAAAAAAGTGTTAACTAGGGACCAAAGGATTAGTCTGCTGCAGGACCAAAAAGTTCTGAATGGGAGAATTTTTTAGCCTGCGGATAAATGTAGCCCAAATATGTGTGAACTTGTAGAAGCTTTTAACATGCAGGGTTGGGGCCACCTGTTCGAATAGCCAGCTCCAATCCTACATGAGTGGGAAGTCAAGAAATTTTACCTCAACTTGGAAATTCAGGAAGATGGAGGATTTGTGATAAATTATTAGAAATATTTTCTTCAGGGTAGATGAAGGAATTTTAGGTAATATTTTATAGGTAAAGACTCGGGGGATTAGAACGGTTGTTGACATGATCCTTTCAAAATCCTTCTTGGAGGAAGCAGGGAAGTTGAAGAATTTGACTTCCTCAATTGTTTCTACGAAGTTGTTGAAGAGAAAATATCAGCTCTTTTTTGAATTTATCAACAAAGCTTTGTTGCCACGAATGGATACAAGGACCATAGCCACCATGGCCAACCTCTACTTTATTTAAAAGTTGAGCACCCTAGTATAAATCATTTACCTGCACTGATGATGGAACTTATGACTAAGGTGATCACATGACTGAGGGTAAACAAGGCCTGGCTTATGGCTACTTACTCAATCTCGTGCTTGATTATTATGGGGTTAAACTGAGCAAGGGTATCATGTGCACCATAAAGAGGTCTTTATCCTTTACTACTCTAGTAGAGTTTGAACTTGGAGAGATGAAGGCTGGGACTAAAAATTCACCTATGAATGAAATGATGGATCAAAATGAAGCCTTGAAGGGGCAAGTAGAGGACCTGACTGCAGCTCTAGCCAAGAAGGATATTGAGTTAGTATTTCTGAATGCTAAAGTGGCCCAACTAACCAAGGAAGTCAAATCTCTCACTCAACAGCTACTGGAGGCATACAGGGACCATAGTTCAAGTATGTCCAAACTAATCCACTCTCTTGCCTCCAAGTCCTCTAGTTCCTAGACTCTTTTCTCATGTACCCCCCTGTGTGTTGTCCTTGTCTCTTATCCTCCCACTTAAAGTTTTCTTTTTTGAATGGTCTTGGCCCGATCCTGGGAAGTAAATATTTTTGTTGTGATTATGGCTAGTGTACTTCCTTAATGATAATGGTTTCTTTTGTGTGCATCTTGTGTAATTCCTGTTCTTTTATCTCCTATGATTTTGATTCTATTTATGCTCACTCAAGTACCTGATATTTTCTGATAGTGATCTTCTCTTAGTTTACTGTTTTCTTTTAATGATGCCAAAAGGGGGAAGATATATGATCATAATTTCAGGGGGAATATTGGGGGAGCATATGTTCAAGAGGGACAGGTTCAACTCAGGTTCAATATGGCATAGTTTGTCATCATCAAAAAGGAAAAAATTGTTAAATATATGAACTATAGCGTGTTCTAATATTTTGATGGTTAACAAACTAAGTTAAGGATCAGGTAGACCATCAGGCTTTTTTTGCTGAAGCGTGTTGTGGAAAACAGCCTGTAAAGTTGTTGTGGTTGGTGAGATGTCTATCAGGCTTGTACTAAAGGACTAGTGGTCTATGAAGTGTATCCATAGCAGTGTAATAGGGGCTTGTCCAAGGAATAAACATAAGTTTTTCAAGTATTCCTAAGATTGAATATTCTTGTCTTGAAAAGCTCTTTCTGGACTCCATGGTACAAGAAGACATAGCTGCTCCAAACGATGGACCTGATAGAAGATCCACATAGGTCTTCAGTTAGATAAGGTTGTGTCATGTTCCAAAGTGTAATATTACACCTAAGGTTGTAAAGGTATGTGATCAGTGTTGTTTACTGTTCGTGTAAGCTTGTGTATGCCTTGTAGAAAAGTAGTCGTCTAAAGGTTTAGGTAACTTTTAGTCTAACTACATAAGGAGTGTAGTTGAGACTGGAATAGGTTGTTGTGTGCTCACCGCTTGGGCTTGTGACACAAGCTAGTTTCTAAGGGAAAGTAGAGAAATAACGGGTGCATTGTATTTCTTCACTTTGCTCTTTAGTGAATTTGGTTTGGTAAATCTGTGGTAACAGGTCGTGTTTGTTCCTCCTTTGAGCAAGGAATTTTTTCACATAAAAATTCTTATTCACCTATCCTCTGTCATTTACTTTCTTCAAGTTTTAGCTTACTGTATTTCAAGGGACCAGATCCTGTACTAGGCTAAGAGCATGTTAACTCAACAGGATATGTATAATATTTGAATTATATTTGATAAATTGTATATGTATTTCAGATACATGATTCTTAACAAAACAAAGATATTTTTCATTGTTGACCAAAGAAAAGCTTAAAGTTATTAGAGAAGAATTTTGAAAAAGAAGAAGTTTAAATTTTTTTTATTCTGAAAAAAAAATGAATGAATTTTGAATATTTTTAGAAGTTGCAATATCACGAGATACTCCAAATTTGTTACACATGTGATTTTATCCTTATATCATGTCTTTCAATTATATTTTGTAAAATTTAAATACACTTAAACTTATATGTGTCAGACTATCATGCATTTGAGTTGTAAATTATGGTGCTATTCGAAATATCATAAACTCACATAAAGAAAAATAATTAACTACAAAATTTATGGTTCCCGTGTCGTTTATCCTTGAATGTTTAAATTATGCCCAAAATTTGAAATCTGTAAGAAAGTCTGTAGAGATTGTATCATTATTGATATAATTACTTCAGTCAGTTAGTTGATTAATGTCAAGTTAGTTAGTTAATGTCAGATTAGTAACTAATTATGTTGGTTAGCCTTGTTAATTAGTTAGAGGCTACTTTTCATTTTATATCTTGTACAAATAATACCAAGTGAGTAGAATGAGAGTAATTTTTCATTTTTCCCAAATTCACTCATCTTCATTTTCTCTCACTGGTCCGGATCAACTCAGGTGGAGCTTCAAGCTCCTTTCATGAAGTTCATTGCATTATCATTTTTTATCAAACTTCAACTTCAACATGGTATCAGAGCCTAGGATCTTCTCCTTTTTTCAACTTGTAGTTGCGAGCCTTTCGTACACAAGATCTCATTTCGAAATATGCGATTTCCCTTCGATTCCTTCTCCTCCAATTTTTTACTATCTCTCATTTTCCACCTTCTCTGCATTTTCACTTTCTCTGCATCTTCTTCAAGTTGTCTTCTCCAAATCAATGGAACATTGCTTCTTGTCAATTATTAAAGTTCACAAGGTGATAAAAAAATGTGACGGTGGCAAGTGGCTCAGCACAATCAACATCTCAATTGATAGATCCCAGCAACATTTTGTACATGCATCACTCAAAGAATGCAGGATCGAAGATAACTCCAGTCATCTTCGATGGAATAGGATATTGATCTTGGAGACGAGGTGTTCTTTGAGCACTTTCTGTGAAAAATAAAACTGGATTCATCAAATGGCAAAACTCAAAAACCAGCTGCTAATTCACCAGATCTCACACAGCGAGAGAGATGCGATGATATGGTAACCTCTTGGATTGTGAACTCTCTGTCAAAAGAATTAAGTGATAGTTTACAATATGTGAGCAATGCTAAGGAGCTCTGGGAAGAGTTGGAGGATAGATAGGATTAGGAAAACGGTGCGAAGTTATACCAACTCCAACAAGAAATTAGTGATCTAACACAAGGAAACCTAGATATTATTGCATACTATAATAACATCAAACATTTGTGGGAGGAGATGAATATTTTGGATAAGAATGTACAATGCACTTTCACATGTACGTGTGATGGAAAGAACATAATGCACAAGGCAGAACAGGACAAACGACTCGTCCAGTTTTTGATAGGTTTAAATGAAGTTTATGCCACTGTCAGAGGGAGTATATTGATAATGAATCCTCTTCCTACTATGGCTAAAGCATTTTCAAACCTAACTCAAGAGGAAAAGTAACGAGAAGTCAAGCCTCATTATCGTGTTCATCTAGATTCCACTTCATTGAATGCAAATGCAAGATACAACATTGGCTTTAGGAAAAATAATAGCTTCAAAACTAACTATGTTGCCTAGTCTGAATCAAAATAGGCAGTGATTTTGTAATCTGTGTTCTTGTACATGAATATTCCTTGTGATGGATCACCTTTCAAGTACCTTAAAACATGAAATGCTGCTTTAAGATGTGGCTCCCTTGGTGCTTGCAAGAACTCACTAAGATGTTGTACACTATGTGTAATATCTAGACTTGTATTTGTAAAAAAGTTTATCTTTCCCACCAATTTTCTGTAATAACTAGGATCAGAAAGTAACGGTCCTTAGTTGAGCTCAACTTAACAGAAAGATCAAGTGGCGATGTTGTTGTGCTATAGTTTAAGCAGTCAAACTCCTTGAGTAAGTCTGTAATGAACTTCTTCTGTGATATCAAGACTCCATCATCTTTGTATAGAATTTCCAGCCCGAAGAAGTATTAGAGTCTTCCTAAATCCTTAATTCTGAATTCAGCATCCAAGTGTGCTTTCAAGGATTTAATCTCTGCCAGATCAGTCCCTATCAAGATAATATTATCAACATATATTTCCACAAAAACTGTGGACATACCAATCTTCCTGTAAAAGAGAGAATAGTCACTTGTGGAATGTGAGTTCCTCTTGAGTAAGGTGTGGTAGTTAATTTCTCATATCATTGTCTGCTTGCTTATTTCAGTCCATATAAGGACTTTTTCAACTTGCATACCATTTTTTTGTCATCAACTAGCAGCCCTTGAGGAATAGTTATATATACTTCCTCATGAAGATCACCATGAAGGAAAGCATTATTAACATCCAGTTGGTATAAGCTCCACCCTCTCTTGACAACTAAGCCAATTAATGTTCTCACAGTGATCATTTTTACCATAGGTGAGAAGGTTTCATTGTAACCAACCCCAGCTTGTTGTGTGTATCCCTTGACAACTAGTCTGGCTTTGAGTCTTTCTACTATTCCATCAGCTTTATGTTTGATCTTATACACTCACTTGCAACCTACTGCTTTCTTTCCTGCAGACAGATGTACTAAATCCTCAGTTTTGTTTGCATGCGGTGCCTAAAACTCCAATGTCATGGCTGCTTGCCATGCAGGATATAAGGAAGGTTCAATGTCATGATAAATGTAATTCATTAACTACTGACTTTCAAGACTAAACGAGCTCAAAGAAACAGGATGGTTGATATTAGGGTGTGAGATGGCATCTGGAGTTGAGATAGGTTGTAAAGATGGTAGAATATAAGTGTATTCATTCAGATATTTTGGGATAGTATATAACCTGGTTGTCCTTCTGGTAATAATTCTCTCTGGTGATGTGTAGGGCTTAATGTATCATTATTGTTAGCATTTGTGTTTATCATAGGATATGATATGACAGGATCAGTGGTTTCATTATTATCCATCACATGATCACTAATAATATTGTTTGAAAAGTCCAACAATGCAGAATTAGGATTTATCTTTTTCAAGACAGAAGAAAAACTAGAATCAGGAAAGACCATAGCAGAAGGAAAGATTGACTCATAAAATGTCACATCCCTAGAAGTGTGTATCCTTCTGGTTACTAACTCAATAACCTTATAACCCTTGGTATTGTAAAGATATCCAACAAATATGTGAGGTGTGGATCTTGGTTCTAGCTTATCTTTATGGGCTTTTAAAGTGATTGAAAAATATAGGCAATCAAAAGATCTGAGATGGAAGTATGTAGGGTGTTTGTTGTATAATATCTCAAAGGGTGTTTTGTTTTCAATGTTGTGGAAGAGAGTCAGTTGATCAATTATCTTACAGTCAAAATATATTCACCCCAGTATTTTGTGGGGATTCTTGAATGATATAGTAAGACTCTGGCAGTCTCAAGTAAGTGTTTGTGCTTTCTCTCCACTACACTATTTTGTTGTGGTGTATCGGGACACGTTCTTTGGTGAATGATTTCGTTATTTTAGAGAAAATCGGAGGTTTATTTATTGTTAAACTCCAAACCATTGTCTGTCCTGATGGATTTAACTGTGGTGTTGAAATACTTTTCAATAAGAGATGTCAAGGCCTTAATGGTCTATAATGTATTGCTCTTGCAGCTAAGCAATTGGGTCTATGTTGATCTGCTGAAGTCATCAACTATTGTGAGGAAATATTTTTAATTTTCATGAGTTGGTCTGTGATATGGCCCCACAGGTCAAGGTGGAGCTAGTTATTTCATCTAAGAAATTATATCTAGGGGGATTGTTGAGATAAAGAAAGTATTTACACATGATTATTTAGGAGATATGATGATCAAGACAGTCTCGATTAATAAGCTTAGAGATAAAGGGGGTTGTTGAGGTGAAGAAAGTATTTACATATGATTATTCAGGAGATATGATGATCAAAACATTCTTGATTAATAAGTTTCAATATTGCCTAAACTTGATTGATGCATAGTACTCAGTAAGCCCTTTGGAGGGTTGAGGACAAAATAGAGGGACGTTATTCCTATTGATGAAGAGATTCAAGTTAAGGAAAAAATTTGTTAATTATATGTCTTTAATGTTTTTCTTGTATATTGTGGGAAACTCATAATTGTTATTGATTTAGAAGATCATTTATCCTAATAAATTTGAAAAGAGAATACATTATCCTTCTAAGATTGAGACAACCTTTTCCTTATAAGTTTGAGACTACTTGGGATCTTCATATAGGAGATATTGTTGTAATGTTAAGGAGGAAGAGGATCCACAATGCAATCATAAGGACTTGAAAGCATTATACATTTGTTCTTTTTTTTTCACAAAGAAAAATTCTCTTTGTTTTTGATTGGAAGATTAGGACTAGCTGAATCTCGTTAAACTCTTATTTACTTTTCTTTTTTATTTTTTTATTTATTATTATGTGCTAGTTAATCTGTGATATTTCCACAACAAAATTAAGGGTAGAAGTATTTCTAGTGACTATAACTTTTGACACTAAATAATAAATCATAAGTAAGAAAATTAAACAAAAATGGACTAAGAACTAATGATGCCTTCTTGCATATATAGATGTAACATACAAAAAAAAAACTAAAGAATGTTTTACATGACTCCTAAGAAGAATGAGAATTAGTACACTTATTTGTAGAACTTAAAAGGTACGTATATGCAAAAGTTGCATGAATTGCTGCTCCAATTGGAAGAACATCTTCATCAATGATGAAATTTGGACTATGTGGAGGGTAAATAGCACCAATCTTCTCATTTTTTGTTCCCAAAAAGAAGAAGGATCCTGGAACTTTCTCTAAAAACACGGCAAAATCTTCACTTCCCATGAAGCTAGGTGCTATTTTATAGTTTTCCTCTCCAACGATCATTTTCGATACTTTTTGAGCATGTTCGTATATTTTTGCATCGTTTATAGTTGGAGGAAGTGTTGGATTTTCGCGACCATCAAAGTCAATCTCCACTGTACATCTATGTACAGCTGCTTGTGCTCGAACAATCTGAAATTTTCACCAAATTTAAAATATAAATTATTATTGATCAAATTTAAAATATTTTAAGTTAGATCAATATATTGAATTGTGTAAAAAAAAAACTTATGTTTGACTTGTGAAGTCATTTTTATTATAGATGAACAAGCAATCCCTATTGTTTGAAATTTGAAGCATTGATAATGTGAATCTTAATTAAATTAAAGAAAATCAAGTATTGACTTGTAAAGTATCCTTAGGCTTGGACAGGTGGGACACTGAATGGTAAGAGAAAAATATATTTGACCAAGCTTGAAAAAGAGAAAAAGATATATTTAAAAACTTGTTTTCTTAAATAAAAACATGAGATTACGTAGCAACAAAAGCAATCATTAAGCTGAAATAAAAAATTTTAAATAAACTACAAGAATTTTTTTTAAAAAAAAGCAAAACTTACTTTTTACGAGAAAAAAATTAATGTATATCACATAAAATTCAACTAAGTTTTTATTACTCCTTTTATTTCAATTTACATGAAATTTGACAAAAAATTTAAGGAAAATATTGAAGTTTTTAAAATTTGTAATTTAAAATATTTTTTATCATTTGTTTGATTATAAATCGTCTCATAGGAAAATTTTAAAAATTATATTATTTTTAATTATAAAAAATAGTCATTTTTTTTGTTGGTCGAACTAAAAAAAATCACATATATTAAGACAATTACCTCTTCGATTCTTTGCCTCAAAGCGTAGAAACTCTTCTTACTAAATGCCCTATAAGTCCCAGAAATTGTAGCTGAATCTGGTATGACATTAAATGAAGACCCCCCTTGAATTGTCGCCACAGAAACAACCTACACATAAAGTACATTTTGTAAGTCTCCCAAAAACGTTTCACATATTTCTTTTGTCATGACATTTGATTAGAAATATTTTCGAGTTTCTAGACCGATTTTTGATATTTCAACTCGGAAAACATTAGATTCCAAGAATCACAACTTCATGTTAAAGAATGACAAACGTCCCCATTGATAGTTATGAGATGGATGAATTCCTTATAAATCTCTTGGACAATCTTCTTTTCTTTGAGTTAGATTTTCAAGTGTGAATTAGACCTAAGACCTAATTTTTAGGTGGTATCAAAGCAGAACTCATGTTAGCCATTGATTTAATGAGATGAGTGGAATCCTCCTCCCTTTAAACTAACTTTTTAGTGAGAGACCCAAAATTTAATTTTACATTTCAACAACTCAAATATAATTTGAGTTTCAAATATACGCGAAATATACCTGTGATTCAAGAGGATCAGCTTCTCTTGAAACAATACTTTGCAAGCTAATAACAGAAGTAGAAGCAGCCAAAATAGGATCAACAGTATCCTGTGGTATAGCAGCATGTCCTCCTTTCCCTCTAATTGTTGCTTTAAAACTTCCACATCCAGCTAAAAATTCACCAGGCCTAGATGCAACAACACCACTTGGATATTTATGTACTAAATGCATACTAAATATGGCTTCCACATCTTCAAGTACACCTTCTTCTATCATATCTTTAGCCCCGTATCCTTGTTCCTCTGCGGGTTGAAAGATCAACACCACCGTACCCTAAAAATTTCGATTTATGATCAGATTAATTTGCTTGTATGTATGTATGTATGTATGTAAGTACCTGTAAATTGTGTTGGAGTTGTTGTAGTATCTTTGCAGCACCAAGAAGCATTGTGGTATGTGCATCATGAGCACAAGCATGCATTTTGCCATCAACTTTGCTCTTGTGTTCCGATTTTCCCAATTCCTATATATGTAACGCTACTTTAGAGGCATATTTCATGATAATTAGTTATAACCAATAATAATATACTCAGTAAAATTTCACTAAATGAGATATGGGGAGGATAAAATATCCGGACCTTACTGCTACTTTATAGAAATAGAAAAATTATTTTCAGAACATCGTTAACTCAAATACATATATTAGTTTCAAAAGCAGAAAATATAAGAAATAAAATTCATCATAATTAATTAACTCTACATTTTGTTAATCTTTTTCCTTAATTGAGACCAAACCCAACTATATGATCAATCTTTCTTTTCTTTCAAATTACAATAGAAATGCAGTCAAACCTCTTAATAATAATATCGTATAGCACAATGTTATTATGAAAAAGTAAGATATTATAAGAAGTCGATTTCCGAAAAAAACTAGACCATTATAATGATTATTTATGGCAAAGACGTGTCTTCCTAAATGGAAAGTAAAAGAATTACTGTTTTCAATCATTTTTACTTTGTCAGAATTTTTTATTCGATAGCAAATAATATGAATTTTGATTAATAATTTTTAAGAAAATTATAATTCATAGTAATAATTTTTTTTATAAATTCCAGGATTGAAGAAATTGATAAGTACTAACCTGAATAGGCAGAGCATCCATATCAGCTCTAAGAGCAACAAACGGCGGCTTACCGGAACCGATGGCGGCGACAACGCCGGTCTTAGCCACCGGCCACCGGTATTTAACTCCCATCCGATCAAGTTCTTCTCTAACCAAAGCACTGGTCATAAATTCTTCATAACCAAGTTCAGGATTCTCATGAATTTGTCTCCTTATCTTTTTCATCCACTTCACCATCTTCGTATCGTTTGCCAAATTTTTTATATAATTTTTCACAAAAATATTTTGATCAACCAAAAATGGATTCAGACAATCTTCTTCACACCCAAAAGAAGAAAACATGAAGATAGAAAACACCAACAAGGCCAAAACTTTCTTAGTAGCCATTATTTGTGAAAGATGAGTTGAGAAAAAAAAAAGATGAAAATTTTATCAAGAAAATTTATGGGTATTGTTTATTTGTTGTTTTCAGAGCGACCCACTATGGGACTATATAATAATAAAAGATAATTTAGATGAAGATAAATTTTATGTTTATTTTATATATATGGAGGAGAGGGGAGACAACAAATTAAATGTGAAGTGATCTTATAGTGGATTTATGTGGACTAGCTAATTGATACCTTTAATTATCCCCATGAAACAAATGAAAAACGTGATAAAAATACGTACAGAACTTGAAATGTCACAATCATACTTTGATACGGTATTTAATTGTTTGGATTATAATGAATATTATTGTTGGCTGAGAAATTAGAATTAGATGCCTTCTTCCACTTTTCTTCCTCCTCTTTTCAATACTCTCACTATTCTATTTTAATTGAATTTATAAATTAACACATATAGATAAAAAAAATAATTCAAAGACAAATTTTATATAATACTTTTCATTATTATTCTTTATAAGATTATAAATATGTAGTATAATTTATTTTCTAAAAAATATAAAAGTTCAATAAATGAAAGAGCAAATATAGAAAAAATTTCAAATATGCACCTTAAACTTTGAACAATTTAAATATTTTGAACATGGAAAAGAATCTCAAAAATTTAATTATTTTGAGACAAAGGGAGTAATATACTCTCTCCGTTTAAAAAAATGACTTGGCTTAACTTAGCACAGAGTTTAAGAAAATAAACAAGACTTTTTGATTTTATGGTCATAAATTAAAATTGAGTTAAATGTACCAAAATACATTTTAATCTTATGACTTTAAACATATCATGCAAAAAGTTAAAACTAAAATGTTACCAAAAAAAAAGAGATTTTTTTATAACAGATTAAAATAGAAAATAGATTATTCTTTTTTAAATGGAAGGATTAATATTTTTCACTCATTTCAATTTATATGAAAGAATTTGAGACTGTATGTAAAATTTAATAAAATAATTAACATTTTGAAATTTATGATTAAACAAGTAATACAGCCATAAATTATTTTATTAGAGAGAAAAATAGAAAATTCAGGCTAATTGTTACATTCTATCTGACAGAAAAAGTAATATCTTATTAATGTATTGTCCAACTTTTTCTCGTGTAATAATTGTTTTATAATGTTAACTTAAAAATGAATATTGTATGATAACTATAATTATGCTTTAATTTGGAATAAACTAGATATAATTATCTGAGTTCTCATAATCTTGTATGATAACTATAATTATGCTTCAATTTGGAATAAACTAGATATAACTATCTGAGTTCTCATTGTCCACTAATACATACTTATGTTGATAGAAGATAGCAAATATCCATTAAAAATTAGTTTTAACAAATTAAAAATATATTTCTTTAACAATTTAAGTTTAAAATTAAATGATTACACTTATCAACGTGATACCATATCAAACAAAAAGTCAAAGGTTCTAATTTCACTAATATCACACAAACAAAATTCACATGCTTGGACCATGAAAAAAGTTCTTGGATTCTTGTTTTACTCTCATTCTTTATCACGCACAAAAATAAATACGTATTTGGATCATGAAAAAATTATTTTAAAATTTAAAGGTTTTAGAAATATTATTCAATATCTCGATACATCATTATTTGATTTCAATTTTTAAATGCATCATTTCAACGCTTCCTGATATAACATGTCTCGATTTTGAACATATCACTCAACGTTCCAATACAACGTGTCTCGAATTTGAATACATCACTCAACATTATGATACCACGTATCCTGATTTATTGCCTTTGTTGATATATACAAGACATATTTGTTTTGAAATATGGCTCAACATCTCGATACATTACCTTTGTTGATACAAAATACATTTGTCCCAATAAATCACATCTAAATACATCGCATAAGAGTGATCTATCCATGAATAGGAGAATGTAAATTTTATTATAATTTTTTCAAATGATAAAAATTTCTAGAGAATATGATAAAATAAACTGTGTATTTAGATAATTTTTTATTAAAAAAATGATCTCATACTATTCATTTTGCTCTAGAGAATATGATAAAATAAACTGTGTATTTAGATAATTTTTTTTTAAAAAAATGATCTCATACTATTCATTTTGCTCTATTTTTTAACAAAAAAATATTTTAAACTGATACATTAAAATTGTTGTAATAACAAATACTTATAACTTCTACTAGCATTTAACTCTTCAAGTAAAATATCAGTAAAACTATTTCTGCCTTTTCGAACTAGTATGCAATTGATAATCCCAGACTTTGCTCGGTGCAATTAAATTTAAATTTGTAATTTGATTTTTCATGTCTTTGACAACTGTTTTTCTGGATTTCATGATACACGATTTACCAATTAATTATTTAAGTAGGTCAAAGTCAACTTTTTTTCTTTTATTTTAATAATGTTACGGTAAATTCCTTAATCAAACGAGGATCAATTCTTTAGTCAGTCACTATAAATTATTCCAAATATTAAAAGTATTCATTGACACAAATTAGGAAACTTTGTTTTAATTATTAGTAAACTTGTATTCTCTCTGTTTCATATTAAGTCAATTATTAGAGACTTTTTGATGTTTCAAAATAAGTGAACTGTTTACTTCTCAAAAGATGTGTTGGAAATATTTTCCAATTTTACACTTCATTAATTAAGTTTTCATGAGTGAGTTTTGTATGAGAAATAAATGATGCATTAGATGAGTGCGTGAAGTTTGAAAAAGATAAAAATAAAAAAAATATGATTAAATTTTATTTTTATTTTTTTATTAATATATATAAAATAATCAATAATTCACTTAATATAAAAATGAGAGAGTATACATCTGATGATACTGTAACACATAAAATTAGTCATTTTGTTGTAATTTATGTAATTAATGATTTAATATGTAAAGTGGCCAAGTACACATGGAGGTCCTTTCTCGCACAGTATAATTTATTGCATTCACTGTTTACACGAAATAAATAAATACATCATATTTACCTATTTAAATACTCATTTATTTGTAAGCATAATCAAGTGATATTTATTATTACTTCAAGTTTTAATTAGTGAAATTAGTTAATTTGATTTGATAAGCATAATCAAGTGATATTTATTATTACTTCAAGTTTTAATTACTGAAATTAGTTAATTTGATTTGATATAGAACATGGACACGAAATCAATTCGAGTAACTATGCAAATACTTCCTCCTGTTCATTTTATTTGTCACTAGTTTACATATTGAGGTCAAAATATATGAATTTTAAATAATATTTTAAGATGTATTTTTTTATCATATTCATATGAGAAGAGTTGCAACTTATAATATTTTTTGTATAATTTTCAACCATCAAAATTTTATATCTCAAATATTAAATTTAGTTAGTTCAATTTAGTTCTAAAATTTAGTCAAATTAATCTCGAAAACGAAACAATAACAAGTAAAAATAAATAGAATGAGTGCTTTTGTTTTTTTTAGTTGTAATGATGAGATGTTGCACAAGAAATTAATTAGGTGTATTATTTAACTAGTATATCACTTACTAGCTCTTTAATTTTTGTCTATTTATGTGACTCTCAATTCTAGAATATTTGATATTAGTGGCAAGATTGAAAAAAATAATTAATTCTCTTTTGATTACTTAAATTGATAATTATTTTGAAATATATATATATATTTTAGTATATATGACAATAAAAAACGAAAGGGGGGAGTACTTCCTATGTTCTTTTTCAGATGTCATGATCAAGTTTTACGCAGTTTTTAAGAAAAAATTAATTACAATATGTGTAGTTTGGCTAATACTTACTCCGTTATGTTTTAGTTGTCAAGAAAATATTTGAAATAATTTTTAAAAAAAATATAATTAAGGGGTGCAGTTTGACTAATATAATCATATTAAAATGGTTGATACTTGTTGAATTGTAATAAGGTTTTCTACATTTCAAAATGACGCAATTATTAAAGATAGAGTTGAAAAAAGTGATTAATTATTTTTTAATTGTTTATATTGATAATTATTTTGGAATAACTATTTTTCGTATATATGACAACTAAAATGAAATGAAAGGGAGTATATCTCTTATCAGTTCTTTGATTTTATCTATCTATGTGCCTCCTAATTCTAAGGTAATCAATATTAAGAATAAAAACAAAAAAAAAATTAATTCCTTCTTCATTAATTAAATTGACAATTACTTTAGAACGAATACCTCCATCCAACAATAGCATGATTAATTTTATCAAATCACTTTTATTAAATATAAGTCATCCAAATATTAAAAAATATATCATATTAATAATGAAAGTAAAACAGACACATCATAATGTATATTTGTCATAAAATATAAAATGTAAAATTTGTGTCAAATTAATAGATAATAAGTAAAGATGGACAAAGAAAATAATTACCAACCGTCATCCTTTTACCGGAAAATTACAGAATGTATATCTGTCATAAAATATAAAATATAGCTATTTCTATTTTATAATTATATAAAAGCACGTTTTAAAGTGTAATTATAAACGTTGCATTAGGTGATTTTTAATTATTTCAATGCTATAGAAATAGTTACTAGAACCAATATATCTCAAATTTATGATATAATTGAACTTTCTTATGAATTTAAGTCTAACAAAAATCAACTGTCTACAAGTTTAAAACGATCATAATGACAACATTTATTTTACAGGCTTAACTATTAATAATTCCTATGTATGGAGAATCTTAATAGTTTCGTTGTTACTTATTTACCTTTTTTTTTATTAATGAGTGTTTAATTTTTTTAAATATAATTTTTTTATTTATATAAAAAAAGTAGTCCAAAATTATAGAGAGTATATCTAACTATCCAATATAACTTGTAATTTGTCAAAAGTTATAGAAAATATATGTTAACTATATAATGTAGAAACATCTGCGTAAACTATATACTAAATATATATTATGATACAATTAAAAATTGAATATAACTTGATTATGCTTGTGGTATAGAGGAAAATATTTTTCACTGAAAATGTTTTACTCGAAAATAAGTTGATTTCTAACTTATTTTCTCTGGTGAATGAAAGATATTTTCTATTGTTCAAAAAATATTTTTTAGAATTTTTTTTATTTTTAGCTAGAGAATATAAGAGTTTTGGAAAATATTTTATTTTTAAAGAAAATTATTTCCTTAAATTTGAGAAAATAAATTAATTTAAAAACATTAAATTAAATTATTATTAATTATGATTTCACTTTCATTTCTATCTGATCTCATGACTTTATATTACATATTTATTGATTTTTATGAGCAAACTCTTAAAGAAGAGACAAAAGAAATGAAGGAACCGAGAAAAAAAATAAAAAATGATTTGAGTAAATTGAAATGGTAAGAGATAGTGAAGTTTCTCCAACTCCCATTTCACGAAGAAGACAATAATGTACTCTCTCGCATAGAATGGACAAAGAAATAGGACCACTAGAACGTGCACCCCTTCATTATTCCGATAATTACAATACAAAGCGGTTCCGTAAAAATAATTATTAAAAATGTAGCTATTCAATCTATAGATGGGTATAAGTAATATATATATATATTTTATATACAGGGTGTATTTGATATAGAAGAAAATATTTTTTAATTTTTTTATGTTTGATTGATTAAGTATTTTATAAAATATTTTATTATATATATAAATTTGTGAAATTATATTGATATGCTTCTTGTAGAGTGTCCAACATCAGTTAGGAATGAGAGATTTGGTTTATTTATTCGTATTTGGATAATTTTTTACTTTATGAGCTATTTTTTAAAAAATTGAGTTATGTGTAAAATTTATTTTTTACCCTTCTTGAAAAATTATTGATCATAAATTTAATTTTTTTCCCACTCTCTTGATCTCCTTTCCATTGTGGTTTTTTCATATTTAGCATCCATTTGGACATATAATTTCATATCATAATTTGAAACTATGATTTAAAAATCAAGTTTAATTATGTGACTTACAATTT
>JAOTQR010000086.1:1530239-1541871 GCA_025774065.1 Solanum ossicruentum
TAAAGTAGTACTCCCAGGATCATAAACAAGATCAACAATGGTAGAGGATTTTTGGCAACAGGTGGATTGTGACTGATGGCCTAGCTTATATGAAATGGTATGAAGCCAGATGCAACAAAACTGAAAAAACATGAACTCAGCATATGTGGCAGAATAACCGAATTGAGAAACTTGTTTCCCCGTCTAAGTTGTTCGGACTCTCCAAAAATGTTGCTGCACCCGTGTCAGATCCTTCAAAAATACACTATTTTTGGAGGATCCGATATGCACCCGTCGACATTTCTGAAGAATCCAAGCAACATAGTTCCCCGTCTGTCGACCCTTAGGAACAACTGCAGAGGCAAAGCCCTCAAACCTGGGGATGATGGGCTCTCCCTTCTACCCTTCTCCACTTAAAATACTAGGCTTAGTTCATTAGGAGTAGGGCCTGAACTTGCAACTTAAGCCACAAAGTCCCCCCAACCTTTGTCGAGTGAACTTCATCCTGGGGGAAAATGAGAAACTTATTGTTGTTGCTAAAATAAGGATATTGCATCACTTAGGACTAGACATAAACTTATTGACTCGAACAGTAACAGATACCTTTAACCATATATTAATAAGAAAAAGGGAGCTCATTGTCTTCAAGCCTAAACTATCATGAAATTTGACGTGTTATCCTAGATTAATTGACCGCAATAAGGAGCAAGCAAAATAATAGAAAAGAGATTGGAACCTGTAATGCAAGATTCAGTCCACCATTTTCTTCTTGGTCAAAGTATAATAGCTGCACACAAGCAATTCAAATGACCAAAATGTGAAACTCAAAAAGATCAACACAATAAAATAAATTGAGTTGATACAAAAAAACGAATTAAAGAAGTTAAATCATGGTATATTCTATGACGGAGATCATAGTACAATACTCTCAAATGACAAAAGCAGGTCTGCTGATGCTGGGTTGTCATATTAAACTAGTCTGAAATCACTATCACTCTGATTGATGATTCACTCCAAAGAAAATACCAAAAACATGAGTTTGCATCTATCAAATGATTTATCAGGAAAACATCTAGTGATGGATATATTTGAAATTATTCTAGAAGCACACTATTAAGCCTCTAACTCGGCTAAATCTAAAATATTGCTATGTGGCGCACATCAGTCCTAAAAGTATGCAAATGCAACAGTAAACCTAGCAATCCTCTATTAGCAAACATAACAGTCTTTTAGTAGCAAAACACTCTTCGATTGTATTTTCCAACTGACCAAATAAATTTCTCCTATCATCAGAAGTCCAAGTCCAAGTAGCAAGAATTCAGCTAAGCAAATAATATGTACGAGTCTACCAAAACAAATCAAACTTCTTTGCCCAGAGCAGCAACTGAAAGAGAAAATACTGGTTTACTCATCTGCACTAGAAAAGAGCTAAGCCCGGAAGTCATGGAGCTCTCTTCTCTTTGAATGGCAGCAGCTAGTTCAATTACACAATAAAGTAAACCTACAGATATTTGGCTTTAGATTTTGACAGACCTTGAATTTGCTTTTTTCTCGTGAATAAACTCGGCAAACAAGGCCTCCTTTCGCTTCCTTTTCTGTTATTGTAACAGAGTAGAAGTGAGCAGATTGCTTTTCTACCTGTTAAGAAGAAGATAAGAACTTCTGCAGTAACTACACTTCAACAAGAACGAATGATATATGATTTGGATAGGTACCTTTTTAGACAAAGGTTGCCCAAGTGGAAGTGGTTGAATAGATACTGAACCATTTAATGCTTCCTCTAGGACAGCTGCAGAGACTGTAGTTTTTATTGGTACTCCAAGCTTACTGCTCATAATGAAATAACCAAAATTTTACATTATGCATGAGCAAAAGTCTGAAATCAACAAAACGGAACATAAAGATTACAAGCAACATGTACTGACCTAAAAAGTGCAGCAAACATAGTATTCACCGTTCCCAAACTTGAAAGATCAAGCTCCAAATCTTGGCTTTCTGACTCAACAGCCTGTTTAAATACTACATTGATTAGGCAGATCACCAGCATTCTCATTTTTTTCTAGTAGGGAGAATGCACAAGAGAAAGTCTAACTCTTATTCTCAAGATAGAGATCTATCTTGCCCTACAGACTATATTGAGGGAAACAAAAAAACAACCTCAAAGCCAGCTGAGTCATATTGACGCCTTTTATCTGGATCAGATAAGATGTTATATGAAAAGGTGACCTCCTTGAACATGTCTGCTGCTTTAGGGTCATTTGCATTCTTGTCAGGATGATACCTAAAATATGCTAAAGTGTCAACAGAAGAGAAAAAACATAACCTCCATCATACAAGAAGGATAATACTTACATCCTGTTATACAAAAAAGACTTAGAATCACCAAACTGCGACAAAATACTACTTCTCAATTCTCATGAGAGCAATATCTAACAATTGGTTGCTAATCATTTTACAAATATTTCTGTTATGATTTGTACAGACATCCAGAGTCAACTTTGTAGTTGTTGCCATGGAAATATTTTAGTATCAATTTCTGATGAGAAAGATAAGACTAATAAAAAATCAAAGTGAGGAACATAACAAATTACGGATATTATAATTTGATCTCACTGAGGACATGACCCTATATAGAAATAAGTAGAGGTCGCGAATTAGAGTAGTAGACTAATTGGTTGGTAGGATTAGGTGGTTATCTAGTCATGGGATATAGTAGGGTAGAGTAGTAGTAGTGTTTTATATATCATGTGTTGTCATTATCTGTTATTTATATGTTAATTGTATCATATTTATGTATTGTCATGTGCTTTTGATTATTAGTCGCTTTTTCTATTCACTTTCCTTCACTTTTTGTCATATCTAGTTTATTCTGCTTATGGATTTTTGAGACGAAGGTTCCCAGGAAACAACCTCTCTACTTCTATGAGGTAGTGGTAAGATCTGCATACATTATACCCTCTACAGACCCCACAAGTCTTGTGGGATTCCACTGGGTATGTTGTTGTTGTTGTATAATTTCTTTCCTATAGTTTTGAATTCAAATTTATTCTCAAGTACAACTAAAACGATAACATTTTCAAAAGAACTGACTTATTGAAAGATTAAACTCTTCCAGAATCCTAAACAAAACTACCTCTTCTCATTTGCTTCCACAGGTTGAAATTTCAAATGAATGAAAGAAATTGCACATTGAATAAAAAAGAAAGGAAGGTAAAAGTTCTCATCCGACAACAATAACACACTTTATAGGAAGCAAGCTAACAGCCCTTTCTTCAAAAATTACCTTAATTTTTCTTCTTCTATAAACAGATCTTCAGAAACAACAGAGCTTCAGTATTGGTGCATACAACACTTATTGCTAACAGGTCTATATAACTAAGCCTACAGAGCTAGCATTCCCAAGTTAAGGTACTTTCTTTATCACAGTGGTAATAACAACAATACACATCACAAAATCTAAAATTTTCTCCCCTTGATAACTGTGGTGTCTGAGCCAACTAGCACCTAGACTAATTCCACACCATAGGTAGTGTCACCTGCCAGTTTACACACACCGTGACCAATTTCACAGAGTACATGTCACCTCCTAGCAGCAACAGGTACCTCTGACCACCGGAGATATAACCTAGTATTTTGTCTATGCTGCTGGGATTTGAACCTCAAACCTCCCAGTGCTTAACTCACTTCATTGACCACTAGGCCACCGCTTGGGTGCCCCTTGTCTTCCCCACTTTAGAAACATCCCAAAACAGAAAATATACAATACAATTGAACGAACACAAAATGAGTTTTCAAGAAAACACTAATATAACGTGAAAAACCAAAGAAATTACATAAAAGATCAAAATTTTAATGAAAAGGGTAAAAAATTAACATACTTCAAAGCTAATTTCCGGTAAGCACTTTTGATTTCTTGATCTGTAGAATTCCTGGAAACACCTAAAACCTCATAAGGGTCCCTCCTTAGAGGCTTTTCTACATCACCCTTTTCTGATGTTGATTTATCCCCCGGCATTCTTCTTCTTCTTCTAGGTCACAACTTTTGGCTTTTTCAAAAGATTTCAAGAGAATACTAATGTTATTTCATAAAGATCCAAACTTTAACCTGAGAAAATGTTAATTCTCTCATACCCAAATCAAATTTTCCAAGAAATTTTTCTTGGAAAATCTGGGAGTATTCGAAAACCCTAGTCAGGTTCCAAGCTGGAAGAGAGCTGTGTGAAAGGGGAGATGACTTTGTTTTTTTCTTTAGATAAAATTTCAAAAATTTCAAACTTCAGATTACTGTTTTTCGCTATTATACGCAGTGGGTATATTGCGCCACTCTAGGAGTTTGTCACGTGCGATTCATATGTTAAATTAAAAGTGTAAAACTCAATTCAATCCATATATGTTATGTTTGAATTTAGAGTTAATTTTAATTAATTAACATATATTTTACTTATTAAAACATGGAAAATCACATTAATTTGATGTAGACATAAGTTTTTACTTGAATTCGAGTGTTTACTGGTCAATTTGAATTGATTATTGAATAAATTAAAATCAAATTAATTTAATTAATTTTAAAATAATTAAAAATAAATTAAACATAATATCTAGTTTTTAAATTTTTTTTATAATTAATATTCACATTTATTAATCACCAAGTAAGAAATACAAAGTTCGAGCATATCTTCTGTTCATCTAAACAGAGTTTATTGACCATCTACTTCCTGAAACTACAGACATACTAATAGTCATGCATTACAATCTAAAGATATACTCAAAAAGTCTACTATTACCAAATTTGATTCAATTTAATTTTAATTATTCTATTACTTTAACCATACACGAAAATATTAAATTAAAGACAAGAGGGGAAATAGAAAAATATATATGTTTTGAACACATTTTGTTCAAAATACATATATATTCGAAATACTTTTATTTTGAGATTTTTTACTTTGATAAATAATTTTTTGAGAACATATATATATCTTCCTATAAGATATTTAAAATTGATCATAAAAATTTACCGATCCAATTCAATTATTTCTTATCATTTTGAATATATTGAAATCAAATAATATATTATCAATTTGTAAAAATATAAAATTAAATTCAAATAAAAATTAATTTATTTAATTGTCTGTGGGGTTGCTGAGGTGGCAAAAACAGAAGAAATGAACTGTATGTTATTCATTCATAGCCCCCATGATTAATGGTGTAAAGGAAATTAAACTCATTGAGATCGCAATCAATGGGTTAGGGAAATGATTAGGAAATTTGACCTTAAATACATTATTTATGAAAATTTAATCATAGTATTTACTTTTTTGTTCATGATTTACAATACTTATTAGTTTATCATTAGTATTTAATTTACACGCTCATGCATGCTAACATGCTTTCATAATTCACACACATATGATGTATTTGTACACGTATATCGACATATACACTACGTGTATCTATATATATGTATAGAGAGGTGCACTTATTTTTGTCTATAATGAGAACAGTGATGGATTCAAAATTTGAATTGAGGTTTAAAATCTGAAAAAATAAACACACGAACTAGCCTAAGGGGGTTCGACATCTACTGTATATAAATAGAAAAATTTTAATTATGTATAAATAATATAATTTTTCGCTGAAGGAAGTTTAAGTTAATCCCTGGCCTTAAAGTGGCTCGCCACTGAACGAGAGTATGCCTAAATAAAAAAAAAATGAAAAGAGAGAGCATGGCAAACATAAGTGGAACTAAGATTTTAAATTTATTGATTTGAAAATTCCCTCGGAGATAATTTATCTAGCTTGTAGATATGCTTATAGTTGCATCGTAAATAGAAATTTTTTCTTTATATTGAAATTGTACACTTAAGTAATAAAAGATAAAAATATCGAGAAACTACATAATTATACAAATGTTCCTACTATAGATACTAATTCACTCTATTGTTTGAAATAATCACATATTATCTTACTAATTAATAATTTCATACAAATTTCAATTCAGATACATCACTTTTAAAATTTTTTGTCTGCTCTCTCCCCCTCTTAATTATTTCCTTCTCCCTATCGCTCTTGCTCCCTATGAATGAATAGACTGATGCATATATTAGTGCATTTTTTAAAATTTGATATATATATATATAAAAAGACGCGCACATACTCTTTCGTACAAGATACATTTTAAAATGCATATACATAAGAAAAGAGGCATGAGACAGAGAGAGACAATTGATGTACACTAAATACATGAGAATCACGTTTGAATATAGCATATCTAAAATAATTATATATATGAATATATCTGACGAAAAAACTGGTATGAGAAATAATTTTCTAAACTAATATGAGCACATATAATTAGGACCTAAACTAATGAAAATCATATTGCTCTAAAAATATCACTATACAATTTCATATTTGTTTTGATGTCAAAAATATTGAATTAAGGTGTGCCAAATGCTGACAAGATTAGAATCCCATTATAGGAGTAACATGATTCATCTTTCCGACTCATCATAATATGATAAGTTATTGCATTCACGGGCAAAGCTACCATACCACAACAAGATTTATCATCTAAACCTCCTCCATTAAAAATTATAAATTATAATATTTGATTGACTTATATTTGATTCAACCCACTATTTTATTGTTGTTGTTCTATATAATGCACGTATATATAATTACTTTTTATGTATTAGAATTTTTTATTTTTTACTTTTTAGAATTACTTTAATGAAAATTTTTCACACCACCACTTCTTTTTAGGTATCTTTAATTCCTTCCCTAGTTATGTAGGTCTCATTGTAGTCATTTTCTATGTACACTAAGTAGTTTTAAAGTCCCTTTCATTGTGGTCCTAGGTTGCTTTCGTCACAATATCCCATTTGCTCAAAACACTTTCAACTGTGCTACTAATGTATATCTCTATCAAATTGGCTAAGAAAAAATTGGTCGTTTGCTTTTTTTTTTTTTCCTTTCCTTTTTAATTACTTCTTTTTTTTTCAAAATATTTGTTCAATACATACATGACAATTCATTAAGAGCCAAAAAAAATTAAAAAAATGAAGTGGTCATTTGTCAAAAGATCATTTATTAAACATCTAATATTGGCTTTGTTAGATTGAACCTTTGTCGGCTAATGCTTAAAACAAGAGACATTGACCTTTTGTCGGTGAAAGTTATATAATAATATTATGTTTGGTGATTAGGTCTTAAATTATTTAAATATAAAATTAAGATGTTATTTAATTTGCAATATAAAAAAGCACATAATTAATATATGCATAAGTTATGAAAAAAATTTATCTATTATATCGCGCATAATTAAAAAAAGTAATTACAACAACAACAACATGCTCAGTGGAATCTCATAAGTGCGGTCTAGGAGGGTAAAATGTGTGCATACCTTACCACTACCTTATAGAGGTAAAGAGGTTGTTTCCAGAGCACCCTCGTTACAAAAATCCATAAGTAGAATAAACTAGATACGTAAAAGGAGAAGGAAGAGAGAAACAAGGAAGAACGACTAATAACGAAAGCAATGCTAGAAAGTAAATGTAATAAAATTAACACACATAAGAAGAATACTGACACCATAGGATATAACAGTCGGACTAATCCTACTGACCTCTCCCTACTAGTTTATTTGTTTGTTACTCTAATACACGACCTCCGCTCCTTTTTATCTAAGGTCATGTCCTCGGTGCGATCAAGTATCGTCATATCTTGTTTGATCACCTCCCCCTAATACTTCTTCGGTCTACCTCTACTCCTCCATGTAGCTCTTAAATCCAACCTGTCACACCTCCTGACAGGGGCATCAGTACTTCTTCTCTACACATGTTCAAACCATCACAGTCTCGCTTCCTTCATCTTGTCAGCCATAGAGACTGCCCCTAGCTTCTCCCGGATAGTCTCATTCTTAATCTTATCACTCCTAGTATGTCCAGACATTCATCCCAACATCCTCATCTCTTCAACCTGCATCTTCTGAATATGTGATTTTTTGATTGGCCAACACTCCATCCATACAACAAAGATGGTCTAACCACCATTCTGTAAATTTATCTTTAAATTTAGGTGGTATTTTCCTATCACACAATACTCCAAAGGTAAGCCTCTATTCAATACAATGTATGACATCATCATCGATATCGCCACTACTCTAGATGATAGACCCAAGATATTTAAAGTTCTCTCTTGGGAATAGATTGAGCGTCATGCCTCACATTACTATCTGCTTCATCCCTCTTAATACTGAATTTGCACTCTAAGTATTCTGTTTTAGTCTTGCCCAATTTGAACCTTTTGGATTTCAAAGCATGTCTCCCCACCTCCAATCTATCATTAACTTTAGTATGAGTCTCATCGATCAAAACTATGTCATCTGCAAATAGCATATACTATGGAACCTCCGCCTGAATAGACCGTGTCAATTCATCCATCACCAAGGCAAAAAGAAAAGGGTTCAACACAGATCCTTGGTGAAGTCTCATCTCAACAGGAAAATACTTTAAGTCTTCTCCCACCATTCTTACCTAAGTTTTGCTTCATCATACATGTCCTTTATCACCCTAATATATTCCATCGGAACACCTTTCACCTCTATGCACCTCCATAGGACATCCCTTAGAACTTTATTATAGGCCTTCTCGAGATCAATGAACACCATATGAAGGTCCTTCTTTCTTTCCGTATATTTCTCCACTAATCTCCGAATAAGATGAATCGCTTCAGTAGTCGATTGTCCGGACATGAATCCAAACTGATTCTCTGAGATAGACACTACTTTTCTCACCCTCATCCATACCACTCTCTCCGGACCTTCATAGTATGATTTAACAATTTTTTATCCCTATAATTGTTGCAGTTTTGAATATCACCCTTGTTCTTGCACAATGAAACTATTGTACTCCTTCTCCATTCATCAGGTATCTTGCAATTTTCATAATAACATTGAACAATCTAGTCAACCACTCTATGTCATCCTTGACCATGGTCTTCCATAAATCTACGGAGATCTCATTGGGTCCGATCGTCCTCCCTCTCTTTATCCTACTAATAGCACGTCTTACCTCCTCAACTTTGAATCTCCTACAATAACCAAAATTTCAATGACTTTCGGAGTGCGTCAACTTATGCAACTCAATATCTCTATCTCCTTTTTCTTTTAAAAGTTTATGAAAGTATGTTTGTCACATTAGCTTAATGGAAGTATCATTCACCAACACCTCACCCTCTTCATCCTTGATGCACTTCACTTGATCCAAGTCACGAGCTTTTTTTTATCTCTCCTTAGCGGACCTATACAATCTCTTTTCCCAGCCTTTATCACTTAGCTCCTCATATAGGCGCTCAAACGCTGCTGTCTTAGCACTTGTCACCGTCATCTTCGTTTCTGTCTTAGTTGTCTTATAGATCTCTTTAAGCTTTCGCTTTTCATTCTCATCCCTACATTCCAACGACTTCGTATAAGCAACCCTCTTGGCTTTAACTTACTTTGAACTTCGTCATTCCAACGCCAATCGCCCTGACGTCCACTAAAGGTCCTTTTCGAAACCCCTAATAATACCTCAGTTGATACTTTTCTAACGCAACCAGCAGTAGTGTCCTACATATGGTTCAAACACCGACCCAATATGTGTTGCTTTATCTTTCAATTTATATGACTTAGAAAGTCTATTAGATTTTTTAATATCATTTTTAGATGTTTTAAGTTGCTATTTGTTGTAATTTATAATTTTTTTAATGTAATTTTTAGTTAATATATATTATGTTCTCTATTTCAATTTATGTATAATAATTATATACATATTATCCTTTTTGTCCTAAATTATGTGTTGTTTTTTAATGTCTTTTTAATATTTCTGACAAAGAATAAATCATTATTTTAAAAAATCATGGATAAAATAGTTAAGTTGGAAACTTTTTGGAATTAGCAAAAACAAAAAAAAAATGATACAAAGGTTTCAACTCAAGATTTTCCGCGCAAAAATTAAAGCTCCATCTACCAACTCAATCAATAATTTGCTACATTAAAGGACAATTATGTTTCGTAGAGATCATTGAAACTCAAGAGCTCTTACACAAATATTGAAGTTATCATCATCAAGGCACAAGTAGCTATTTTTTTTTTAAAAAAAAAAAAGTAAAAAAGACAAAATAAAGACAATGATGCAAACATTTAAAAACATCATTTAGCTGTCATTTCTTATATAAGAAGATTTCTTATACAAGATAACATAATTCTTCATACATAATTTTTATATTTCTAAATTAATGTCCATATAACTCTAATCACCTATCAAAACCCTGATACGCATGATTTCTTATTTATAAATGTAGTTAATAACTTTTTTTTTCTATGACAAAATGCCAAGAAGCCTACTTTGTGGCATTTTCATTATAATAAAAGTATCTTGAACAATATAACAATAACAATATATTTGGTAAAATTTTATAAGTAGAGTATGAGGAGGATAAGATATACACAAATCAATTCATAACTATCTCATAGAGATAGAAGAGTTATTTTCAGAAGACCCTCAACTCAAATACATCAACATCAAAAGCAGAAAAAATCCAGATATAAAATAACTACTAGAATGTAAAACAATTGACAATTTTATAAATACAATAAACATATCAAAATAAATTACGGCCAGTAACAACACAATATATAAAGAAGCGGCTAATCCTACTAACATACTATATCACAAGGCAAGACAACATTCTACCCCTACTAGCTTATCTATAACCTTCTACCTAATACGCAATCTCTCCATTCCTTTGTAACGATCCCAAAATTCCGTCTACTTCAGTTGGAATAGTGTAAGGAGGATCCAAAAAAAAAATCATTATTGCTTTTAAGGCATTTGTTGCCTATATATATATATGGTAAAGTAATTCTGCTCAAACTGCAGATAGACGAGAAGGCAAAAAACTAGTGAGAAATTAGATGATATTAGAGCATTTTAATATTATTACCATTATCTTGTTACTTTAGTGGATGTATTGCTCCAATTAATATTATCTTGTTACTTTAGTGGATGTATTGCTCCAATTAATATTATCTTGTTACCTCAGTGACTGTATTTTTTCACTTTGTAAAGTGGCCTTCTCGATATTGGCCAACAGTTGCCATATGTGAATATGCTCCATTAAAGAGCTACTGGAAGCCATATATGCCTATATATATAGATTGTTCATTCGCTTGAAGTGCAACAACAAGAAGAAAAATATAGACAGAGAGCAGAAAACAAAGAAAATAAAAATAGAGTGCTTAATATTATTTGAGGGTTTTATTAGCTGAAGGGAGATGTTTTATTGTGTAGAGCTTCGACAATTTTATTGTTGTAAGTTACTCCTATTTTCTAAATCGTTTATAATAAGATATTTAATATAAATAAGTTTATTTTCGTGTACTTATAAGTATTTTATTATGAGAATATTATTTATGATGAGTGATGAATTCATCTTGGTGTATCAAAGTTAAATCGAAAGACCGTACATGTCACTTTATTTTAATTAGATATTTAAAAGAAGTTGTTGATGAGGAAGTTTTATTTATTCTCTTACTATTATATGAGGATTTTACTATTTGAGATTAAATTATGTCTTGAGATTTATGTTCTATGTGAAAAGAGTTTATATG
>JAOTQR010000086.1:1541971-1551988 GCA_025774065.1 Solanum ossicruentum
GCACACTGCCGAACCACGTAAAACTTGTGTGTTTTATTTTGTTTATTTTCTTTTTCCATTTCGTTCCGCACAACAATAACTCCCAAGAAATTGTTATTCCCACTATCCCTCATGACGTATACACTTTCTTTTATATAATTACTTTTAGCTTAGTTTTGTAATATCTCCTCTTTAATTATTTGAACTCATAAATGAAACATCCCTCTCTTTATGCTTCATCTTTTAAGATGGTTCTCCTCTTCGTTAAAGGTCTTATGTGGTGTGAACTGATGACTATTGCTGAAGTAGAGAATTTTGAGACCATCATTTAAGTTATAGATGCGGTTCATAAAAAATCATAAATTTAGCCATTTTAAAATCAATTTTAGACTACATATGGTCAATTTTTGAAGTTAGGCTCTGGCGACATATCCAAAGTTTGACATTTGCTTGTGCAAACTAAGATTAGACATTTTTATGTTTGAATTTTGTCGAACTCACATATTTAAACTTACAAACTTCATATATCTAGACTTTATTAATTTCTCTCTTTTCTTTGACATATGATGATTAGCTTATTTTAATTTGATTTCATCCATATAATACCTTACTCATAGTAATTCAATTTAATTTATTTATTTTCAATCCCATAAATTCAATTCATCCTTCATTTGAAGTTTGTACACGAACTTCAAATTAATTACTTGTAACAAAATTTAAATCGTCATATACGTATTACATGACAATGTCCCACATAGGTTGTGTCATGAAATTTTTTATCGTAAATTTAAATTAATCGATGCGCTAAAATAGATATTAAATGCCACTACAAGGAAAAAACAAAGGTTTAGAAAACGTGTTTTAAGTTGTCTTTTTGTTATGCCTTGGGCAATTTGTTTAGGATGAAAAAAGAAAAAGATGAAAAAAAAAAGATATTGTTAGAATACCTATTGTTCTCCACTTTGAACCTCAAATTAAACTAAAATAAAACATTTATTGGTATAGGTGTAATACTAACCCCTCTTGCAATTTATTCTCAGTGCTATGGTAGGGGCAAGACTAGCTTTCCATAATTAAAAAGTGAGTAGAATAATAGAATAAGTAGTTAAATGTATCAGTTTATTTAAAAAGAAAAAAATAATATATATAAAGCATCTTGTATTCACGTAGGATTCAGGGAAGAGTCGTATCTCAAGAGGTGTGAAGTAAGTAATCTATCCTAATGCAAGTTTAATGATTGACTAACTACTTTCACTACTCACATACAATTTTACCGTTACTCCAGGCTCCTCTTCAAAGTTCAAATATATGAGTTTTATTTTTTTTAAAGTACATAAAGCATCTTGTATTCACGTAGGATTCGGCGAAGAGTCGCATCTCAAGAGGTGTGATATAGACAATCTATCCTAATGCAAGCATTAATAACTGACTAACTACTTTCACTACTCAAATACAAGTTTACCATCATTCCAGGCTCCTCTCAAGAGGTGTGATGTAGACAACCTATCCTAATGTAAACATTAATAGCTAAGTTATTACTTTCACTACTCAAATACAATTTTACCATTACTCCAGGCTCCCCTTCAAATATATAATTTTATTTTTTTAAAAAAAATAGTACATAAAGCATTCATTATTCAAGTAGGGTTCGAAAAAGAGTCGCATCTTAAGAAGTGTGATCTAAGTAATCTATTTTAATACAAGTATTAATAAATACTAACTAACTACTTTCACTTCTCCAATACAATTTTAGTGTTACCCCACGCTCCCCTTCAAATGTATGAGTTTATGTAAAACAAAGTTCTCATTACACTCAAAGTAAAAAGAAAAAGAAGTGATAAAATTAAAATAGTAGTAGTGAATATAGAAAAGCAAAAAAATCACCATGATATTAGCATAAAAATTGAACATTCCCCCTCCCTATAACCCTAGTGAAATCTTTTTAAAAGCCAATATTCTTGCATGTTAGTATAGGTTGAAATTCTTGTTCTTTTTTTCCTTTTTTTAAAACAAAGGCAGCAATTAATTTGAATTTTTTTTTACAAAAATCATATCAATAGAGGAAATGAGATCTTACTAATTGCATCATGAACAGTTAATATGATACGAAATTGTTATTCTAATCCGTAAATTAAACGAAATAAATACCAACTATGTAATTGCATCACTTGTTACTAAATATGTAATTAATTGCATGTTATGAAATTGGAGTTATATTTAAACATCTAATTAGCTAAAACTAATTAATCCTTTTCAAGTTAATTTGACACATTTTGTGATTCTTTGTTGTACAAAAATCCTACTTATCCTCAACATTTGCAGCATAATTCTAACTCTGTTGGTGTGATCATGAGCTCGTTGATATTTTCGTTCTCAAATTCAAATAAATGAGTTTTATGGTAAATTGACAGTCAATTTATGATATATTCTAATAATACAGCTCTAATTTGATTGGATTCGAGGCGTAGTATAATAAAATAGATGTTGTTGCTTTTGCCGCTTAATTATATTCTATCATCATACGAAAGCAAATTGGTTGTTGAAACTACTCAATCATATATAATATATTTTCATAAGATCCAAAAAATTAAAAAAGAAGAATTAGCAAATCATTTTTTTCTTTTTGTTTAACTTTCTTCCAAGGGAAACCCCCCCCCCCCCCACCTCCTCAAGTAGCCATATCCACCTTGAAGTTAATAGTGTTGTGGATGCGCTTGCTGAGGGAGGAACTACTATGTACAGTGCTAATCCTCTTACCGTTCTGGAAGTTCCATTCTTATTTGTTCAAGGGAAGATCGATGCAGACAAAAATGAAACTCTTTTTGCAAGGCTAAAGAGAAGCATGGTAAGCAATAGCACGCCAGTATCTCATGTTAAAACATTTTGTAACTATAATGATAAATCGCCTCCCTTGGGTTGGGTTGTACTAGCAGGACCATGGCTCTGCAATGATTTTGTACTGATGCATATTATTAAGTAAAATAGTATCTCCAAATTTACCCAAAAAAAAAAAAACCTTTCTTCCAATATGTTTACAAAATGTATAAAGAGATCTTTAAAAAATTGTAAAATGGATGTATAGACCATGCATGATCAAGCTCTTTAATTTCTAGAAATAAGTCTAAACTGAATACTACAAATATTAATTAATTTCACTAATATTACAAACTTAATCCCAAATGAAGATCCAAAGTTTTTTGTTTAGTAGATGAATTATCCAAATTAGTTGATGGATAATTACTTTCTCCATGTGTAAGAGTAAATGTACAATTAGAATCTTGATGAAATGGCCACTTTCCTCCTCCTAATGAGATTTGATAATCTTGATTATCAAAACTAATTTGGGATTCTTCATAAACTGTAAATTGAGGATCATGAAATTGATAATTAATAATATTATTATTGTTGTTGAAATTTTGATGATGAAAAGGTTGAAGATAACAACTTAAGCTTGCTCTTCTTGCTTGAAGTTGTAGCCTTTTTTTCCTCATTCTTTCCTTTTTGTGAGCATTTTGATGACCTCCCAAAGCTTGAGAATTTGCAAATTGTTTTAAACAATATTGGCACTCAAATTTCTTCATTATTTCCTCATGATTTGATATTTTTTCTTGATGATCTCTAATATTTCCTGATGAAACTGTGGAAGTTGATGATGAATTTACACTTTCTTGATCTTCTTTTGATGAATTAATATTTTGGACTATTTTTGGAGATTTTTTGGGATCAATAAGCTCAAAACCAAATATTTTGACCCTCTTGTTGTTGATGGTGGTGTTGTTTTCTACACATGATTTGGAAGAGGATTCATAACAATTTTCTCCATTAATATTGGATGATGGAGAACATTGAAAAGCACTTGAGACCACATCTTTGGCCATGTTAATTTTTTTTTCCTTGAGAAAATGAATGGATTTGAAAGAGAGAATAATAAAAGAATAGAAGAAAAGATGATGTTTTTTGTATGTGACTTATGATGGACAAATTTGTGTTTTGCATACTCTTCCTTATATAGTAATTTCAATGGGTTCTTGACTAGTATACAACTCATCTATCCACTGTATAAAGAATTCTTACATAGTTTAATTTATTATAAAATATTAGTTAATAGTATTATTAAAAAAAATTACTCATTTCTGATATACATCATGTCGATAGGGAATAATTTATTTATAATTATATTATAAATTATTTGAATGAGAAAATTACTAATTTTCGATAAATATTACATCAACAGGAGTAATTATACTGAGGGACGCTTCACTTAAAATAATTAATAAAAAATAGCTTTCACTGTATAGGCAGATATAGTCTGTGTACATTTGTGTATCTTAATGTATATTTAGTGTATAGCTCATATATAAGTAATATACATTGTATGATAGTATATACTTTCTATAACTTTTAACAAACTGTATTATATAGTTTTGCTGGGTGGGGCTACTTTTTATGTAAATAAAATATGGACTATATTTGTTATAAATTAATTTTAAAAAATTATATATATGAAATTTCCTCAAAATCAATTACTTATAATTATATTATAAGTGATAGGATTATATAGATATTCTTTTATATTTGTGTAAAGAACTTAAATTCTTTTGACTATGCAATGCAACTACTTTGCTTTTTATAAATAAAAAAATGGCACAGGGCATAAATGTAGCAAATAGTCAATATTAAAGAAAGAGAGAGGGAAAAAGAATAGTCATATTAGGAAGCTGTCTCTCATGCAATATAAACAAATCTTATTAAATATTAATGCATTAGATACACCATAAACTTTTCCAACCAAAGAGGATTCAGTGTGTATGATTAAAGACTAAAATAATCTTTTATTCTTACTTTTAAAACCAAAAATGGAATTAAAAAACATGCAATTATAGTACCACTTGATTACTTAAAATATACAAATATTCCATGCTTGAAGTGAGGAGAATGTTTTAAATATTGCAAATGAAAAATTAAAACAAACAAAAGTCAAAGAAAGATAGAGGATGTAATCACCTGGAAGGACTCAACAAATCTATCACTGTACTTAAAAGGCTTATTTATCACTTGTTTTATTTATATTGACCAATTGGTTAGTGGATTCATGTATTGTTATCTACCAAAGCTTATAAAATATTACAAATTCCAAATTCATCTACTATTTATTTATTTTTAATGAGACGTTTCAAATTTAAGCCTTAAATACTGAAAATCATATTTATTAAAGTCTTAGAAATATTTTACGACTCCCCCCTCCCTTAAAGATAGATTTTTTTCTTTTATGCCAATCTGAATTTAGTCAGTCTAGGACTGATGAGTGAATTCATGTACATCTATACCCTACCAAAGCTTATAAAATACTAGAAAATTAAATTTTTTAATTAGAAGTTCCGAATTCAAAGTCTAAATATTAAAATTATCTTTTTTAGAAAGTATTTTACTCATTTAATATGGGATTTATCTAGATTTAATTATTCATACGCTAATATGAGTATTCAAGGATGGAGCTATCTCTTGGTTAGGAGGTTTAGATAAAAATTTATGTTATTTATATATGATTAAATAATTTTTTATGTCTATAGTAGATGTCGCACCCCTTTTAACTAGTTCATATATCTAATTCTTCAGATTTTGAACCCCTTAAAAAAAATTCGAGCTTGTCACTGCGAGTATCGGACCAGATTAGAAATTTAAATAATTGAAATTACATTGAGTTGAATAAACATCTGTGGGTGACAAGTCCCATCTACTACAGAACTCTAAATTATGTTCATGCACTACTAAACTGTAGAGTTGTGATTATTCAGCACTTAAATGAAGGTTCTTTGCAATTATCCAAACTCCTATTCACTAAAATATTTATAAATAAATAGTTTAATCTTGACCATGTCAAAAGGGATGCAATTAAAAAAATAATTATGGGACATTAGTTGCAAAACAAAGGAATATTAAGGAAAGTGGTTGATGAGGTAAGCATATATACTAATTAGGGTCTTCCATCAGATCTGAGCATATCTTCTTAGAGAAAACAAACCATATTAATTTATTTGTTTAAGGTGAATCAAGTCATCATGTAATATCATTCAAAAAAAATTTAAAAAATATATACTTAAAATTATTAAAAGAAAGTCTTGGAAGAATGTTAAAGTTATCTTTATATAATTTATACATCACAAGTTCGAATCGTGAAAACAATACTATAATTTGCATTATGACAAGTTGTCTATATTATACTTTTGAATTTATGGCTTTTTTTCGAATTCTGCTAATTAACACAATATACTTCGTGCTACACAATATACTTCGTGCTTAATTATTCTCCTCTCTTTTTATAAATCACAGGTTCAAATCATGCAAGGAGATACTATAACTTGCATTATGATAAATTATCTACATTATATCCTTTAAGGTGTGATCTTTTTTCAAATTCTGCTAATGCAATATATTTTATGCACCAGACTAGCTTTTATATACTATATTATATTATATATTAAGCAAAGGCATTTGTGTTGACAGTTGTTCCCTTTGGATTGGGACCCATAAATTGTAACTTTGTGGGACATGTTAGAAACTATTAGATTTTGTGTGTTTATTCCATTGTGTTACAAGATCTTTCATTGGTGAATATGAATTAGTCCACCAATCAATCTTTTCATTCTCATCAATTCCCACTCCTTTTTCTTCATCTTCAATTCTCTTTATGAGTCTTTTACTTTTATTTTTTAAAAATAAGTTTGGTGTCCAAAATATTTCATGCACACTTTTGACTATTTTGAATATTTTTATTATCTCACCAATATTAATAGAGTATGTTTGTTCGTTAAAACTTGAGCAGATAAAATTTACATCCTATTTTTCAAGATATGCATCCATCTCGTAAGTATGACTATGTTTTTTTTCTCTTCCTAGTCTATTCGAATACCTTAAGAGAAGAAATCTAACTAGGCATGTTGTCATCAGACAATTTATCTTATATCAACAAGTTAATTTCTCAGATAATCACTTAACCTAATTGATATTATCTTAGAAAGGCATATTTCTATTTGACAAAAAAATTAAAAATAATTTTTTAATATAATACTATCAGTTGATCGATTAATTCCTATATAGACCATATGAGAAATCAGCTCTTTTATCAACATGTGGATTAATTTTCAGTTTATTTTTGAAGGACTAATCTTGTATTAGAATTTTGGTGGGTGGGTGGGTTGGTTTGGTTGTTAATTTTGATTGATTTCTTCTACATTTCATGTATCTTATTCCTATCCCTTTGCCTTTGTGTAGATTACAAGATCACAAAGTGGCCCTACCATCAGCTAACCCCTTTAAAAAGTCTTACTTTCATCCATTGTATTTTACTTCTAATCCTAATCAAGGGACAAAATCCCTTAATTAAGAAACTCAACTATTATTTTACTAATTAACATTTTACTAAAAAGAATGCCAAATTTGACATGCACAACAACATAAAGTCAAAAATATTTCACTAAAAAAAAGGAGAAGCTTCAATGAAGCATGGTTTGTTGTCTTTTCTTTTCTTTGGTTTTAATTAATTAATTAATGGTGGCATGTCATTAAGGAATGTTTTAATTAACTAAACAATATTTGTCGCGTGTTTAGTAGAGCTTTCCACTGATTAAGACAATTTAAATCAAACTAATTTCAAAGAGTTCATGTGCATATATATAGTTCAACTAAATGGAATTTTAGGTGTGAAAAATGTTATTAAGTCCTTTAATTTGGGTATTATAATTAATTGTTGTCGTCTAAGTAAAGCAAGATAAGATAATAAGTAACAAGAAACAGGAGTAAAATTATGAAATGTGATAATACAAGTATCCCTTTGTTCGCAGGTGCTAGCGAGAGGGTATTTGTGGTTGAATTCATTGATTTGTTGGTCGACTAAGGAAAAAGGAAATAGTATTTGGAGGAAAGGCATAATTTTTGTCTTGATAAATTGTAAAATGGGATTGCCTTTCTATTGAGCCCGTGGGAATCAATCCAAATCGTAGCCAGTGTCCATTATTTGATTGAGCATATGACATGGTCTGCTAGTTATGTTAAACCATTCAAAGGAGTACTGTTGGCCCACAAAAGTATTTTCCTTCTCGTGCGAAAGAAAAAAGATGTTTAGTTTTTTTCTCTGCCTTCTTTACCTATCAAAGATTTCATTAACATTGTAGATGGAACTCTCTTACCTCTTTGACACTGTGGGTTTATGTCTTCATTCTAAATTCTTTATAGATTAATCATCGATTAAATACTCTTTTTATCCTTAAATCTTAATAAAAAAATTTCATGTTCCAGTTCTCCTAATTAAGAAGTCACCTTTATTAAAAAATATTTTACTCCTAATCAGACTTCTTTATGGGTTGGGAGATTGAAATGGGAAAAAACAGTTAGATCAAAAGATAATGGAATTTTGGTTGCACTGGGCATATGCCATCTGTCCTCCATTTCAAAATGATTGATTTATGATCTTATTCTTTAAAAAATAAAATACGAATGCCACTTATCACCAATAGCATAATTGGCAATGACAAAATAAACCACTACTTATATTATGTAACCTTTAGAAATAATTAATTTTTCAGTTTAATGTATAATAAGATAATACGTGTACAATCAATCCTACCATATTATCTCAAAACCTTTCAAAGTGTTCAAATTTCCTATCTATAATATTATTGAAGAATATGCAGAGTTGTGTATTATATAATTCAAAATTGGACAATAATATGAAATTAATTAAGTTAGTTGCATGGAAAAGAAAAAGGGCAATATTGGCCATAAACCTAATATTCTAGCAACATGTTTAGTTTATAAATAATACCTTATTCTAGCTAGGAAAAAATATTGAATGAAGTAGTTGTGAATGAGATCATGAGAATCCATTTGGGTGGTAAAATAATCAATTGAGTAGGGACTGAAGTTTTCAAACTCTCTAGACTCAAGATAATAAATTAACTATTTTTATTATAAAAGTGCCACCACAAGTTCAATTAAATAATTTAGTATAAGACTTTAGGAAAAGAGAAATTAAAAGCACAAGTTTTGTACCAAAATTTTGATGGAAGTTGAAATGGTCCCTCTCTAATTCAATCCACAAATGAAATAAAACTTGGGTTTTTTTTTAATAGGTCTTTATTGTAGAGAAAAAAGTTTTCTTTTATTTTATTTTTCCTTTCTTGAAAGCATAAATAAATGACAATAGAATCTTGTTGGATTTTAATAAAAAGGATATTTGTTAACAAAATCTCCAAGTTTTCGGCTAAAAGATTTTTGTCTACGAATAATAATAATAATATTTAGTCCATTTTTTCGACTGAAGATCTGTTTTAAAAATTTATAACAAACTGTGAATAACAATGACACATTAGGAGCTTTAAGTATTTGGTGTCTTAACTGCATTTGGCATTTTATATTTAAGTTGAAATGAAATCAAAAGTGATCTTCACAGAGATTGTTGCAAGGAAATCAATGTAATGCTCCCTTCATTTCAATTTATTTTTTTGATTTTGACTTGATACGACGTTTAAAAAATATATTTTGAATAGTGCAGTCCTATAACAATGAACAAATAATATTCTTTAATATAGTCGTCTTGAAACATTTTATATATTGAAAATCAAAATTATAAAGTTGCCAAAAAAGAAATAGATGCATTCATTTCTAAATGAACTAGAAAAATAATAGAGAAAAGTATTTTAAAAAATACCTCTAAACTTGATACGAATTATTAGTTTCGGCCTCCAACTATTGATAGTGTTAAAAATACTTCTCTACTTGACTAACTGATCTTAAATATACCCCTGATCTGTTAGCATAAGTGCAATATTATCACGTCCCGAGAGGGCACCCTATACGTAACCGGCACCTAGAGACTATTGCTAGTCCCCAAGCGACCTCATCACATTCATTCAAACAGTACCCTCTGTTGATGTGAGACAATAATTTACTAATTCAAATATTAGACACCGAATTGTACTGTACAGCGGGACCCATCTGAAGTTTTTTCCAAATCTTTTGGCTTGTTTCTTTCTTTCCTTT
>JAOTQR010000086.1:1552088-1567688 GCA_025774065.1 Solanum ossicruentum
TATTTTTGAAAAATTATTTTAATATCATTAATAAGAGAAAATAATAAAAAAGAACTATACGTTTTAAATTCAATGAATAATACATATTATAAGTATTATGTGTGAATTTTAAATATGATTTAATTAATTTTATATTATTAGAAAATATATTATATTTATTGAAATAATAATAATAAAATTTATAGTAATGTATAATATTAAAAATGATGAGTTACATAGGGAGGAACAGAGAAAAGAGAATTTTTTTTAAAAAAAAAAAAAAAAGACGTCAGCATAGAAAAGAAAAGAGGAGAAGAAAGAGAAAGAGAAAGGAAAAATGAAACGAAAAGAGAAAGAGAAGAAAAAATAGAATGAGAAAAGATTTTTTATAATTTATTAACAAAATATGTTATAGATCGTAATAAATAAAAGGTATTTTAAAAAGGGTAATATTTAACATATAATGTATTATTATGTAAATATTTATAATTTTAATTGGGTTCAATCCCAATTCATTCAAGTCTTAACGCATATCAAAAAAGTCCTCAATTTAACCCTCAATTTCAACATATTCTAAGACTCTTTACTTACATTGATATAATTTATATTTTCTATCTATTTTATATTTTCTATCATTAATCTACCAATTTGTAACTTTTCATTTTATTTTTAGAGTTAAATTTAAATCGTGATTATAAAAATATAAATAAAGTGAGTCAAATTGGACAAGTCATGACCTAATTCGAATTTTAGCACATTTGAACCCAATTCATTTGAACCCAAAGTAAATTTGAGAAGGGGGGGATTATAAGCCAATCTAATTTCTATTTCAACCTATTTTAACATTCTCAATTTTAATCCTATCCACTTGTTTGACACCCTTAATTTAGTTGATCAAATAAAGAGGTATTTTTAAGATTGTCAATAATTTTAAGATAAAATAATAACTTACCTCTCTCTCAAAAAACAAACACTGCATCTGGCACTTCTATGTGACAAAAATAACGAAACCAGATACACGTTGATGGTCAACGGCAAATCGACAAGCTAATGCTAAAGATTTCCAAACAAAAGTAGATGAGTTTCCACTGTTCCACAAAACACATTTTTTTGTGTTTAGTTAACTATTCATCTGCTGCCATTACAAAAATCACTAGATCCAAACTCAACAACATAATTTTCATGCAGAATACGAAAAAAATAGTACTTTGGTTAACGAAGTGAGATGTTTGGTCAAGTCCTATAACGAAGCAGGAACAGACACATATAGTTCAAGATTTGGTGCAGGCTCATACATTTCCATATCATATACAGTTGATACCAAATAGAAAGCTGATCGACAAACAGGATGAAAACTACCTTAAAAGGGTATCTGACCCAGATGGAAAGCGCTTTCCAGATTTCTCTCTCAATCATGAATCGCTCATGGCTTGGTATGTTAAATGTCACGAGCTTTTTTGTTTTCATGCCCAAGGGTTTAGAGGTGTGTAACTCCCATAATGATGAGAATCACACAAAAACAAAATAGCAATAAACAACAAAAGAATCAGAGTTCTTTTGGCAAAATTATTTTGCCTGGTGTAGGAAACTACAGAATTGACAAGGGGATCAAACAACTGATGCATACATATTTTCGCGGCTACAACGACAAGGAAATACATGCTCTACAAGGCATATGAGTTGCATGATCTCATTCTAGTTTCAATTGTTTTTGAATCAAAGCTTCAGAATGTATCTGAATTGCACCAGTTCATGTAATCATACTTGTCTCCTGGCACGAGATGCTAAGGCAAGCAGAATCTTTTTTCTCGGACCCTACAATTTTAGACATCTCTTTAGGAAAAGCTAGGAAATTAAAAAAAAAAAACATTATCTGAGAACTGTTGAACCAATAAAGCAAAAGGGTTAAAAGGGGAGTATATTTTGATGCATGCAAAACTATATGTATGTCATATGGAAAAACCGTTTCTTATTCCCAGTCCCTTTCCTTTTGACTGACATCCACAAGATCGTGGATGTCGGGCTGAGAATAAGCTGAAGACAAAAGAAAGGCCCCTGAGCTCCCTATGTCATTTATCAGGTGTAGATATGAAAGCTGTCCTCCTCTTTCCAAATGAATGGCTACTTCACTTTATATAGTTACAGGAGAAGGAATAACATATGTAACTTAAAAATATACATACATTGAGGGAACATACACAGATCAATGTATTTTTTTCCTAGAACAGATTAAAGAAAAAGCTGTAATTGTGAAAATGGCCCCATTTAACTTTTGTATCGTGTAACATATTTCAATGATTTCCTAGACGAAAGGTGAATACATTTTTGAGAGAAGCTTAAAGAAGAGGTGAACTTCAATTTAAACACATGAGTGCCAGACAAGGAAGAAAGAATCCAATTAAGCAGATGGGAAAATGCATACAGTAAATTAACACTCCAAAAAATGTGAGAAGAAGAAAAGAAACACTTGTACATACAACAAAAGCCAGAGCATTCAACTGAGAATACTAGGTCTTCGAGAATGATCAGATATCACATTTGATGAGAAACATACCATGGGTACTCCCAACTCTTTCAGATCATTGTCACCCATCTGCTTCAGTGAATACAAATCCACCTGCAGCACAGCACAAGGTAAATATGCATAATGGCTGAAAAGAATTTACACTATGATTAATCAACTATTCAATAGAGACAGACATATTAACACATTGGATACGAAAAATGAGTGAACTGAATTTAAGGGACACATCAAATCAGCAAATCGAGTCCAACACATCAAAAAACATGAATAGATACTCCTAAACCAACCCTTCTCTGTGACTATCCATAGTTCCATATGCGAAGACATTCACATCTATACTTGACAGACAAATGACTTGAGAGAGTTACAGCCAGCAGAGCTTCAATACAGTAGCCACAACCTCAAGACAGATTCCTCATCCAAATTCCAAAATTTTACACCATACACGCTAAGGTTACAATTGACAACAATAGAGCTTTGCCCAGGAAAGGCTCATGTTGACACTACTCCTTGGAACAATGCATAGAAAAACAACATGCCCTTTCTCCAGCAAACAAACCACCGTTCTCGAAGTTGCTTGCCAATTTTTAGTTGCCCTTAAAAGTCACCATGCCTACTCCACTCTAATCGCTCTCGTCCAACACATAACACTATCACTGGCAAATTCTATTTCTGAATTAAGTCTCATTACATGGCGAATACATTGCAAATAAGCGTGTTTGCTTTAAGCTTATGTTCCCCCGGGCCAACCTTAACAGTTCAGTCTTCTGGTATTCTGTCTCACACTGACTAGAAAAGAAGAATGTTACCACTCCATGCTTAACTTCGGTCACGCAAATTGTTCAATCCTTAACTTCACTCTGAATGTTCTCTTGGTCTATGTTGCTCAAAATTTCATCAGGTATATGTAGAATCCTTCAAAAGTAGTGCATTTTGAAGGACCCAACATGGATGTGGCAACCTTTTTTGAGTCCGAGCAACTTAGCTCTTGGTTTCTGTAGAATGCTTACAATCCTTTACAACCACAACCACTAATTTCTACCAAACTACTAACACATAAAATGAAATTCACCATAAAATGATTACTCATCTAGCATTGTTCATTTCCCTGATCTGGCCAACTTAACGGGCCAGAAGTAGGGGATATTTTCATTTCTTCGATAAAATGAACTTCGAAAGTACTTTGGTGCACCAATCGCAAGAACGGAAACTAGAAGCCGGTATTCTCTCTCACACTTGGGCATCAAGTAGATATGAACTCTATATATTTCTCGAAAGTTCAATACTTACAGCAAGTAACCATATTGAGTAGCTTGAATGCAAAACCCAATCCACAAGATCTTATACCTGAATCCGAGCTGTATAGATCTTCTACAAGTTTTGAGCAAATAAATATTGCAGAGTTTTGATGGTATATAGCATTCATTAATGCATGCCTTGATTGCTAATCTTGAACATGCAATGATGCTTAATATTAACAAAGATGAGATTAATAGATTCAATAATATTGCAACTGAAACGATAGTAGAAGGTGATGGACATACTTCCTCGGCCTTGAAAAGGATAGCATATTTCTCTAGACCCAATGAGTGCAAAAAGTTATCAACAGTAGGTTGATCCTCAACCTGCATAAAAGGAAAGAGAGAGAACTTTTAGTGACCAGTAAACCAAATTCCTTTTAACTTCTTACCTCCAAATGTTTATCCATCGTGCTTAGTATGCAATATATCAAGACAAGGCTGTGGCCTAATTTTTCAGACAAGAATGTAGAAATGTATAATCATGTTATAGCCAAGTATAGCATCTTATCTTTGACAGGAATGAGAATACAAGCTCCATAGTTCCAGTATCCAACATCAAATTTTTGCAAGATCCGGTGAGGTTTGTCTACTTTATAGGTGAATAACTTGTTACAGAATAATAAAGTCGAGAAGGTCCAAAGTACACAAACACCAAAATATTGATGGCAGAAGTATTTTGAGGCCCTTGGAATAGGATATATGATGTTTGATTACCAGGAGAAAATCTCACCATATAATCATCTAAGCTATCACATGACTGGATATGAAATTTCAGTAAAAGAGGAAACAACAAAAAAGCAAAAAATCGAGTAGAATGTACCGCATATGAGCTTTTCTGCACTAGACTCCGTGATTGAGGGATTGGGGCATGCAAAGGTGCAACAGCCTTTCCTGGACCGGCAGATTGGGATGTATTTGACAGGTAACCTGCAGAAGTCATGGGGCGTGAAAGCTCAGGCACATCTTTCCTTGTGTATGAACTGAGTCTCGGGTCATCATAAGGCGTCACTGGAGGTCTTCTCCGCGGTTCCTCCCCTCTCCTTGGTGGTGAAATACCTCTAGAAGAATTAAGAACTCCATCAGGTGATCTTCGCCTTAAACGATCCAGTGTCCAGGGAGAGTAAGAATTCCTTATTGAGTCCATCAGAGGTAAAGCATCTGCATTTCTTGTGGAGGGAGCTCGCCCCAGTATGCTCATACTCCTTGATTCGGGTGCATTATACCTAACATCCTTTAGCTCTGGACGATGCCCTCGAAAATCCCTGGCTTCAGGCATGTACTGTCTTGAATCTTTGATTTCAGGCAAATACTGTCTAGAACCTCTTGAATCAAGCATATGCTGTCTATCATCCCTTGGCTCAGGTACTCGTGGTCTATTATCCCTTGGCTCAGGTACTCGTGGTCTATCATCCCTCGGCTCAGATACTCGTGGTCTATCATCCCTCGGCTCAAGTACTCGTGGTCTATTATCCCTTGGATCAGGTATGTGCTGCCGTGAACTAGGTTTTGCTGTTGAAGTCTGAGAAGGCCTTGATAGGAAATCACGAAGATCCACCCCATTCTGCTGCCCATTGCTTTGACCTCGGTCAAGTGCAATTTTCCGCATGATTTTATATCGCAGGTCATCTTTACCAAGCTGACCATCTTCATATAATTGTAAGGAATGAAATTAGCAATCTTGAATTTGGTCGTATATGCAACAAACATGAACAGTGGAGCAGTGAAATAATTACCATCAAAGCCACTAGAGCGACCAGAGCCCAATCTACTTCCATCTCCTCGCTGACTGCAAAATATGAATTGTGGATACTGTGTGTGAAAGCATAGAAATTATTCCTAAAGAGGGGTTGCAATCACCTAATTTCAACAAACAACAACATACAGAATAATCCCACAGGGGGTCTAGGGAGGGCAGTGTATACACAAGCCTTACCCCTCGAGGTTGTTTCCGATATATCTTTGACTCCAGTAAAAACAGTAGAAAATAGTTTGAAAAAAGTAACAACGGGAGTGAAGAAGCAAAGACAAAATGCTAAAAAAAGCATGACAATAAACAACAACAACAACAAAAACATACCCAGTAAAATCCCACAAAAAAAGCATGACAATGCATACTAAAATTGGACCAGTCACTACCACAAAACAATAGGATAATCGAGGTGCAATCACCTCATTCCATTCATAGGAAACGTTGTTTCAATGTTTAGATTACTACACTAACAGTTATGTGGTAAATTTCATTTTACATTTAAATCAATTAACCATTAATTTATTCTTCTTTTTTTCTTTGAATTAAAGAAAGGTATTAATCTAAGGCAGAAGAAAAAAGCGGAATATTCAAGCATAAAGATAGGGAAAGAAGAGACAGAAGAAAGGGTGGAAAGTGAGGAAGAAAGAGATGTATTAGGACAATCATTGGTTTCCTCCCATTCACAAAATGTTTTAAATTCAGTATGTTGCCACAAATAACACTAAACATCAGCATACAAGGTAAAACAAAAAGATAAAATCACACAACTAAATATTATGAGGAAAATGGTAGAGAGTTCACCGTTTATGATTGAGTTCTGTTGTTGAATCTGCAACGGTACCTAGTCTATCTCTGACAGACCGTTTATTCCCAACTGCTGGCCCTGAATCAGGATAGGGATGATCTAATACAGGCCCTGCCTTCTTTACCACCTTTCAATTTACAATGAGACCACACATGAATAGCCAAAATCAAAAACTTTATCACAACGAAAATCAAACTACTCAAAAACATCTCCATAACACTATTTCAATAACACAATGTAACCCTATCCCTTCCAAATCTAACAATGAAACATTCAAACATAAATTCACTTTTGATTTTCTGATCAGTAACATACTAACATTGAAAGATAAATTCACCTCATTAGCATGATATAGAGCTCTCTGCTAAAATAACAAGTCATTGGTAAATATAACATGAAAATAATTTTAAAAAATTGCAAACTAGGTGATTCTTCCCATATGTCCTAGAGTTACATAATACCTATTGCAGGCAAGTGGTGCCAGATATCCATGGAATTAGTCGAGGTGCAGGAAGCTTACCTGGACACCCCGGTCATTTAGAAAAATGCAATAACAAACTCCTTCTACAGAGAATATCCTCCGCAACAAATACCACAGCATCATTCGACATTTCTAAATATAAATTACCACAAATTAAACAAAAAAATTCACACAACTGATGAAACAGCATTGTTTCTCCATTTACGAATTTCCTTACGGCCTTCTGAGCATAGGAAGTTGAAAAACACAAAAAGCAATCAAAGGAAAAACCAAAGAGAGACGCGCGCACACTCGAGCATGTGCACATTCTATGGACTTACATGACCGCTGCGTCCTAGGGTGATTGTAACTCGAGAGCTCGAAGTCTCCGCCATTCTAACAACTCCAAAGCCCTAGATCGGCAATCGACGTATAGACCGTAATCGTACAGCAACAGCATGCAACATCAAAAATCCTTCAGAAATGGCGAAAGCAGCAAATCCGTCACGAAACTTGAAAAATCGGGCTTTAGGGTTTCACTGCGAGAGATGTAAGGTGGTCGGGTGTGGTGAGGTGGGGGAAGAGAGAGGGGTCCGTCTTACTGTGTGTGTATTTTTGGTGCCAAGTGTGAATACATCAGTGAACGCGCACGTGACGACCGAGACGCAAGTGGGCTTTGAAAAAAAAGATGGAAGGCCCAATTTATGTTCGGCCCTTCCTTAAATGGGCTTTGTAGCTTTTATCTTTTGAGCAATGTACAGGAATAGTCCAATTTAGAGTCTTTATTTAAGTTATAGCCAATTATATGTTTAGCCTCTTTGAGATCAAATTCCACCATTCACTACTTAAAGTTGCAAAAATTTATGTTTGAAGTTCAGCAGCAAACTTTCAAAAAGAAAAATATTGTCCTAAAGTAGCAGGATTATTTGGCAAAGAAAAATTGGATATGTGTGAACTTCATCCATTTATGACTAAGGATGCTTACAAGAGTTGGAGCCTATGGAAAGTTGGTAAAGCTATATAGGGACGTCTCAATAATATCCATGGTCTAAAATAAAACTTTAATGAGAGGTCTAATTTTGTTGAATTTGTAATGGTACTTAATCTATCTTTTAATAATTTTTTTTCAGTTAATAATATACTCAATTTATTCGGTCTCTCTTGCGATATTGGTGAAAAATAAAAATAGAAATGAAACCTGATAAAAAAATTGAAGACTAGATTCTAAGATGTATTATAATTGATTCTTTGAAATACTTGTCTCAAAGCTTGAAATTTGAGAAAGAACAACAAATGATACACAAACACTCACAAAATTTTCTTATTCTCTTTTGTTGGAATATAATAGAATTCAATGATTTATCTTTGAGTAATGAAAATATGGAGGAAATAAGAAAAAATTTATCGACTTTGGATATAAAGTCTAAGGATATCTTATGAAAGAGCTAAAAAGAAAACTTACTAAGTATTAAATAAATAAGAAGAAAGAATGTATTGACAAAGTAAAAAGAAAAAGTAAATGTTAGAGAAAGAGTGAAAATCTTCTAACAATTTTCAAAAAGTGAAAAAGATCAAAAGTAAATGGCTATGCGAATAGTAAAATGGTAATAATTTTTCCTATATAAATTATCTTTCTATAAAAAAATAATTAACACTTTGAAAGCTAAAAAAATCTACTCTATACATAGGTAATGATTGCTAAAAAGGGGCTCCTAAATTAGGGGCATGAAATTATTGCTTCATTTCACCCAAGAGCCGGCCCTGAAGCTATAAGAAGATTTTGATCATGATACTTATATTTTTTTTAATGTATTTAGACATTTTGAACGCCAAGTGTATTGTAAATTTGTTTAGTTGTTCCAACCTGTATCCTGCTATTATGCAAAACAAATTCGGAATTTTATTAACTCACTAAGTCTAGCTTAGATAGTTTGTATCGTTAGCCAGAGATTTTTTGTAAGCTCAAATGTCATATTTTGTAATTCTTGAATCTTCTTGATACGATTATTAATATCACTCGCTTTATAAAAAAAAATTTAAAAGTTAGTATATGAAGTTAATTCCCAAGTCTAACTTCAAATATGTATTTAACTTAAGTTGTTAATAGTGATAGAACATTTAATTTTGTGCGAATTATTTACATTAACTATCTTTTTTGAAAAACTAGACATCAAATGGAAGCGTCCAAATAGGTTATTGATGTGCCATTGATACCCATATTTCGGATCTAAATAACTTACAGACATCCTATAATACACTTCATGTTTAATTTAATTTGTATTAGTAGTTTTAATACTCTCTCTGTCTCGATTCATGTGGCCTTTTTCTTTTTTTGATGCTCAAACAATTTATGTTACTTTTTGAATAAAATTTATATATTTGTAAACTACGAAAAAAATATTACAAATCATAATAATTGATAATTCAAAATATTTAAAAGACATAAAAAAATTTATGATTAAGAATAGACTTGTTTAATTCTTAAAATTCGAAAAGTATCATATAAATCGAAATGGATGGAGTAATTTGTTTGAATACCTAATAAAAGTCCATTTGATTTTTACTAAGTTTAAAACATTTTTGTTGTTTGTTTATTTCTTATTATTTGTTTAAATACTTAATAAATATTGTTTTTTCTTATGAATGCTCAATATAACATATCAGTGGGATAATTATAATATATGGTCTTTTGATCAGTGTGTATTTTATATATAGTCAAACTATATTCAGTTTTTGAGTGTATTTTAATGTCTATTTAGTGTATAGTTCATCCATAAGTAATCTACAATGTAGTAGTCAGCATATATTTTTATGAATTTTGACAAGCGATATTATTTATCATTTCACGTATATTTTCTATAATTTTTGGGCTATGTTTTACGTAAAAAAAAAAAAGACTCAATTTATTGTAAGTATTTGAAGTTGTCTCAATTTCATATATACACAATAAAATAATTAATTTACAATAAATATAATTATAATTTTTTTTGATCCAAAATATCAAATCGCTAATATAGCCACGCTAGAATCGTGGCTAAATGGGATAAAACCGTGAACAGAAGATCTTAATTCGGCCCAAGCCTCTTTTGCTTCTCTTTTTTTCTGTTTTGTTGAGAACTTTTTTCTGTTTGCTTTTCAATTACTGCGTTTCTTTTCGGAAAAAAAAAAGAACTCTTTCTTTTTTCCTAAATCATTTTCCATGCTATTTATATTCATGTTTCAATATATATACATAGTGTATAACATGTATATATGATATATGAATAGTTATGTATTGAATATTTCATGTATTGATATTATATAACTAGTCTACAAACATGTAATGATATTATATAAATAAGGCATACATGTGTGTCAATATTGTATATAATGTATAAATGCAATGCTATTTTATAAATAGCATATAAACATGTATATATAATGTACAAATAGTTATGAGTATAAACACAATGTATCGCTATTGGATAAATAAACATGTAACATATCACTACTATATAAATAAACATGCAATGTGTCGACATTGTATAAAAATGTATAATCGTGTATAGATATTATATTTATAATATTGATATTAATATTTATTTGCCTATCATGCAATCTCAACTTAATAAATAGAAGAATAAATAAAGAAAAATAATAAAACATAAATGTTCATTTTCAAAAAGAAGTGAAACAATAAGAGAAAAAATTAAAAAGAGCAAGGGATTTTTTTTTCTTTTAAAAAAAGGAGTAACAAAAAAATATAAACAACAATTTTTTTCAAAAAAAAAAAACTAATAGCAGAACAAGAAAAATTTTTAAAAAAAAGTTATTTAGCTATGGTTTGAACGTGGCTAATAAAAAAGTAAAAATAATGCCAATCATGGCTAGATAGGGAATTTGGCCATTTGAAGTAATTTTGTAAGGCTTGTTCAGAAAAATGGTAAACAAATATTATGGGCGACATTTTGCATAAATTTCTTCGAAAAATATCTCTTTTAAAAATATATAAACAAGGTTTTTGAGTCGAATTGTATTCATAACGGTCCAAGTTTAGATAAGTTGAATTAACAAATGCGGAATTAATCTACTTAAAAGGTTAAATAGATTAAAATAAAAGTTCATGAGTTAATTTTCTTAATATAATGTTATAGAACCTCGAAGTTATGTATTGCGTTTGATACGGTATACATGTGCAAAACACGTATGCTAAACTAACTATTTAATACGATATAATTGACATAATCTTTAATTCATAGTGATTTATAAAATTTGAGAATTTTAATGTTACTTTATTAATGAACAATTACTACATTTAGATCAGATAAACGTAATACAACATAGTTGTTTGCTTAATTTTAAGTATTTTTATTTTACATTAATCTCTCCTCGAAAATTTGACTCGACAAACAGAGCACCAATTTACAAAATATTTAAAAGATTCATCATAATTATCTATCTATCTATCCGTTCGTCCGTCCATCTGTCTGTCCCTTCATCCATCCATCCGTTCGTCCCTTCATCCATCCATCCGTCCGTCTATCAATCCGTCTATCCATCTATATCTATTCTATATCTATGTCTATAATCTATCTATAATATATAATATATTAAAAGTGTGAAGATCTTTAGAAATATTGATTGAACTTTTTATCCTTCATTAAAAGATTATGTTTTAGATAAAATTATCTTTTCACCAATTTTAATTTCTAAAATATATGGAAAGAAGTCATAAAATAAAGATTTCTAACCTTGGAAAGACTCTTGAATCTTCATTATTTGATAGACTTCCACTTCTTTCTTATATGAATCAAGAAACCCTGCGGCCGAAGAATCTCTGCAGCCACTAAGAAAAATTTTAATTTACCATGAGTTCTGTCACGACGCAAAAATTGGCGTGATGGCACTTGCTCAATCCTACCAGAACAAGTCAGCCTTAACTCAAAGGGATAATAAACATATTGTGCGGAAGTAATTAACTAAAGTAGATAACTAAAGCTGAGAATTTTCATAACCTTAAATACCACCCAAGGATTGGTAGTCATGCGTACAAGCCACCAACAATACAGAAAATCAAAAAAATACAAGTCCAAATTATCTTTCTCCTCGAATAGAACAAGTACAGAAAAAATAGGAACAAGAGAGTCAGCCAGATGACAACAACTACCTCTCTACGTCTCCTGGGAAGCCTTGGAGGATCAAGGAAAATACTATTCACTGTCCGGGCTCACAACCTACACAAGTGTAGAAGCAAGGGGTGAGTACCAAATACCACGCGGTAACCAGCAAGTCAACTAACAAAACAAAGGAAGTCTAATAAAATACACAAACTCCTTTCGTCCCAATCGATCTCCATGACTACAACCTGCACAGAATGTTATTCCAATCCAGCAATACATAATACATAATAACGATGGTGTTACACCGAAAAATGGCTCTTTTGAAAAGAAAATTCGAAAATCAGTTTAAGACTCAATTTATTTAAGTGAAAATCAATTCTCGAAATTTTGAAAAGAAAACAGAGTCGCCACCTAATTTTGCGGATAATTAGGAAACCAATAAAATATTTGAAAAGACCTAACAGAAAAATCTTTTTAAAATCTAGAGAAAGGGTTCGGGTTCACATTTCCACTTCAAGAAGGTTTTACGCACTTGAAATGGCCGCCAAATGTGGTTATCCGGCGATTATGAGATTTAACTAACTTTTGACTTGAAAAAGGTTGATTGATTTTGAAATTGAATAATTTTTGAAAAGATTTGAACGGACTTGATTAAATTGAAAGCAATATATTTGAAGAAAATCGATTATGTTTGAAAATTGGATTAAATGTAAAATCACATTTTTTTTATTTTTCCTTGTTATTTTATCTATTTTTTATTTTTACTTTTTATTTGTTAATGCAAACACTTTTCAAAATAAAGGGAAATTAAATTTTAAAAAAACAACATAAATGGTTTTGACATGTTGGAGATTTAATTAGATTGCAACTAATAGTAAACCAAATGTTAGCATCCAAACAAATATAAATATATAAACAAAAATGAAATAGAAGAAGAGAGTTGAAGTGATTTTGGGCCTTTTACTTGTATACACGTGTATATTGGTGTATGTAATGCAATTCATGCTTTCCGGGTTCTGGATAATAACTTCTTTCTCTTGAGAATTAGGCTGACTCAGAGGAAGAGGAAGTTTGGGCCTCCATGGCCCAAGAAAATGCAGAATGGAGAGTCCAAAATGGGCTCGGGGCATTGTTCATGTAAAGAAATAAAAATAAGGATTAGTAAGAGATTCGAAATAACATAATGGGACTATACTAACTCTTTCATAAACAAAATGACAAGCAAGACGTTTGATTCTAAAGCAGTAGCAGGACAACACAGAACAATCTTAAAAATCAAAATGATTGCTAAATATCACACAACAACAAAGCAAGTTCAAGCAGCTGCACAGCGGAAGTACCACGACTACCGGCTACCTTGAACCCTCTACTCCAATCAAACAGAGGTGAGTACAATAACAACCGTGAATCCAAAACAATACAATAATAGAATGAACAAAGGGAGTTCTGTAACTGAACAAAGACAACTATGTAACTGATCAAAACAACAACATCACAATAGTATATCCGATGGAGGATTTAGAATATTTGAGCAAAATCACAAAAGAGCCCAAGCAAGCTGTAAGCTTTGATTAATTCTCGAAACAAACATTTTACGGAAAGCTCTAGTAAACTCATTAATAAGGCTGGCTAACACACCAAATGACAACATCAAGTTCATGAGGAAAAAGAGTAAAACAAACATAACTGTATCATTCTTATTTGTAGCATGCATCCAACTAAAGTGAAACTCGAGTATAAATTGTAATCGTTTAAATAAACATGAGTTATTTGCTCAGCAGCAGGTGGATCTTGAAGCCAAGGTACAATCAGGGAGCTCAATCATAATTTAGGCATTTTTAGCAAACTTCGGATGAAACCAAGATTTGTATTACAGATTGGATCCTAAAACTCAGATTTTCAGACAAAAGCATGGGAGAAACCAACTTGAATAATACGCTAATAAGCTATGGTTTGGTCATAGTGTTGGAATAGAGCAGTAAATGGGAAGGCAACACCACAATATCATGAACTTAACAACAGCTAAACTTCAGCAAAGCCAAAGAAAGACAAAGGAACAGGAGCATGCTTTCAACACTTCTCAGGAGCCCCTAACATGATGGCAATAAACCAGACATTATATTTAAACATTTAGAGAGAAAAAATAAAGCTACTCTTAAAACACTAGAAAGAGGCTGGACATCAAGGCATAAGTCCTAACATGTATTGGAACAAGATTGAGGCACAATATATATCTATTTAAAAGCAACATATCATTATTAACAAAGTAATAACTGCATTTCAGTAAGCTAGAAAACAGACATTTGAAATCAATTGAAACACAAAAAACATTGAATGAGAAAAACAGCTAGCTAACGACATCATCAATAAAGTCCCAAAACTGTCTTAGCAACCCGAACAACAACAACACCATCACATCAACTCTTCTCAACAGAACATCAGTCAGCAGAATCAAAACAAGCATGAAACCTCGATAGCTCCTAGATTTTCACAATGTATGGTACTTAAACAAAAATAAGAAAAGCGAAACGAAGGTGTTACCTTTTTTGGGGCAGCGACACTGGGACGACGACGAGCTTGATGAAGCTTCGATACCACAAAAAAGTTCTATCTACCTGCTTCGAACAAGAGTTTTGACGAGTTCCTGGGAATTGGTTCGAGGGTTTTGTGAACTGTCTTGAGCTTTGGAAATCAAGAACGCTTATAAGAATCGAGTAGGCTTTTGCTAGGGGTTTTTGGATTATCGATCGGCTGCTTAGAACGAAGAAGGAGAAGTGATTATATAGCTCCCAAAATTAGGGCAAATCGAGGAAATTAGGGGTCGGATTTTTAATTCCTAATTCAAAATCCTCCCTTGGGGCAAGAAATCTCCTTGATTTATTACAAAATTCTCAACGGATTGAAAACCACCATTGATTGAGGGATTTAGACAATAAATCATTTTGCTGGATTTGTTGGGGTTGGTCGGGTGAACGTTGAGGCGTTTTCTGGTTTGGGGATTCTTATTTTCTGGGTTTGAAGGGAAAGAATGAAGAAGTGAGAAGAAGAAGGAATGAGGAAATTGGAGAATTGGGGGCGCGTTGCCCCCACGCACACACATATAAATTTTTTTTCGAAAGCTGGTTGAAAAATCGTTAAAACAAAAATAAAACTTGATGATTAATTTGACACCGTGGAGGGTAAAAATTGGGTGTCAACAGATGGTATTTCATCATATCACAATTCCAAAACACAAGTTAAAAATGATAGCACAATCAATCATAAGAATAACATCATGTTATGAAATAATATGCAAGGGTGACATGCAATGCTTATGCAATAATTATCGGCAAAGACCTCGACATTACAACATCTCTGAGAAATATCTCAATATCAATTATCACCGGCAAAAACTTCGCCATCACAATATCATCATAAATTTATCGGCTAAGACCTCAGCATCACAATATCATCATATGAAATTGAAAGTACCCAAGATTCCTAGAGGCATACCATCAAAAAAACTTCCTTGACCGATTGGGTAGATCAAGAAAACTGTGGTAAAAGTTTTCAACATCGTAATATCGCCGGCAAAGATCTCGGCATCATATCTCGACTGGTAAAGACCTCGGCCCAATACTTTCCATCTCACTCATATCAATATCCGGAATCAATGCAAATATGCATGTAATGGAATGAATGA
>JAOTQR010000086.1:1613739-1628732 GCA_025774065.1 Solanum ossicruentum
TCCTGAAGTAGATTTCCTACTATCAAGATCTCCGGCCATATCTGTATCTGTATAGCCCTCCAAGATTGGATCAACTCCCCCGTAGCAAAGACATAATTTTATTGTACCCTTAAGTATAATGATCCTTTCCAGACCAAAGTTTTTTCGGAACTTCAAAATCCAATGGTACTGATGGAGATCGGTTGATCAAGTAACATGCAGCTCTGACTGCTTCTCCCCGGAATAGCTTTGGCAGCTGAGCCATACTGAGCATGTTTCGAACACGTTCCATGATTGTTTGGTTCATTCTCTCAGCTACACTGTTATATTGAGGGGTGCGTGGAACCATCTTCTCATGCCAGATGCCATATGTTTTTCAATAGGCATCGAACTGCCTGGAAGAGTATTTACCTCCATTGTCGGATCGAAGACACTTCAACTTCTTTCTTGTGTCACGTTTTACCATGACATGGAACAGTATCAAACACCTGGTCCTTCGTCCGTAAGAAATACATCCACACCTTTCGAGAAGCATCATTAATGAATGTTAGAAAGCATTGATTGCCGCTAAGTGATTCAACATCCAAGGGACCACAAACATCAGAGTGTACCAGACTGAGTAACTCTGATCTTCTCATTGAAGAGGAATCAAACGAGGCACTATACTGCTTACCAAACAGACAATGATTGCAAGGATCTAGTGCAACATCCTTGTCCACATTGATAAGCTCCTTCTTCATCAGGGTAGACAACCCTTTCTCACTCATGTGGCCGAGTCTCTGATGCCATAATTTTAAGAAGCCTCATTTTCCACTAAATTGAGGTTGTCTGTGAATTTCTTCACATGAGTTTTATATAACGTGTCACAAATATGTCCTCGAGCAAGTGTCATAGCACCTCTTGATAAATTCCATATGCCTTTATTGAAATTACTATTATAGCCTTGTTTGTCAAGAGCTACACCTGAAAGAAGATTCAGCCGAAGATATGGTACATGGCAGACATCCTTCAAAGTGATTGTACTCCCGGAACTTATCTTTATCTGGACATCACCAATTCCTACAATCCTAGAGGAACTGGAATTCTCCATCTTTAAAGCTCCAAAGTCTCCAGCTTTATACGTTGTAAAATATTCCTTATGTAGAGTAATGTGTTGCACTATCTATTACCCATTCCGTATCTTCTCTTGAGACGTGAAGGCATGTCTCATTATGGGTTAAACAATAAGCTACATCTCCAAGAATAGTAACTAATGTTTCTCCACCCTTGTTCTTCGGCCACGAACTGCTCTGGTCTTGCAACTCTTTCTATTTGTAGCAGTTCTTCTTCATATATCCTTTAATTCCACAATGATGGCACTTATATGTTGGTTTCCTGCCATTAGTGGATCTGCCAATACTCAAGCTTCTGCCTCTCCATTTTCCTTTGCTACTCTTTTGTTGCCTCCCCCGATTCTCTGTGACAAGGGCATGGTTCTGATATGTGCCCATGTCCTTTCTCCTTGCCTTTTCACTAAATAGAGCATCCTTGACCATTGACATGGTAATTTTGCCATTTGGGCCTGAGTTGCTGAGTGATACGACCAGCGTTTCCCAACTATCGTGAAGGGAACTGAATAGAACCAGCGCCTGAATTTCATCGCCAAGTGGCATCTCTACAGACGATAATGGTTGAAAAAGCTTTGGAACTCATTGGTATGCTCGACAACTGAAGTTCCATTTTTAAGCTTCATGTTGACTAGACGCCTCATCATCAAGGCTTTATTCCGAGCAGTCTTGGCCTGGTACATGTCCTCAATTTCTTTCAGAGGTCAAATGCGTCTGTCTCTTGTGTAACATGGTGGAAGACACTATGATCAATTCATTGATGGATTTAACCTATAGTTTTTCGGTTTGATTTCTTCTATTTGGACTCCTTAGCGGGAACAAGATTTTCTCCTTTCAATTTGATAGGATCAAATAAATCTTTACAGCTCAGCAGATATTCCATTCGAGGTCTTCACAACGTGTAGTTGGTGGCAGTGAGCATAACCATGGCTCCGGAAGATAATGTTGACTCTTCTATGGTCATTATCACCTTGCAATAGCATAATTCAACAAAACAAGGTTGGGTCTTGAAAAATGAAGCTCACCATTACGTCCGGAACGGTCAAAAAGGCAGAATTGACACTTTGGGGCCAAAATTCCACTATTGGGTAGAACAATAATTTCAAAAAATTTAGAGACTAAATTGTAATATCAGAAAGATTAGGGGTTAAACTATAATTTTAGAAAGATCAGGGGCAATCTAATTTTCCTGAAAGTTGAGGGACCAAACTGAACTTTCAAAAAATCTGAGGGATCAATTTGTAATTTTTAAAACTATTGCAGATTCCGGCTATGAAAAGTATTTTTGGTCGTCTTCTTCGGTAGAACTCCGATGAATAGTGTTGTCGTCTCCGGCAGAACTCTGGTGAACAATATCTCCGTCACAGACAAAATTTCGGCAGAGTTGATCGAACTTTGACTTCGATTTCTGGGCTCGTTTGAACTCCGATTAGGTCGTCATTTAGTGCTTTGGACTCCATTTGACGAGATGAATCTAATGGTGCAGTCAGAATTATATTTTAAACAAAGCTCAGAAAACTCGGTGAACAGTCCCCGGCACAGTGAATAGTATCCCCATCACAAAAAAAACTCGATCAACACTTCTAACTTGGCTCTGATACCACTTGTTGTAGCCAAAGGGAACAATTAGACGTTGGTAGATACGAATTTGAGAGAAAAAAATTTCTTCTATTACTCACAAGAATAGATTACAAAAACAATTCTCAAACTCAAACTTTTCTAACACTCTTTCTAGGTGTTTTTGATGGAGTTTTCTTGGAGGAGCTCAGCAGTTCCTTTTATAGGAGAAATTATACCCCCATAGATGTCATTGGTGACATCAAAGGGGGTATAATATTCAACAATGACCGGTTCAACAATGGTAGCTGGAATTCTTCATTAGAAGTGGTTAGGGTGGGCCCCACCCTTTGACCAGTCGACCCAAGTTAAGGTCCGACCTGAATTCCTCCACCCAAACTTCATGTTCACGAAAGTCGGTAGGTAGTGTTCGTCAACATAACATGAGCCTTTACAGTGCTTTTAAAAAACAGAGAAATAATTCTTGTTTGAAACAACCTCGACTGTAAGATTCCTGTCCTGTTGGAACCATTGAGACCCTTTCCTCTATTGTGAAGGTTTGATTGTTGGGTTCATTTGTAGGCGACACCTACCTCGGCTCACTGGGCCTGAGAGGTCATAAGTCTCCACAAATTTTCATCGAGTTGATTTAGTGAGTGTAAATAGTTGAAAAATTGAACAAGGAAATGCACACTTATGCGAGAAGAACAAATATTTGGTTAGAAATATCAAGAAGAGCATTTGCTAATAATCTTTTTTCAGCCTCAACCATATTTACTTTGCCCCATTCAACTTCTTTACTTGGGATTCTTCTTCCTTGAAAAATAGAACTTTCATAAACTTGTGATGTATTATAAGAAGGATGAGAATGCACATAAATTGAATACAGTCCTTCATGTCCTTAAAAAAATAGCTCCCAAAGTGGTGATAACAAAACTGGCCGTTTTGTTAAAAACATGAAAGCCACTTTTGGTACAAGTTTAAAAGGTAGATCTTTAACTTTTGGCACCACTGAACTTCTCCATAACAACTCTTCATCATTCATATCATGTTGAATATCAATTGACTTAATATACTCATTCAACCCTAATCAAGGAATTATCAGTGGCGGTGGTGGTGAATTTTAAAAAGAAATAGTTTAAAAATTGGCCATTGATAACTTGTAAGTTGACATTAAAGTTTTTGAAACATGAAGTGAAAAAATTACCACAAGCAAAGAAGAAAGAATACAAAAAGAGATCAAATAATTTGCAAGCCATTATTTGATTTTTGTTTCTCATTATGTATTTATATTATGTTAAGAGAGAAAAAAGAACTAAATAGGAAATAATTTGAATGTGGAAAAATAAATCTTACATAGACTATTTAGTAAATCATAATCCAATCATACTAGGAAACTTTTAATAAATAAATATATGAAAGACTATATTGTAAATCACAATCCAAAACAAATTAGGAACTTATTAATATATGTATATAAAAAAAATAATTATTAAATAAAGTCAAGTATATAAAAAAATAAGAATAAACTGTTAAAGTTGAAAACGATTGCTCAATAACTACTAAAACAGTGTGAAATTTGTTCAGCTCGGTCAAAATCTTTGGGTTGGTACTGTCCTGAAAAATAATGATTCTCTCTTTTTTTTTTAGAAAAATAATGTATGATTCTTCTAGGCCTTAGCAAAATTTAGGACAACGAGTTTGTTTGATCCAGGTTGGATTGTCATGACCTCAATTACATTTAAGTAGAGGTTGTGGCAAATCCAGGGTTCAAATGTTAATGAATTAGGACTTAGACCTAACTCACACCCCAAAAGCTAGTTCAAATGGAGGAGGATTGTCTAAGCCTTATAAGGAGACCACCCATCCCATTAACCACCAACATAGGACTTTGTGTCTTAACACCCCCCACTCACGCCCAGTGCTTAGCATCTAGTGCGTGGACAATTTTTTCGGGGCCCAACATTGGGTGAGACGAGCCCTGCTCTGATACCATGATGAATAAGGTTTTTATGCCTAACTCACACCCCAAAAGCTAGCTCAAAGGGAGAATGATTGCCTAAACCTTATAAGGAGACTACCTGTCCCATCAACCACCAATGTGGGACTTTATGTTTCAACACCCCCCTCACGCCCAATGCTTAGCATCTGGTGCGTGGATAATTTTTTCGGGGGCTCAACATTGGGTGAGACGGGCCCTGCTCTGGTACCATGATGAAATTAGGTCTTAAGTCTAACTCACACCCCAAAAGCTAGCTCAAAGGGAGGAGGATTGCCTAAGCCTTATAAGGAGACCACCCATCTCATTAACCACCAATATGGGACTTTGTGTCTCAATAGAACAATATCTGTATTCCCACACTGATTATTAACAGATGTATATGGTAATGTGTATTTATATACACATGTGATGCCTATGCTAATTACAATGTATCTTTGCTCTATGGGATAAATTTCCAACTAACTCAACTAACTCCTAACTAATGAAGTAACTAACTAACTAACTAGTAGTTACATTAATTAATCTCTAATGCCTCCCCCCCGCCCCCTCAAGCTGGATGTATTGAATATGTTCAATAATCCAAGCTTGCTTAACAAGTATTCATGTTGTGTTGTTCCCAAAGCCTTAGTGAGCAAATCAGCTTGTTGATCTTTGGTGTGGATGTAGATGGTCTTGATAAGCCCTCGCTGGATCTTCTCCCGAATGAAGTGGCAATCTATTTCGATGTATTTAGTACGTCCATGAAAAACTGGAATGGTAGCAATCTGGAGGGCTGATTTGTTGTCGCAGAAAATAAGTGTAGGTTCTGCCAACTGCACATCCAATTCCTTGAATAAACTGGTAATCCAAACAACTTCAGCAGAGAGGGCAGCTAAGCTTCTGTATTCTGCCTCTGCGGAACTTCGAGACACAGTGTGTTGCTTCTTGGATTTCCAGGAGATGAGAGAATTGCCAAATTTCAAAAGAAAACCAGTAACTGACCTTCGTTTAGTAGGGCATGCAGCCCAATCAGCATCAAAGTACCCATATAATTGAGGTTTTTGGACAGAACTCATAAGCAGGCCCTTACCAGGTTCCAGCTTTATATACCTGAGAACTCTTAATGCAGCTTTCCAGTGGGTCAACTTGGGCTTTTGCATGAATTGGCCAAGTAATTGGACTATGAAGGCTATGTCTAGCCTTGTGATGGTGAGATAGAGCAACTTCCCAACTAGTCTTTGATACCTTGAAATGTCTGCAAATAGAATGTCTGGAGCAAGTTTGGCATCAGTCAGTGTCTGAGTGCAGTCCAGTGGTGTCATTTAAGGCTTGGCATCTCCCAATCTAGCTTCAGCTATCAATTCAAGTGCATACTTTCTCTTATTCATCAAAATCCCCTTACTAGATCTCATAAACTCAATCCCCAAGAAATATTTAAGTTCACCCAAGTCTTTGATCTTGAAATGACTATGCAAAACATGTTTAGTCTCTTCTATCAGCCTTGCATCATTCCCTGTGATTAAGAGATCAGCATCATAAACTAGAACTACTACTAGTTTACCATTTCTTTCTTGGTAAATAAAGAATAGTCCAGGTGACTTTGTGAATATCCTGAACTTAACAGTGCAGGAGTCAGTTTGGTATTCCATTGCCTAGAAGCTTGCTTAAGTCCATACAAGGATTTCTCTAGCTTGCACACAAGCTTCTTGTCCTTTTCAGCAGCATAGTATCCTTGTGGTAGCTCCATATAGACCTCTTCAAATAGATCCCCTTGTAGAAATGCATTGAAAACGTCCATCTGAAAGATGTTCCAATTCTGTGCAGCAGCCAGTGCAATAATAAACCTAACAGTTGTCATTTTTGCAACAGGAGAAAATGTTTCTCGGTAATCTATCCCTTTAGTTTGACTGTATTCCTTTGCCACCAGTCTGGCCTTAAATCTATCAATTTGTCCATCAATTTTGTATTTGATCTTGAATACCCATTTACAGCCCACAATATTTTCACCTTCAGGCAGCTGAACTGTCTTCCAGGTGCCATTCTCCTCCAGAGCTTGTATTTCTTGTTGCATAGCCTGAATCCATCTGCTGTCTTTGGCTGCCTCAGCAAAGGTTTTAGGTTCAGTTTCTGTAGAAAACACAGACAAATAAGCCTGATATTTGGGAGATATCGTGTCATAGGAAACATAGTTGCTTTGAGAATATGGTTTGGTGGTTGGAGTTACATAATCTTTCAGCCAAATAGGAGGATGAGAGTTCCTGCTAGATTTTCTGACAACAAGACCCTCAGTTCCTCTAGGCAGTGGCTCAGTCATAATGATAGAGTTATCATATTGAGAAGAAGTCCTTTCAATAGAATCAGCTTCTGGTCCTGGTAGTCCATCAGCAATAACCATAGGAGCATTGTCTATGTCTGCAACATCTACAGGAATGGACACAAGCAGCTCCTTGTATTCAATATATATAGGGATATCATCTGATGCTGCAACAGGTTCAATAGGAAATAATGGTTTCTGGTTACTGAGCACTTGTTTGAAAGGGAACACATTCTCCTCAAACACAACCTCTCTGCTGACTATAAGCTTTCTCTGAGACAAACTGTACAACAAATACCCCTTATGATTTGGTGAATTTCCCATCAATACACAAACCTCAGCTCTAGGGTAGAATTTATGTTGTTTGATCACCTTGGTTGCATAACACAAACAACCTATAGTTCTTAGATTATCCAATATTTGCTTTATGCCAATGAAATTGTTCATATGGAGACTTACCCCTTAGGACTAGTGTAGGAAGCCTATTAATCAAATATACAGCAGCCAATACACACTCTCCCCAAAATTTGATAGGAATGTTGCCCTAAAACCTGAGTGCTCTAGCCACCTCAAGTATATGCCTGTGCTTCCTTTCAACTACTCCATTTTGTTGTGGAGTGTATGGACAACTATTTTCATGAACAATACCAAGATCCTCCAGCAAGGTACAACAATCATTATTGAAAAACTTTGTGCCATTGTCAGTCCTTACTTTCTTAACAGACTTATTAAACTGATTTTGTACTAGTGCCAAGAAAGATTTTAACACTGAAAAAACATCACTCTTCAATTTCAGTACGTACAGCCAGCACATTCTAGAATGATCATCACCATAGTTCGAAAGAACTTGTAATTATTATGAGTAGGAATTTTGAAAGGTCCCCATACATCAAGTTGAAGCAAATCAAAGGCACCTATTGCTCTAGATACACTCAACCTGAAAAGTAACCTAGTTTGCTTGGTAAATGGACTAATGGAACACCTACTACACTCATCACTACTACTGAAATTGTAATTTGGGAACAATTGTTGTAATACCCTTGTAGATGGATGCCCTAGCCTGTTATGCCACAGCATTCTGTTAGCCTCAGTATGTTGTGTCATCATCACTATTTGAGTTCTCTTGTTTTTGTTCTCCTCACACAGTAAAGCAGCAGGAAGATAGTATAGGCCATTAGCTTCTTTACCAATCCCCTTCATCTTTCCATTTGAGAGGTCCTGAAGCACAAAAAACTTAGGGAAAAAATTAACTGAGCAATTTAATTGCCTTGTAAATATGGACACTAAAAGTAAATTGTGCTTAAATGCAGGTACCACCAAGACATCTCCTAACACATCTCCAGCAGCTGTGCTACAACATCCAGTATGTGAAACTTGTGCAGTTTCACCATTGGGTAAGTGCACCATTTTATTAACACTCTCAGATGCATGACAAAGTTTATTTAGATTATATGTCATATGACAGATAGCTCCTGAGTCAACTATGCAGCTTCCCTCTCCTTTCTCAGCTTTTATCTGTGTGCTATCATTATTTACAGACAAGGCATTAGATATGGTGATCATACCTGCCATGTTTGTCATGTTATCTAGCTCCTTGCTGGAATTTGAACTCGATTCCTCTTTCTCCAACATATGCAGAATTTTGTTGTATTGACTTGGAGTGAAGAAAGGTTGTGTGTCAACATTCTTCCCCTTCATCACAGGATCAGCAGGATGGAAGGCATCCCTCTGTTCCATCTCACTTCTGGCAGTAGTTACATGGTGCACTGTGTCATAATCCTTCTGCATCCTGTTATTTTGCATCAGATTAGGCCAGATTTCTTTTTGAACCTCCAATCAGTTGGGTAGCCATCAAGTTTGTAACATATGTCATTAGTATGTCCATTCATCCTACAGTGATCACAAAACAAGTTCCAATTCCTTCTCTGCTTGTGAGTATTGAAATTGCTTGTGTTACCACCTCTTCTAGCATATAATCTAGTTGATCATTCCTTTCTGCAGAGTCACAACCTCCTCCTATTCCTTTATAATAGTTTCCCTTTCCAGCGTACAATGCCACAGATTCATTCACTTCTCCATTCATTTTCAAACCAGTAGTTATACTTTGACTTTCATTAGAGATAATCATAGCGTAAGCTCTACTTACATTCGGCAGAGGATTCATCATGAGTATCTGACTGCGTGCATGACTATACACCTCATTTAGTCCCATCAAAAAGGCAAACAAATGCAAGTATTGAATGTGATCAACATACACTCTAGATTTGTCACAATTACAGCTGGGTGGAGAGACTAGAGTGTCAAATTCATCCCATAACAGTCTCAATTTTGTGAAATAGCCTGAAACACTCATGTTACCTTGACTCAATGTACAGATTTCTCGATGCAACTGGTAGTTTCTCGATCCATCAAGCTTGTTGAACCTCTCACTCAGATCAGCCCAAACCACTGGCGTATCGGAGGCATACACAATTCAACTTAGTATCTCTTTGGAAATCGTGTTCATGATCCATGCAAGCACAAAAGCATTGCATTTCTCCCACTGTTCCTCCAATTCAAGCTTGTAGTCCGTCTTCTTACACATTCCAAGGACAAAACCCAGCTTGCTTTTGGCACGAAGTATGACTAACATTGACCTACTCCATAGCGAGTAGTTCTCTGCTCCGATGAGTTGAATCAAAGTCAATACACTCCCAGGAGTGTCCGATGGATGAAGATACAGGGGATGATTCCTGTTCTTTTCCACAGCGTCGAGTGAATCAATCGATTTCCCAGTTGAAGCAGAATTCGCTTCTGCAGCTTCCATCTTCCTTAAGCTTCCTTAATCTCCGGTAACGGCGTTAGAAATCTCTAGGAACCAACTGCTCTGATACCATGAGCAAATTGGAGGAGAGTCCAGAGAGAAAGCGAATGAAGAGAGAATTGGGGAAAAATATTTGAATTCCCTCACTGATTATTTACAAATGTGTACAGTAATGTGTATTTACATACACATGTGATGCCTATGCTAATTACAGTGTATCTTTGCTCTATGGGATAAATTCCCAACTAACTCAACTAACTCTTAACTAATGAAGTAACTAACTAACTAACTAACTAGTAGTTACATTAATTAATCTCTAAGAAACAGCAAATATCAAGTATTCACTTATCTAATAAAAATTAAAATACGTAATATAAAAAGTTAATAATCAACGACGCTACATAATTTTCTTTTCGAATTTAAGTGACATGCAAACTAAACAGTCGCGTAATAAGTAATTTAGACATATGAATTCTTGCACTAGAATATTTTTAACTTTAAAACTCTTATCATAATTGTTTAAGACTCTTTAAGTTGTAAAATATATTTTTATTTTACAATATAGTTTAAGACTCCTTAATTATTAATTCTCTCAATATCTTCGATCATATATTTTACTTTTATCAATTATTTTAGGACTCCTTTATTTTTAAAATATTTTTTCCACTTAACCATATATTTTGGTGAAAAGACTATTTTTTCTAAAGGGGAGTCTTTCAATAAAAGGCAAAAAACTCAAACAACATTAAGGACATTTCACACTTTTAATATAGTACTAGCGTATACGAACATGTTCTGCACATTGCTCCCTCTCAATTATCATGCGAAACAAAATTTTGACAACTAATTTGGAGTCACATCCGGACACCTGACTTGAAGACTCAATGTCGACATTCAACCTCAATATTCGACACCTGAAACGAGACTCAACTTCCAAATCAAGGCTTGATCTCGAGTCCTTACCCAAGACACGATCCAATACTCATCCCAAGACTTAATTCAACATCTGACTTCTGATCCGAGATCTAATTCTGATATTATATTCGATCCTAGACCTAACTTAAAATTCGACCTCAATATCCGACACTAATTTAGGACCCGACTTTTGACACCAAGACCTGATCTAGGACCTAATCTAAATCCTAAATTAGGACCTGAGCAACACACGATTTGATACTACTAGACTTTCAAATTGAAATATTACCCCACTCAACCCTGACATTCAACACGAGATCTAACCCCAACTATTGACTCCTAAATTGGCCCAATCTTTTACTCAAGACCCAACTCTGATATTAGACCTTGGACCTGACTTGTGAATAGGGATCTGACCTCGATATTTGAACTTGATTTTTGATTTCTGACCTAGGATTCGATCTTTTGAATTTTGATCTAGGACCCAACTCCAACTCTCAATTCGAGAACCAATGTCTGAATCAGGACCCGACCACTAGATTTAGATTTTGAATTAGGATTCGATCTCAATACTTGACCCTGATGATTGATTAAAGACTTACATTTGATACTTGATTTGGACTTGATCTCGACTCTACCTAACACAAAACTCCACTCTAAAATCAAAGTCGGTATCCAATCATGACACCACACTCAAGGCCTTTTCTTCGGAAAATTAAGTTAGTTGGGATGGTTCCCTATCCCCTATATGTAATGAAAAGATTGATTGGTTTACCTTTTATCATACAATAAAAGTTTTACTGACTAATCTAGAATTTCATCTCGACACTTGACTTGAGACTCAATTTCAATATCTAACCTCGACATATGATAATTGAATCAGGACTTAACTTTAAACCAAGCCTCGATCTCGACTTCTGACCCTGGACTCGGACACAAGATCCAACTTCTGACTCAAGATCAAATCTCGGCATGCGACCTTGAACTCAACTCAAAACTCCATCATGACATTCAACCTTAACACCTGACATCTGATACTGACCCGAGATTTGACTTTCTACACTAATTCTCGATATAGGATTTGATTTGAATCCAGATTGAGACCCGACTTTCAACCTTGCACTCGACTTTCAAATTGAAATTCGAGCCCATCTGATTTTGATATTCGATACAAGACCCGGACCTAACCCGGAATTCCGACTCGAGGACCTAACTTCGACATTAGACTTTGTACTTGACTTCTAAACAGGAATTTGACCCCGACACCTAAGGCTAACTCTCTTCTCTCGATCTAGGATTTGATCCTAAATTCTGACATAGGGCTCAACTTGAGTTCTCGATTCGGAACCTAACCATGGGATCTGACTTTTAATTGGAATACAATCTTGACATTCAACTCTGATAATGGATTAAAGACCCACTCTGATACGTGATCTCGGAGTCGACCTCGACTCTTGATCCGAAAGCCAACTCAGATGCCAACGTGAAGTCCCACTCTAACACTTAACTTGGGATCCAAACCTGATACTATACTCGGGATCTTGCCTCGGTTTCTTACTCAAAATTTGACACTCAAATTGATATTTGACACTGATTCAATTTTGTATTGAGGAGTTAGATATCAAATCATCTTGAACTTAAGAAAAATGGTTAATGAGAAGAGGTTGTTTCTTATTAAATTGATGATTAAACATTTTTTCCTATATTGGAAAACTCTATCATAGACAAAATTATCATTTAAGTAATATTTTCTATGATTGATAAAATTATCATTTACTCCCTCCGTCTTATTTTATGTGGCATCCTTTCCTTTTTGATCTATCTCGAAAAAAACGTCACCATACTCAAATTGGAAACAATTTACCTTTGAAATTCCCTTTTTAACCTTAATGAAATGATTTTCAGTCATACAAATATCTAAGAATGATTTTAAACCACAAGTTTCAAAAATCTTCCTTTTTTTCTTAAACACCGTGCCAGTCAAAGGATGTCATATAAAATGGACGGAGGGAGTACCATTTTTATTAAATTATTATTATTTAATTATAATTCAGATGTATGGGATTTTGAAATTAATTATACTTATAACTGGTAGATATTTATCCACTAAGAATGTAAAAGTCGTTCAATATTTAATAAATATTTGGTCAACCAATAATATAAAACGTATGAAAATTTCCTACTCCTAGTTTACTTGAAATAGAGTTAATGTTAAGCTCCTAAACTTAATAGGATAATATGTATCCTGCAATAAACTTAGTCCTGATAGGAATAAATTTTGTTTACTCCTATTACAAAATTATATTTATACCCATTAATAATTGCTTAGATTTAGAAATTTTTGACTTAAAAAGGCAAATAAGTCAACAACTTTTAGTAAATAATTTGATCAACAAACATTTACATTCCTCCTTTTATAATAACTAGTACAGTGTACGTATTTTGCACATATATATCGTGTCAATTTAAAAATTATATATAAATAGTATTTGTCATTAAAATAAATACAATATTCATATAAACAAAAATTAAATAAATGTACTAATTTGATGCCATAGATCTTTTATGAATAGGCAAACGTGAGAAAATCAATTCAATTATTTATAATATAACGATATATTAATAGTTTGTAAATACATAAATTTGAATAGTTAGGAGGTAAATAATTATGTGATTAAAATTTAATTTTAAAAAAAATTTCTAAATATAAAAGGAGTAGTTTAATGCTTCAATATAATTTTAAGTACTCTTTTTCTTGTTAGATTTGCTATATTACATACTTTTATTGACAAAATATTTAATAATCAAAATTTTAGTTAATTTCAAATTCTTAAATATTAGGAACATAGTAATATTATTTTTCTTCCTAGCTTAGACAATTATTTACATAAAATAATCTTAAATTAAAAGTGAATTCTAAATATAACAAACTTCTAATTCAAAAGTGAATCTCGAAACTGAATAAATAAAAGATAAATAAAAAAATTAAGGAAAGTAGTGAAAAAATAATTTTGTTTAAAACAAAGTATTTTAATGAAGGACAAAAAATACAAACAATATTTCTATGGGCCATCACGTTTTTAATATAATATAGATATAGAGTAAGTCATTTGAAACCGATGAAGTAATTTAAATATTAAGGAAATTCATTAAACATACATATTTAAATATTTTATTATAAATCTAATAATTATTATATATTAATTTAAAATTATTACATAAACATAAAATCTTGAATATGTCTTTGCTAGAGAGGAAGTAGATCCCCAATCTATTAAAACCTTCTATGATTTGCTAGCTACTGATGAACAATTGAACTATAAATTGCTTATTTATTAATGAATAAAATATGCATGAAAAAAGAAACAAAAGTACTATTATTAACACATCAAAGACACTAACAAAGGCTTGTTAATGCTTCAAAACTCCAATATACCCAAACAAACCAAAAAATAAATTAAAAAAATGATAAAATTAAATTTACTTAGGCTTATGACACTTTTCTTTAATCCATTGGAAGCCAGCAGTAGCACCTGATTTTACCTTTTTAACCCCAGTTGAAGCTACAGCTTCTGTTTTTCCAAAAGTATCTCCAACTTTACTGGAAATCTTAGATGAACCATTTGTACTATTTCCAGTTTTCTTGTCAAAACTTGTGTATTCATAACTTGCTGGCTGTGGATCCCATTGATCTGCCCATGATGTCTCGTTCGAGTCGTACGCTGCGTTGTTGTTTTTTCCAGCCATGTTCTGTATTTAGATGAATTCTTGATTATGTTTGAAGATGGAAGAAATAGAAGGATTGTAATTTATTTATAAGTTGAATGTTGAATAAATCTTATGTTGTTTTGGAATATGAAGAAAATGGGGAGTTTTGATCCTATTTATAAAGGAATTGTATATGTGGATGGATGGCGCGTTTTGACAAAACGTGTAGGAAATTATAAAAATGACTTTCTAATTTATTTTATTTTACTTTTTGAGATGCCGTGGGAATAAATAAATTAAGAGAAGCTTCTTTGAATGAGTGGTTGTTTATTTACCAAATATTTTCTTAAAGGTGCGAGTTTGAGGCAGCCAAAACACGTAGTTCTCTATTGACTGACGTAGTAGTTTACTTGTTTTTATAGATCCTGCAAAATATGATTTTATTATATTATTTTCACTAATTATTTTAAGTTAGATAATAATGAAATCAGGTAAAATAAATTTCTCTTTAAATTAGATAAATAATATTAAATAATTATTTTAATATCTTTTCGTGATTATATTTGTGTCAAAAATGAAGTACTATAAAATACAAAATATATATATATATATATATATATATAAAATTTA
>JAOTQR010000086.1:1636378-1649906 GCA_025774065.1 Solanum ossicruentum
TAATGGGATTGGTTCAACCTATTTAAGTTGGTCATTTTTTACCTTCCACCACCGATGTGGGAGGAAGAGTTTGCATTATCCCAACAACTTCATATTGACCTATGGAGACCTTATCATGTGCCTACATATGACAATTATAGATATTTCGTCACACTTGTAGATGACTACAGTAGATCTACTTGGACACATCTATTAAGTACCAAAAGCAATGCCTTACAAGTCCTTATAAACATTATAAGCATGGTGGAAAACCAATTCAAACCACTATCAAAACCATAAGGTCAGACAATGGCCTAGAATTCAATAGTATAGAAATGAAATCCTTTCAACAAGTCAAAGTAATAATACACTAGAAAAGTTGCCCTTACATACCACTATAGAACAATGTGGTAGAGAGGAAACATAAGTATTTGTTAGAAACAGCAAGAGCTCTTCTTTTCCAGTCAAAACTTCCCAAAAGATATTGGGGTGAATGCATCCTCACAGCCATACACCTCATAAATAGACTTCTTTCAAGCCATCTCAAGAACAAATACCCGTACGAGCTCCTATATAAAAGGAAGCCAAACTATAGTCAATTCAAATCCTTTGGTTGTCTTTGCTATCCTTCTTTGTCCAAAATCCATAGAGATAAACTTGAACCTAGAACTTCCCCCCATATCTTCATAGGATATCCATTTGGGACAAAAGGATACAAGGTAATGAGTCTTGCCACAAGAAGAATACATATGACTAGAGATGTAGTCTTTCATGAACTCATTTTTCCTTTCAATTTGTCCACAGAAAATAATACATTTCCTTCTGTCCTCAAGTCAATCAATACTGTTGATTGTTGTGATCTTAATGAGTGTACCACTTCAAAGCACTATAGTACTATGTTGAATGATCATATTGATGTAATTGATAACACCACTAATATGTCATCACCACACACTTCACCATAGGTTCCTCATCATCTATCCTCAGCACCTACAACCCCTAATCTACCTGTCACAGCTCTTCCTAGAGCTGCACAAAGAAAGTCCCACGGAGAAAGCAAAATACCTCATCACCTTAAAGACTACATTGTATCCATACCTACATTAAAGGGCCCTGCCAGCACCACACCACCCAATTGTAATCCTACCAGCACCATTACACATAATTACAACACTAACCTAACTATTAGTGCCTTATTCAGTAAACATCATCACATTTCTCCTAATGTCATTGCATTCACCAGTCAAGTAATGGTTGAGAACATTTGTCATGATAGTGAGCGATCATTATATGATAAGGCAGCATTAAACCCTGCATGAAAGAAGGCTATAATACAAGAATTTGATGCCCTTTATGTCAACAACACTTGGGATCTAGTTACACTACCTGCAGTTAAACAAGTAATTCATTGAAAATGGGTGTACAACACAGGGAAGATGGATCCATAGAAAGGTTTAAGGCCAGACTAATGGTAAAGGGCTACACTCAACAGGCAGGGATAGACTACACAGAGACTTACTCACTAGTTGTGAAGATAACCACTGTGAGGACCTTGATAGCTTGTGTTGTCAAGAGAGGTTGGGACATATTCTAACTTGATGTGAATAATGCCTTTCTTCATGGTGATTTACATGAGGAATTATACATGAAGGTGCCTCAAGGTCTTAGTGTGGATGATACATCCTTAGTATGCAGACTTAATAAATCCCTATATGAACTCAAACAAGCTAGCAGACAGTGATATACCAAGTTAACAGAGGCTTTAGCATTCAAAGGTTATGCACACTTATACAATGACTACTCATTGTTTTACAGAAAGCCTGAATCCCTAGTGGTATTTGTGACAGTTTATGTTGATGACATTGTCATAACAGGCACTAATAGCCATGAGATTGCACAATTGAAGATGTACTTGGATGAACCCTTTCGAATCAAAGATCTTGATAGACTACACTACTCCCTAGGCTTAGATATACTTGATACTGGCAAAGGGGTGCTAATTTCCCAGAGGAAATTTGTTTTGGATTTACTAAAGGAGTATGATTGTCTTAGGTACAGCCCCTTATCTTCTTCTCTTGATCTCACTATTAAACTCAAGGCCAAGGAAGGAACACCACTTCAAGACCCCAGCTATTACAGAAAACTGATAGGGAAGTTGAGTTTTCTAACTAATACCAGACTAGATATTACCTTCAGCATGCAACAACTCGGTCAGTTCATGCAATATCCTAGAACTCCCCACTTGCAAGCAGCCTTCCACATTCTCAGGTATATAAACCAAGACCCTACTTTGGGAATTCAGTTGTCCAACAGCTCTGATTGCACAATTAAAGCATATTGTGACTCTAATTGGGCTTCATGTCCAAACTCAAGGAAATCAGTGAGTGGCTACTTAATACTACTTGGCGACAGTCTCATCCACTGGAAATCAAAGAAACAAGAGACAGTCTCATTGTCATCAGCAGAAGAAGAGTACAGGTCCATCAGGAAGGTGGCAGGGGAACTAGTTTAGCTGCACAGGTTACTAATTGAACTGACCATACCTGATCCAACTCCCATCAATGTCTATTGCGACAGCCAATCAGCCATACACATAGCCCACAACCCCGTATTTCATGAGAGAACCAAACATATTGATGTTGATTGTCATTTTGTACGCAATAAGCTTCAGGAAAGGCTTATCTTTCTTTGTCACATATCCACTACTGCCCAACTGGCTGATGTCTTAACCAAAGCCTCGATAGGAGTGAAACACAATGCAATCATAGACAAGTTGCAGTGAAGTCATCACCACCAACTTGAGGAGGAGTATTGACATATACATCCTTAGTAGACTAGTTGTACAGTTTAGTTAGTTAAGTAGCTACCTAGTTTGTTAGTAATTAGTTAATGTACAGTTAGTTTGTTAGAAATCTGTTAGCATTCTATTAATCAGTTAGGATTAGTTAGAACTTACTTTCTCCTCTTGTATAAATACACAAGGTGTACTTCAGTTGAAGTTTGATACTTATTCTTATCCATGGAAACATTTGTGAGCAAACTTCTCCTTCCTCAATGTAAATTTTGATAAATCTCATACAAAATTTTTTAAATTATTTTGTCAAGCATTGACATGAACCAAAAGTACACGAGAAATTAATGAACGAAGATTTAATTTTTTTTCCTTCATTTTTTCAAGGGGAAAAAGTGATATATTTTAATTTAATGGATAACTTACACAAATCTCATACTTTTTGGAGCTAATTCCAACTAATACTAACTTTTTTAAGAATTACCAAAAATCCCTTCTTTTTGATACAAAAAACGAAATCAATGATATATGTTAAAAAGATAGGAGCAGGAATTTGAACTATGATACATAGAAAAATAGAGATTGTAATTTGTACCAATAAATGTTGTAGTTTTGTATTATTTAAGAGATTTTTGTAATTTTTTAAAAGAGTTGGGATTATATGAAATTATATAAACACAAGTTGTGTATTTCTATAATTTTTGCTTTAATTTATATCTGCTGAATAGCTTTTTTTAAAAAAAAAATCGCAACCAAGGATCTAGCTAGCATATATCAGTCAAAATCGAATAGTTTTCGAGTATGATATCTAGGTAACGTTGACCGACTTTTTTCTCAGTATAAAATTTTATAATTATGCTTAAGTAAAGTTGAGTAATTTTATCGTTATGAAAATTAATTTAGTTGCTTTAGTGCAACAATAAAAAATTGATGAGTCCAATGTAGAATTAGTACAGAATAATTTCAAAAGAAAAAAGTGAAATTCCACCGGTGGAGTTTGGGAAAATATATAGTCTATATTAATTAAAGTAAATGATAATCTATGAAATTAATTCATTAAATGTGTTAAAATACATAATTTTGATATATATACTACGTATTTTACGAACATAATTAATCAATGATTATCTTGTGAATTAAGCTATATTGCATTTTATATGTCTATTTTTCCGTTATCTTAACAATTACAATAAAAATAAAAATTAAAATGAAAAGAACTATTCAGAAGGTCTTTGAACAAAATCTAACAACACAAGAATTTAAATTAAACCCTCGGCCATCATTTTATCTTAGTGAATTCCATCTAATTATTCCTTCTATATATATTAAGTTAATTCCCTTGTTTTTTATTGATTCATATATTATTATTAATTTCAAGAAGTGGCGAAACTTGGCTATTTTCTTCAGTTATTGGAACTTATTTTTTTCTTTTCTTGTTGCACTTACTGTTGTTATTGCATTTGCCATATATTATTCTATCAAAGGAATTATAGTATGCATACGATGAGAGGAATAGAGCAGTACGTGTTGTGGATGCATCACTATTTGAGAATGTTTGCGCTTTTACATGTTTACAAGGCATGGAGAGATTTATTATTGCAAAACCCTAATTTTCGAGCATGCTTGCAAATTGTATTGACAAATACATTGTTAATTATTTCTTCCGTCGAATTTATATATATATACCATTTGTTTAAATTTTTATTAAAAAAAAAAACTTAAATGAATGTTATTTTCTACCTCTAATAGTTATTTAATTTCAATATTTACATGACATATTCAAGAGCATATAATTATTTAATAATATTTTAATATATTACACAAATTATAAAATTTAGAAGTTTCGTTTTCATACTTAAATTTCATATCCAATCAAACTAAAATATACGTGAAACGAAAAATATGTAATATTGAAGCTACGTTGGTTGATCTATCGTCTCAATTAATTTATTGAGAATATACAATATGTTAAAATACTCACTTCCTCTATTTTACTTATCTATTATACTAAAAATATTTATCTATTTTATGAAATTAAGAAATAGTTTTACACTTTAGTTTCTAATTTATCTTAATCATTAGCTATAATTTTTTTAATTATATTTTTTAAGATATTATATTTATTATATTCAAAGGTGATCTGATAAAATTAACTCTCTCATTTACTATTTTTTAATTCTTGTAATAAGTCAATAGTGAATAACTATTATTAAATAAGGATAGTATAGCTTTTCTCGTATATTGTAACCTTTTTCAAGTTCATTTTCCAGATATAAATACATTAAAACATATGTCGATAGAAAATTATTTTTTGAGTACGTACAGAGTAACGAAATAGACTCGTAATAGGACTTACAGATTATTTTTTCACATAGTCAATATTTTAAAATATTATTAACATGAAAAAAAAGTTACAATTATTTATATAAGAAAAATATTAAATTAAACTAATTGAAACTAATTTTCCCAATACAAAAGTGCCACGTTAATTGTGAGAGCAAATAACGTGGCACAAGCAGAAACCACATGAACGAAGAGCAACAACAAACCCCTATGCCGGAAATCCTGATGCCGGCCGGCTGCCGGGGAATACCGGTATTGGGCTTCGGCACGGCAGCAGATCCGCCGGTTGAACCAGAAATCGTTAGAGCTGCAGTTATTCAAGCGATTAAGTTTGGGTACAGGCATTTTGACACAGCTACTTTATACAATTCTGAAGAACCACTGGGCGAAGCCATAATCGAAGCAATTAATGAGGGCTTAGTTGAATCTCGTGAGCAATTGTTTATCACTTCAAAGCTATGGTGTAGTGATGCTCATCCTCAACATGTTCTTCCTGCCCTCAACAGAACACTGCGGTATAGTTCTCTTTGAAAAAACCCCAATTCAACTATCTGTTAATTTCTTTGTTCACAGATGCTAACAAAACTTATTAAGAAATTAGAACTCTACGAAGATCAACCACCATTCGCTGATTAGTGTCAAACACGATTCTTTGCCCTGAATAAGAAGTGACTTAAAAAAAATAGATTCTTTGGTGAACTATTAGCTATTTTATTTTAGACGTACTTTGAGATGTTCTTTCTTAAGTTGAGCATTTATCAGAACCTCGTTATTTTAAGCTTTGTATACGTTTCATTCTCTCAGGATTTCATTTGTAGTGTTATTTTAAGCTTTGTATACACTCCATTCTCTCAGAATTACATTGTTATCGCCGCTAAATTGCTACTTGGGATTAAATTTTAGTCATGTTAGTACGTTGACTTTTATGCTATATGCTTTGTACGGCGGTTATATCTGAACATGTTTGTATGCATCTTGACTATTCAATCCGGTACTTGATACTTTTCACCAATACAGATATCGAGGTAACTTTTTGGAACATCGTGATTATCCTCCACTTAATTTGCCACTAAGCCACATCCTTGGTCCATATGTTATCTAGAAGTCTTTTAGTCCTGTCAGAAATCTACATACTAGTGGAAAGTACATAATTGTTGTATTTGTGAACTGGTAAATTGGTGTGTTTGGCCTTTGTGCAGGAATCTGAAAATGGATTATATTGATTTATATCTAATACACTGGCCAGTGAGTTCCAAGCCAGGAATTCATGAGTACCCAATCAAAAAACAGGACTTTCTTCAAATGGATTTCAAGTCAGTTTGGGCAGCAATGGGAGAGTGCCAGACATTTGGACTCACTAAGTCCATTGGAGTTAGCAACTTTTCTTGCAAAAAGCTTGCTGGTGTTCTTGCCGCTGCCAAGATTCCCCCTGCTGTCAATCAAGTATGTTCAGAGAAAATCTTTGTTGCTTGGACTTTTCCTAAATGTTGCCGCACCTGTGTCAGATCCTCCAAAAATACATTGCTTTTGGAGGGTATGAGTCGCACCCGATGACATTTTTGAAGAGTCTGAGCAACGTTGAAAAAACTCATAACCAAGTACAAGACTTCCTTGAAAAGTAGTACTCCGTCTGTCTCAATTTAAGTATCTTAGTTTGGCTGTGCATGGAATTTAAGAAATAAAGAGAGACTCTTTGTAGGAGAAACCAACTAGAAAAGTAAGACACTTTAATTGGGCCAGAAGGAGTTGTGTTTGATAGAATAAGGTTGAGTAGAAAGTTCAAAAGATAGGATTCTGATTTGAACTATTCTTGATTTGTAAGGTAGAAATAAATCCATGTTGGCAGCAGCAGAAGCTGAGAGAGTTCTGCAAGAGAAATGGAGTTGTTGTTGTTGGATATAGTACTTTAGGATCCATAGGTACCTTTTATGGAACCAACAGAGTTATGGAATCTGAAGTGCTCAAAGAAATAGCGAAGGCCAGAGGCAAGACAGTCGCACAGGTATTCTAAGATGAGCTTTAACTTAAAACTAGATTGACAGAGTCAGTGTGTATAACTTAAATCCGAACATGCAAAATCCAGGTTGCTCTAAGATGGGGATATGAGCAAGGCATTGGTGTAGTGGTGAAGAGTTATAACAAAGAGAGAATGAAACGGAACCTTGAGATTTTCGACTGGTCATTAAGTGATGATGAATGCAGAAAGATCAGTGAAATTCCACAAAGTAGAGCTTGTCTTGGTAAGGATTACACATCTCCTTATGGACCTTACAAGACAATTGAAGAACTCTGGGATGAAGAACAGTGAGTACTTTAGTTTCTAGTATTAAGCATATTGTTCCAGTAATTCTTCTTCTTGTTATGTCTTCCTCCTAGTTGTGGTAGTTGCATATCAAGATGGAGATAAAAAAAAAGGGCAAAGATACATCCAGTTCCTTGTTGCATGTTATCTGTTAGTCTTGTTAAAAATTTACGTGTCAGTAGAAAACATAAAAATTATAGTGCTTGACAAGTTAATTCTTCTATAATATTGATACACTAATCAATAACTACAATTCTTTCGATTTCCTTGTACAAAAAGGAAACACAACAGATTACACAATGCATCATCCCATGACAATGCATTACTAAGCAATGCGCCTTACTTAGTAATTGGGAAGGATGAGATACAGCTAGCATATGATTTATACACAAAGACTCGGGAAATGACAAACAAAATAACAGAATTCTAGCATATCCTAACAGACATTGCTCTGACATTCAGTTCACAATTCACATTTAGCGAAGATTCAGCAACTCACTTGCATATATATATATATATACAAAGCACAGATATCAGAACAAGCCTTTGAGGCATTGAGTCCATAACTTATTCTTTTGTTATATCTCATCTACCAATAGCTAGCATAGGCTTGAACATCTAAGAAACTAGAATTTGCATGAACTATGTACATATATAGATATTTCATGTAAAAACTGAAGAACAAGCACAGTACGTTCATATAGTAGATAATCTGATACGCTAATAATAAATAGCAACAAAGCTAGATTCCGTGGGATACACTGACACCGAAGTTTAGTCCAGATTCAGCAACGTTCGGGCCTCTCATAGAGTGGAGGCAAAGAAGGACAATTCTCATTCATGTTGGCATAGGGATCCAATGTGTTGTACTGCGGCAGTTCCATCTGATATTCCCCAAGAATCTGGCAGAAAGAGACCTTATTGTCTCCATTGTTGCACCAACTTGGGAGGCGTGTCTGATTATCTTCAAAAATTTTGAGCATGTAAGCATCTCTAATCTGCAAGCAGCAAGAAAGCCTTGTCATCACTAAAAGAAAGGAAGGGTTCTTTCCTAATAAGACGATTAAACAAAGACTTTGGTACTCACAGTGAACTCCGTTACTTGAATAGAGTTGGAAATAGGGTCAAAAACTCCAGCTTCTTTGTACATTGCTAGAATGAAGGCCACACATGTAGTGGATTGGCCATCACTATAGACCCATTCATCTTGTTCCGGGATGGTCAGCAATTGATCAAATGTTATACCACGTCTTTCAGTTTCAGCAAGAATACCATACAAGTCCAAATCCTGTAAGAGAGGTATTGAGCATACATATAAAACCTTTACAGATAAAAGGAAATTGATTACTTCGGCAACATTTAGAATCTATGATATATTTAATGAACTCTCTATATGTAAGAACTTATAATATGATATTGTAAGTGGAGTCTATTCAACTTGAACCAAGGAAGAAGCTTTCGAAAGCATTATTCAATATAGAAATTCTTATGCGTGCTCCAAGGCTACATGTCCATGTAAAGGAAGATCATCTATAGAATACGACTCTGTACTGTTACTCATAGGAGTGACAGAGAGTACCTCTCAGTTCGAGTCGCCAAATGATGTGACAATTCAGTAATTCTCACCCATTCTTTTACATAGAAATGCAGAAAGGAGATTGGAGGGTATTTCATATTTTTCTTTCAAAGAATCCAATCAAGGTTGCTTGTTTATAGACCTAAACAAAAATACTAAAAAGGATTGAACGTTTAGGTATACAGACTGGTACTATCATGCCCAGCTTGGAGAAAAAGAACCATAATACTAATATGTATATGCATGAACTCCTTGTACTGCAAGGACCAAAGGGAAAAATCAATACTTTGAGAGGGAACTGATAACCTGTCTTTATCAATTGAATCTGGGGGATGAACCATACAAATACCATTAACTATTAGTTAAGTTATTTTACAAAGTTTCCAGCCAAAAGATTCTAACAAGAAAGTATAACATGTTCAGTTCACCTCAGTGCCAAGCCTCTTATTCAGAGCTTCGTTCCACATATTAGCAGCGTATGCTGGCTGCACTCTTGTCCACATGGACATGACAGAAATCACCTGGCAACAAAATTCATCAGCTGAAAAACGACATTAAGTTCCAAATGGAAGAAGGGGTAGTGCTAAACCAATTGGTATTCCTTCAAATTTTTGCTGTTTTGTTTTGCTTGACTTGCTTTTTCACCTTTTTTGTGGGCTTCTTTTATCAAATGGTTCCACGGGGAGGGGAGTAGTAATCAATAACCATAGATCCTTCTAAATTTCAAAAACTATAAATATATTGATGACTGGTATATGTAAGTTCATACCATGTAAAGGTATTGCCTAGAGATAATTAAGCAAAGTGATATCCAAGGATAAAATATGCGCGTGTTAGACAAGTCATTTGTGATGTGAGAACTGTCTACCAGTTGGATCAAGATTGATGGACATATGGCGATTCACCTAGTTGCTTTGGAGAACACAAACATCCACCACTACTTGCTCATCTAAGATATATTTCAGCATAATCATAGTTTATACTTTAAGAGGAAAGGAAGAGAGACATACCAAGTGAGCATCAAGAGGTGGAGGGTAATTATCAGCTACTGTGTCAATCCAACTAAAAATCATGTTATGGTAACCATATGGCTTCCCGGACATTTTCCGAGCATATTCCCATGCTGCGGTATTGTTAAATCTTGCACGCACTTCAGGATGTAAGGGCAACAAAGCAACTTGTGGATTAGATTCGTCCTTGAGTGTCATTTCCCACCATTCATCCCAAGGGATAACTGCAATAATCTCTTCACCCTGCAAAGATATACAAGACGAATCAGTTAACCAAGATTAAACAGGATGGACATACTAAAACAAACATAAGAGAATGCCACAATTCATGCAATCAAAATGCAAGGCTTTACAGGCTTTAAAAGCTAATAGAAAAACTCAAGAGTATTCCCTACCTACACATTGGAGAATAGTAACTCACCAGAAGTCCACTGCTATCCATAAGAAAAGTTGCAGAAAAGTAGAGGGGTGCAATAAGGAGATTAATGTAACTGAATGTATTTATGACATGGAAAATGATGTTTTTGGGAATTGCTAGTACTGTTTCTCCATGTAGTTAAGTGGAGAAATACATAGGTTTTCTCATTTGCTAACCTTTTCATTTTCATGTCCTGATTCACCAACCCAAAGATTACCCAACTCATCCTTCAAACAAACTGATGTATGACCAGCAAAGGCACCAGTGACCCACTTCTCCAGTGTTTCAAACCCACCCCACCGTCCACGTATCTTTGAGAGAGCTAAGAAATCACCAGAATGAACATCATCTGGGTTAATTGTTGCCTGCCGTGGATGTGGACGTTTCTCAAATGTCGCACCCATGTGCTTCTTCAGAAAAGCAAGGTTAGAATTCTGGCCCCATGCAGTGTTAGAAAACAGGGGTAGTACATCCACCAAGGAAAGCAAGGTTCCAAGCATTCCTGATTGCATGAGAAATACAGAGATTCCATGTTCCTTGACCTGCATAACAGTTGCTTAAAGATCAATTGAAAATGTACAGAATACATTGGAACTTGACAAAGGACTCAAAACAAGAGCATACATATTCCCTTTCAGCAGGCTCCTCCCATGACTCAATTTTAAATGTGTGATCACGGCCTGAAAAGTAGTAGTCCCAGGCTACTCTGTAAGGTGTAGCAAATACATACAAATCCATACACGTCCAGCTGTGTGCTGCACCTGTCTGCAAAGTAGATAAATGAAATTTGAATTACAACTGTGCTAAGGATGTCTTATCCAAATAAAAAAAGCATAATAGAATAAGTATATAGAGATACCCCAAAAAAAAGCATATTTCATCTAATCACCCCATTGATTTCTATTTTATGGAAACATCTAGGTGTCAAGAGGGGAAACATTCATACAGTCATGTAGAACAATATATGCTTGCACACCACAAAGTTCAAAGGAAATATTTCTTCCAGCATTATTCTGCTGACAAGAGATGAACTATCAGAAAGGAACCTAGGGAAGGTCACCATAAATGCAAGTAAATGAAGCTCACATGTGCTCAAACTCCCGATCACCACCATCCCTATGCCCCCCACCCCCCACCCTCAACAAAAAACACATCTAAACTCATCATGTAACATCCATAATGCCTCCTCCCGATTCAACAACATACCTAGACCTTACCCTACCTTGTGGGGTGGGGAGATTGTTTCTAATAGACCCTCGGCTCAAAAGAAATGTTTGCGAAGCGGATTGCAAGAAAAATATGGCATGATGATATACCCTATTCACAACATATAAATGAATAAACCCCCTCCCAAATGTTCACTGTAAATGTCTTCCCCGCTATATCCACCTCTGAAACTCATCATCTTTTTTCTTTTCCTAAAAAATATGAACCAAAAAAAAACTCATAACCTTTCTTGTCTCCTTCCGTTCACAACCTAAAATTATTAGCTTTTATGATAAGTTCCACAACATGAAATTATTGTTGAAAGATGCTGAATTTAAATAGAGTTAATTAACTAATTGAATGAAAGTTTTCTCAAAAACTATTCAAACACATCAGCAACCACAACCAGGAGCCTAAATGAAATTCCTCCTATACTGTGTAGTGTAAAAATTATGCCAGAAATTTCAAAGAACATGCAGGCAGAAGCTTGCAGAGATGGATCTAGATGTGAAAGAAGATGAAGATGGATATTATGGTGTTAATAGCTGCTGATTGAGCATAAAGAAGACTTATCTGCGTGTTAATCAAGGCTTGCCTGGTAGATCATAGGAGAGGCTTAGTTGCAGTTACAACAGGAGTAGTTTTTTTCCTGGTTAGGGGATGTTTTCAGAACTTTCCTGTAGTCGAAAAAGATGACTGCTGTGATTGAGCTTCAACAGCAAAGGTTGACAGTTTCAATGGTATGAACATCCAAAAAGGTATTTGTGAGGTGAGCTACTAATACCTTTAGGTTATGAAAAGGTAGCCATCCAAAAAGGTACACACGGGTTCAGTGCCAGCCAGATAGGTAAAGCAAAAACTCTTGATTAGGGTGAAGGAAGCTAGTGATGATCATTGTAAAAGTTGATAGTTTATGAAAAGATATAAAATAAAGTGGAGATAGAAAGTTAACACAAAGAAGACAAAACAACAATTCTCTTAAATATTTCACCTACAGGCATCTTCAAGGAGGAAGAGAACATTTTTATTCCGAACAAGAAAGAACATTTTAAGATGAGGACCCAATGTGAGAAACAGGCATGAGAGCATCCAAAAGTGCACTGGAGGATATCTAAATTGAATAGGAGGATAGAAGGAATAGTTGAATCTCATAACAATATAGCCTTTTATACATGGTGAAGAAGGATCTACGAAAGAGCAAGCACTTGCATCCTAGCTTTGCTTTAAATGCTAGATCATTTAGAAACATTGGAACTGAGTAACATTTAAGTGGCTATGTGGCAGAACAAAAACTGAAAAATAGTAAGTCATGTTCCATATTTATTCTTGTTGTGAAGTAGTTCATTTATGTAGAGCAAGAAACAGCCACAACAAGCAGCTTTCATTAACAGCAGAAATCTGACTATCATGGCATGCAGCTGATTCAAAGATACCCTATTTTTCCCTCCCCATTTTTTTCTGCGCCCTCTTACCAGATAATAGCAAGAAATGCACTATTGTTCCTGATATTAATAAAAATAAGTCAAACTTTTGTTAGAACATCAAGTGATAATATCATCCTAATATGAAGCATTCTGCAACTTTCAAAGAAAAATCAATTCCAGACATTCCAATTCAAGTATTTTGTAAAAATTGGCTTCCAAACGTGCAATTTCTTAGTCTTCTAACACCGCACTCTCCTAACCCCTGCCCAAGCCAGCAGATAACTTCCCCAGAATACAACAGTCCTATACATCTTACTAGTGTTATCAAAAGCGAAAAGTGCAAAAAAGCTCTATGGGTTGTTGGGGCTTCAAACAATGTTATCAAAGCAAAAAGCACAAAAAGCTCTAAGGTCTGTTGGAACTTTAAGCGCAAAGCGCAGATAAAGCATGGGCTTTAATAAAAAAAATGCTCAAGGGGA
>JAOTQR010000086.1:1663726-1678858 GCA_025774065.1 Solanum ossicruentum
AAATTATTAAATTGCCCATAAGATTATATTATTATTCTATAATGAACATATTCCGTCAAAAAATAACCTATAGCATGATAATAATCAACAATAACAAAATAATAGTACATGTAAAATAAATACATAAATCTCATACTTAAAATTTGTCATTGATACAACTAAAGTTATAATCCATCAAAAAAAAAATTATTACAATATTTTTGTCAATCTTATCACTCAAATTATAAATTTAATTTTTTGGAAAGAGATGGATAAATATTAATCAGAAAAAATAATTAAATAATGGCGCCTTTTCATAAAATATGAAAATTTGAAGTAATTTCAAATATTACTAGTACTATTTGGGAATTTAAAAATTCTTCAAATACGTTTGTCAAGTTTCATGATCAAATACCATTTTTTCAAACTTTTAATAAATTTTATTTTTTAAAACTTTTTAGAGTCAAACGACATTAAAATGAAATATCCTGATAAATTTAAGAGGTGGAGTATGTTATATATATTAAGCCAAAATAAAAAATGAGAATAAAAAACAAAAGAAGAAATCTCGCGAAAAACTCGGGGACATTGTAATAACTCGCGTGGATATGGAAAAAATCAAATCAGCACCAGCAAAGTGGATTTCAGAATCTCAGCCGTATTTTCCTTATTAGTTTTAAAAGTAGATTTCACAAGATTTGATTTTTCTGGTCTATTTATTTACATTTATTATATATATATTTTAGGAAACTAAATATTTTATTATTTTAAAAAAATAAATAAATAAAAGACAAGGATGCTGTATATTGTTTGTGTACATGAACCAGACAGAGAGACATTTATATTACACTCTTCCTCTGTTTTTCTTTTTTTCTTTGTAAAACTTGCATATTTTTCCAAGAAAATTTGTGGGGGTTTCTCATTTTGGTAGAATATTTGTGGGTTTTGTTCCATTTTTGTTGATTTTATTTGTGGAGTGAGATGGCAAGAAACGGTATGTTTTCACGGCGGCGTAGGGCGGAGAAGGTGGGGGAGTTGGATGAGTTGTTCCCGGTAACGGAGGCTAATAATGAAGTTCATGTTCTTGCTGTTGATGATAGTCTTGTGGACAGAATAGTCATTGAACGTCTCCTCAAAATTACATCTTGTAAAGGTTAAAATTTTGTACTGATTTTTGAGCTGAATTTTAGTGTGTGTGTGTGTGTGTGTTGGCAAAAAAAAAAAAGGAATTTTGAATGTTTTGTGGTTGAAATTTTACAGTAACTACTGTGGATAGTGGGATGAGAGCTTTGAAATATCTTGGATTGGATGAAGAAGAGAGCTCTGTTAGTATTGATGTAAGAAAATTTTGTTATTTTTTAGTGGATTTTTGTAAAGTGAAATTTGAAGATTTTTATGGATTATGTGTTTTTTTTTTGATGTTAGAGTTTGAAGGTGGATCTGATAATTACAGATTATTGTATGCCTGGAATGACTGGCTATGATTTGCTCAAAAAGATTAAGGTAGTAATTGTATTGTCCTTTCTTTTCATTGTTATTGATTTTGCTTGAAACAACTGAGGGAGGCTTGGGGTAACTGTTAAATTGTTGTCATGAGGGGTCATAAGTTTAAGCAGTGGAAACAACAGAGTTAACGTTTTGTACAATAGACCCTTCTGGTCTGGCACTTTCTCGACCCCGGTAAAGTTGTTGTCATGAGGTAATTGGTTGACGTCGTGGAAATAGCCTCCTGTAGTAATACAGGGTAAGGCTTCTTACACTAGACCCTTCTGGTTTGGCCCTTTTCCGACTTCGGTAAAGTTATTGTCATGAGGTAGTTGGTTTAAGATGTGGAAATAGTCTTTTGCAGAAATGCAGGGTAAGACACATGCATAGTGGTAGCTTTTGTACACCGGACTGTTTATTTGCATGGATGATTATTACTTGAGTTTCTTATAGAGAAAATTTAATCGATGTACTTAAGTTTTCAAATTTGTATTTGTGAAACAGGGTTCATCCTTTAGGGAAATTCCAGTTGTAATCATGTCTTCTGAAAATGTTTTGGCTAGAATTGACAGGTACTTTCAAATTCTTTTGCCTTTATACATGAAAATGTTGAATGTATTTTTGTTAGTGATCTTTACGTTGGAACTGCTGGAATTCCAAATGAATAGAATGAAGCAATACTATTGACATTGCATCTACTTTTTGAGTTGAGTTAATACCTGGCCCATCGAGGGGCGTAGCCACCCTTGTTCAAGTGTATTATATGTTGAATCCATTGGCTTCTTCGTGTGTTTACATTTTTATATTTTTGAATCCCCTTGTTAAATATCTTGGCTCGCGACTGACTCTAGAAAGAGAAGGAAACTTAATAAAACTAGAAGGGTAGTCCCATTGACAACCTAAAGCTATCTTCCAATTAATTTAAGAAAGAAAATAATGGAGAAAGTACCATTGACAACCTAAAGCTATCTTGCAATTAAATTAAGAGACCATCAAATCTTTACATATCGTTTGCACATGTGCTTTCAAGATCTGTTTGGTTCTTTAATTATTCAATTGTGATAAAAAAAAAAAGTTTTTGACTTATTTTGGAAGCTGTGATCAGTTATTATTATTGAACAACCAGTTTCTTGCATGACCAAAAGCAATGGATGGACAACCACTTCATTAGTTTAATATCTTGTACCAAAAAAAAGTAGTTGGATTCATACTTTACAATATCATAATCCAGAGCATCTCTGTATCTGTTTTTTCGATAGTTTTATTTAGTAATATAATTAGGAATGCGTGTTCTTATTCTAGTAAAGTTTAGATTAACAATATATGCAATTTTAGTATGCCACTATTAAGTAGTTAGCTTTATATGCAATTTTTAGTATGCCATTAATAGATGTAAATGCATAAAGCGCCCGCTGTTTGAATGTTGCATTGTAAAAGTTGTGGCTTTAGGATTGTTTTGAGGAGAAAAATGCCTATCTGAAACAAATGTGGAAAAAGGATGTTTGCTCTTTTAACTTTAATATGTTGCTTTTACTTATCTTAGAAAAGGAATCACTTCCTCAGGGCAAGTGATAATGTTTTTTTTTTGAATGCGGAATTTAGAGTTCTTTTAGTGATATGTTGTCTTGATGAAACTGATTCTAATTCGATAACAGATGTCTGGAAGAAGGCGCTGAAGATTTCCTCTTGAAGCCGGTGAAATTGGCGGATGTAAAGCGTTTGAAGAGTTACATGTTCAACGAGGATCGCTTTAGGGGGGAAGAAAAAGGAATGAACAAGAGAAAGTTGCCAGAATCATCGTCTGATGATTCATCAACCCCAACTCTCTCGCCTTCACCATCACCATCACCCTCGCCATCATCACTTGACCTGTCATCAACACCTTCACCACCATCCACTTCCTCTCCATCATCCCCCAAAGCATCTTCGTCGTCTCTCTCTACTGATTCACCTACACATTCCACTGATTCCTCCATGCCCTCTTCGCCAACATCACCTGGTTCACCAACAAGACGACTCAAAATGATGGGCCAAGATTTGTGACGGTATATACACCATATGTATCTTACTTTCCTTTTTGCTACTTAGGGGGGTTGTCTAAGCCCCCCTCCATCGTCGGGGCACACAATGTAGACAAGTCAATTCGCCCCCTTACTAGCGAGGTTTTTTGTTGGCTTGTCACTTTTTCGGACACATATCGTTTAATCATACAAGGTTTACAAAGATATGTTCAAATGAGTCTTGATGAGAAAATGTTGATTTTAGACTGTTGAAATCAACATTTTCTTGGTTTACTATTTTGCAGTAGTAATATTAATGTATCCAATTGAATGACAGTTAGAGAGAATGGCTGGAATTGAATAATGGGATATGGATTGATATGATTCTGATACCATCTTTATTAAATGTCAATTCTTGTCTGCTAAAAAGGAATATTGGATTACACATGTTTGATATGTTCCCCTATTTTAAGGATCTCTATTGATCTTGTTTTCTTGGAAGTGGGGTGGTGGGATGTTGGTTGAGACGGATTCTTTAAAAATATTGATGGATGTGTGTTTGATCCTTTAAAAATAGTGTATATTTGAAGGATTTGATACGAATGTGACAACATTATTGCAGAGTTTGAGCAGTTGAGAAAAGTATTTTCCAGGAAATGTTTTTTCAATTCTCTCGTGTTTGGATGGTAGAGATTTTTAAAAAGAATATAAATTTCTTGAAAATGAGAAAACTGCGCTTGAACGCATTTAAATTTTTTTCTATTCTTCCTCTCTAGAAAATATTTTTCATGAAAAACTACTTCTCCTTTTTATTGAACACAAGGTTAGTCGGCATATGACTTTCGGATATTTTTTTTGTTTTTTTTTATTTATTCACTTTAAATTGTTAAGATTAGATGGTTGTTATTGTGCAAAAAATTGTAATTGATAGTAAAGATGCAATCTCCTTTCTTAACTATATAGCGTCATGTTCGATTGTGACTTCGATTCAAATCATTCTAGCTTCTCTATGAGTCTTGTGATAGGATGTTGGTGTTCTCCAACATGAATTTTGCATGTCTATTAAAAAATAATAACTAACCTGAGTATTTTACCACAAAATTCATCTCAATTGATGTGCTTTTGAATTTTGAAAGTTGATTTGGGGAATAAGCAGTTGACGTTGAGGTCAAAATAAAAAAAAATTTATCTTTTCTTGAAACGTTAAAAGAGCCAAATAAAAATGAATTTTTATATTGAAATAATGGCCAAGTAAAAATGAATAAAAAAAATACTACTTATACTCCCAGTCTCAATTTATGGAACAATTTTTTTTTTTAAATTTGTTTTAAAAAAACCATCATCTTTTCATATTAAAAATAATTTATCTAATTTTATTAATTCATAATCATAAATTAAATTTGTTTTTTAAAATTTTATGTTAAATTAAATAATGCCACATTTAACCTAGCAAAAAGCTTTTGCATTAATCCATGTTAGACTTGTTTTTACTGATAGATGCCAAATTATGCCTTGTCGTCCAAACACCAAAAATTATTGCATTAGACAACTATATAAATATAGATAGATATATATAGCTGGCCAAGATCATAAGAAGATAATATGAGACAAAATATATTATATGAGTGTATGTGTAATGGAGTGAAAATACTTAACGTAAGATGTCATTCTCTTATCTTAATGAAATGATGATTACTCATGACCCCAAATCTTTACACAACCAAATTTGAACAACCTAAAGATTTCCTACATCCGCTTGGAGAATGACCCTAATATAATAATGATTTAGGAGAATAATAATAATTAACAAATTTTACCTAGACTAATATTTTAGACTATAGTTAGGGGTGATCTCTGTAAAGATGAGAGAAGTGAAATTACGATTATTTGAGCATGTGCAGAGAAGAAGTTCTGACGCTCCTATTAAGAGGTGCGAGAGCTTGGATTTTGGGGTTATGCGGAGAGGTAGAGGTGGACCGAAAAAATATTTAGGGGAAGTAATTAGACATGATGTGGCTCAACTTCATATCACCGAGGACATGACATTAGATAGAAAGGGATGGAGGTCGCGTATTAGGATAGAAGGTTAGTAGGCTAGTAAGGGTAAGATGATGTCTTGCCTTGTGATATAGTAGGATAGTAGGATTAGTCATGTTTTTATATGTTGTGTTATTATTGGTTGTCATTTATTTTGCTACTTTTATTGTATTTATGAGTTTTCAATTGCTTTCCACTCTAGTCGTTTTAATATCTAGTGTTTTCTACTTTTTAGGTTGATATATTTGAGTTAAGAGTCTTTTGGAAATAACCTTTCTATCTCTGAGATAGTGGTAAGATTTGCGTATATTTTACTCTCCCTACACCCAACTTATGGGGTTTCGTTGCATATAGTTTGTTTTCAAAACAAGAAAAAGTTCTTATTTTTCTTTCAAAATTACGCTCCAAGTATTTTTTTTAAATTAATTTGGAAGTCAAAACACTAGGATCTAACTTAGTGAAATATATTGTATTTATATGCGTAATAATTGTATCTGCTTTATAGCAAAATAAATTGTATTTACTGCATAACAATAATGAAATATATTGCATTCATACGTTTAATGTGTATTATCACATATACAATGTCATATGTAACTTGATACATGTTGATAATAAATGTATTGTCGCATAATTTACTTAATTTTTTGAATTGCTGTTATTTTTATTTATAAAAATATGGAAAAAACTACCCGATTATACACATATTCTTACAATATTTATTAATAATTTCACAACATTTCAGGTCAAATACACCTAGATATATGTATTTTTGCTACTAGACACTCTGAAATATAAATTCATAGGGAAAGTGTCTAGGCATCCCAGATACTTGCGAATCAGTGTAATACATGTATCTATGATACTAGATACATTTGAAAATGCAAATATATATATAGAGAAAAGATAAATAAAAGGTCTAAATTTACTGTATTTTTATCTCAAGACACATGTTGGGATACAAATTCACAGAAAGAGAGTCAGATGCATATGAATCCATTTGTATATAATGTATCTGGAATAAATTATAGCTAATTTTGATTCTATGTATTTAAATATACTAGATACATGTATTCGAAGTCCAAATTCTGGTAAGATTCGTAATATTGAAAATTTGCATGAAAAGAAGTAATTTTCTCCTAAACTAGTAGAATTCGTATTATTTTCTCTATAAATATAGGGGCTCAGTTTACTGTATCACGTAATTTTTCCTAATTTCTACTAAAATTTAGTGTTTGAAATGGAGAACTTTTAGCATTGGAGCATAATGGACTTCATTGTTTGGGCTTTTGAATACTTACTTACATTGTTAGGGCTTCATCATCATATCAGCCCAAAATGTTACTTAAGAAGTGGTAACTCACCTCTAAAGAAGGATCCAAAATTTAAGTCAATGGATCCAAAAAAGATGATTAAAAACCTTTAAAATGTTAGGAGCTTTTTGATTAGATATAAATTATGATCAGATAATAAGTTATGCTGAAATTAGGTATAATAGAAATTAGGATAAGTTATGCTGATATTATTTCTTATCGTTAAGATATACAAAGTATATACATCGATTTTAGAGCTTTAAAAATGCGACTTCCATATTCCAATTGGTTTCATATTTTTTCTTTTTAGTCAGTTCCAAAAAGTATGTCATGTTCTTTGTTTAGAAATGATTGATTTTTATTTTTTATTTTTTCTCTTTAAAAGATGATTTATAGATGCAATATTATATGTTTTAGAAGTTGTCTTTCTTTCTTTATTAAATTTTAATTTTTTCAAATTAAGCACTACCACACAAATTGAGACACAAACTTTTTTCAGATAAGATCATTCCAAAGTTAGGACTGAAAGATTGTAATATGTGACAAAGTCTTGTCATGTTTGTACATGATTGATCAAGTGACGTTACAAACTAGAACCACACAACTATGCCAAAACTTGTAACAATCCAATCCACTGATGATATTGTTCACTCTGAATTTAGGTCCGCACAATTTTAAAATACGCTATTAGTAAGTAATATTTATTTATTTATATATCTAACATTTCTTCTGTATTTTAGCGATGTGATACTTCTCATCTCAAGATGGATTGTTACATTTTAAACCATATTTTGGCATATAATACTTTCTCTAGACATACATATTTTAGAAGTCAAATGGTTTATTTTCTTATTTGAGTCTTGGACTTTTCAAAAATAATTTGTCTATTATTCTATATATGTGGATTATTAATAAGATATGTGTATGAATTACTCTTTCGATTTCACTTGTGAACATATACTAGCTATACTGTTATTATTAAGTGTTCGTTTTCTCATTTTCTTTTTTTCTATAGTCAAACATCACATAATTTTGTCTAGAAGATATATTTATCGTGTTTTTGGCAAGCGTGGATTGTGAAATCTTGTTTATAACGACTTCAACAACCTGTACTCTCATTTCATCGTAATTTCATCTACCAAAAAGAGGAACTCAATTAAAGATTCGAAGAAAAGAACAAGTCTGGTACACTAAAACTCCTGCTATATGCAAGATTCAAGGAAGAGTCCGATCATGATGGTCTATTGTACGCTACCTTATCTTGCATTTTTGCCGGAGGTTATTTTTAAGGCTGGAATCCCATGACCTCCTAGTCACATCACAACAACTTTACCAGTTGATAATTGATCATTTGAAGAGAATTTTTAAAATAAAATTAACGACATAATTGTTATCGTTAAAATTGAAGTGTCAAATGTAGTTATTCTTTCCTAGATATATAGAGAAAATTTATGCCATCCATAGAGAAATATAATGAATAAGTACTCTGAAGTCAAATGTTGTTGAATATGTAGTTGAAATCCACAATTATGGATTTCAATTATTCTTTATATATATTTTTTCATTGAATATGACCTACTACTCTATATGTTATTCAACCATTAACTATTCCTTTTTTTTTTCCTTTTTGAAAAAAGAAGAAGAGATTCCAACAAGAAAATTGCTTCCACAATTGTATTTAATTTGCTTCAATATATTGAGTTGAAGGTTTTTCAAAAACATTCTCTCTATCTCTATAAGTTAGTGGTAAGGTATATATATATTTTACCATCTCCAGACCCCATTTGTGAAATTTCACTAAATATGTTATTGATGTTTTTTATATTTGAATTTTGAGTAAAGTGTATATATTAAAACTATAAAAATGTGTTTAATAGCTTGATATGCAGGGTGAGGTGAACTTGGTGGGAATTATTTTGATATAATGTTTAATATATTTTCAAAGACTTGCATGATATATTTCAATCCTAATTACATATATAGCATGACTATGATAATATGATTAATTATGATACTACATGATTTTATGTATTTGACTAAGTAAAAAGGCATAGATTCTTCCTTGAACTTGTTTCGAAAAGTCAATTACACGCTTAAACGAACATGACGATCTATTGATGAGTCGTCGAAATTAAATACAACTCTTGTAGCACTTTAAACAAAGGATTTTTGCATGTTTTCAAGCAAAGTTGTGATTTTGATGTGTGTTTTTGTGATTTTTCAAGAAAAATGGTTAAGACATGGAGAAATAGGTATAGTTCAAGAAAATGGATGAAAAAGAGCGCAAGTACCGGTGCAAGGGAGCCTCCACGCCCGTGTAGCAGCACACGGACCGTGAGAGGCCATGTGGAGGTAGCCCAGGCAAAGAGAAGCAATAATTGAACCAAGTGAAGGACCCACTTAGACCACGGGTATCTTCACGGTTTGTGTGTCGTCGCACGGGCTGTGAGGCCCACCGTGTCCTTACACTTGGACTTGAATATGGGCAAAAGACATGGCCAAGGAATTGAAGGAAAATTTGTTGAAGGCATGTCCCACGGTTGACCATACGAACCGTGGACTTCGACTCGGGCCATGTCGTGTGGCGTTAAAGTGACTTGAAGATGGCCATTACCATTGAAAATTATGAAAATCGTACAAGTGGAGTGAGATGGGCCAGATCACAATTCGTGAACCCTTACTCAGACCGTGCTGATGCAGTGGGGCTGTGACATAGTGAATAGCATTTTGAAGACCAAGTGTTGCCGCACAGACCAGTTCACGATCCGTTTACTATTACACGACCCGTATCCTTGCCGACATGATTTTTCCTATTTTAAGTTGGATTAGGTTATACAATATTATTTTTATTCCGTTTTTACTTAGTCTTGGATGACTAGAGATAGAGAACACAAAAGAACGCTATTTTGTTTTAAATTTCATTGAACTCTTGGATTTCAACTATCATACATGAGATTGTAATCCATTGATTCATTCCTTCTACAATAGTAAGTTCTTCATTATGAATTCTTTTTATCATTGTGGGTTATTTTTCTTGAACATGCTGGGCTAAACCCACAACTAGGGTTGTAGGAACCATGACAAATCAATAAGATAGACGAATATGGGGTAAATTTTGAAATTGATTAGTGTATATATCGTAGTATTCTTCACTTTAACTTTATCCTTAATAAGTCAATGTAATATCCTATAAAATTTTTGAAATACCCCTAAAACATAATCGTGCGCATAATACGTTTTCCAAAGCTCAGATGGAAATACGAGATCGAATTTGTGATCAACGTGAAAAATTGAATGGAAAAATGGTCTCAACTCAATTTTAGAGCAACCGAGTCAAAAAATAATTTTTGCAATTTTTCTCCGAAACAGTGAGGGTCGTGCCCAGGGCGCAACATGCTTGGGATGCGGACTCCCACTTATATTGTTTTTCATTTATTGGATGGGAATTGGAAAAATTGATCGGAAAGCGATTTACGAAAAATTACACATAAAACATATTTGATGAACGTGTCATATGTGTATTCTTCCTGGAAATCAGTTTTCGATGTATTTTGAGAAAATTCACCAAAATAACACATGTCCGCGCCCCTGGCGCGACGCGAACATGGTGTTATGAGATGAAATTTTATTTTTTTATTTTGGTAAGGGTATTTTGGTAAATCCCCAACCCTTCTCAAGTCCTATAAATGACTATTAAGGTCATTTATATCGATTGAAGGGTTTTAAACCCAGTATTTTTCCTAAATCTAAAGCTTATTACTAAGAGAGAAAGAAGCAAGGGTTTGAAGGTTCAAGAATAGAGGGTCAAATTCTTGAAGAAGATTAGCACAATCTTCATCTTAGGTATGTAAGGCTAAACTAAAAGCATATGATTATTCTCCCATTTGTCTCATAGTGAAACAACCCCAAAACAAAAGTGCCCGAAAATGTGTCTCGGCAGTACCCGAAATTGTAATTTCCTTATATCTAAAAATTCATTCGTTATTTCGAAAATCCAACTTCATATTCTTGTTCAAGGGGTCAAATTGAGTGGGAAATGAGTCTAACCCAAATTTTAGAGCAATCGTAGCAAAAGTCAAAAATTGCAAAATGCAATTTCTAGTGTATATTTCGTGACACTGGCACGATGAACCAGTGCCTTATTTTGAGCATTTTTCTGCTTCAGGTCCAAGACTTTAAGTCTTAGGCCTAGACCTTCTCATGCATGAAAATATTTATACTTAGCCTTATTTCACCCTCATACCTCCCTAGACATTCCGTAATACTCACTCAAACACTTTGACTAATATTTTCTCAAGATTCAAGTCTCAAAACCCTCATCCGGATCCAAGGAATTTCTTCAAGCTTCAAGTCTCAAAACCCTCATCCGAATCTAAGGAATTTCTTCAAGCTTCAAGTCTCCATTAAAGTCTTCTTCAAGAAATTCTTCAAGGTCATTATGTAGGTTTTAGCCATTGGGTTCTTCCACCCATGGTGCTCGAATCTCCTTTTTACTCAATTTTCATGATTTAAAGTTGATTTTACAAATGGATTTACTATTATGAACATGTTTATGACCTATATTAAAGCTGTGTAAAGTTGTGATTGTTTTGCTATGTTTTAAGCTATGAATCTTGGATCTATTATAAGATTTAGAGAGGGGTTTTGAGATATATTGCTTGAAGGTATTGTAACGTGTCGATTGATGGTTTTACAATGAATTTTCTTACATGATTTCATCTCTAAATTGCATGATTTTATACTACAATTTCACACCCTCTAAGTGCTTGATAAAATGTCCAGTTATGGTTTCTTGAGGAATTGAAGGTCCAAAGCATGAGATATGATATGATTGATATTATGATGATGGAATGAGCTTATGTATACGATAAATCCTACATAAAGTGTTGCATTAGACCATGTCCAATCCGGGAAGGGAGGGGGGGGAAGGTCTAAGAACCCTAATAACCGAGATGGGGGTTTGTACTCATCATCGAGTGAAGGGTTTGTACTTCTCCACCTAGTGATGGGGTGACATCATCACTAACCAAGATGGGGATTTGTACTCATCAACCAAGTGAAGAGTTTGTACCACCTAGTTATGAGGTGACATCATCACTAACTGAGATGGAGGTTTGTACTCATCAACGGAGTGAAGGGTTTGTACTTCTCCACGTAGGTGATGGGGTAGAATCATCACCAACTGAGTAAAAGGTTAGTAATTTACCACCTAAGTGATGGGGTGGCATCATCACTAACCTACTAAGGGGTTTGTACCTTGAAAATCTAATTTGGTTTATTTTACACATATGATATTCTATATGAGTATGAGTTATTTAATCGTGTTTTACTTGAGCATTGATCATACTTTCCATATTGTTATATGATGTCTATTGCCTATTGTTATACATTTTGATTATGATGTCTATCTCTTGTTGCATTGCATCCTACATACTTAGTACATTCAAACGTACTAACACATACTCTTGCCTACATGATATATCATGTAGGAACCAGTGCCAAAGTTGATCCTCCTCCTCCTCCACGTGGCTAGATCGGTGCTACTCAAGCTAGTTGGTGAGTCCTCCACTTCGGGGACCCTAGTCTATGTTTCTCTTATTATGAATTGAAATGCTCTTCTTTGCTTTATATTTTGACTATGAGGGTGAGCCCGGTTGCTTTGTCTTGGCCCCTGCTCCTATCTATGTAGTAGAGGTGTTGTTACACATGTTATGTATCTATGATATGAGCCTTGACTCTTTTGTCTCTTGATCATGATGTTATGCAAGTTTTCCCCCTTAGTCCTTGCTCTTGTTTCTATACTTTTATATGTTAGTTAAGTGTTGATCTTTCTCTCCCTTAGTCCCAGTTTCCCCTTGTTTATGTTTCTTATGTTGTTTTACATTGCTTCTGCGACCAAGGATGTATAATGATATGTTATGAGCCTTATTTGGAGTTCCTTCGAGTTCCCCATTCGCTGGTCACGTCTAGGCCCTAGGCTTGGATCGTGATACATAGATGGTCTTAGGTGAGAGTTGAAAGTTCTTGAGTCTACACACATGATTCTTGATTATTTTTTTGAGAAATTATGTTTATTATATGTATTTTTATACGTTGATGACCATCATAAACTTGTTTTCTTGAATTGAATATTTTTCATTTGTGAAAGTATGCATAGGTGAACAAAGGGATGGAGTCTAGAGCCTTGACTTGAGTATGTTGATTGAAATCTTGACATGAGTATAAGGTTGAGTTAGTTGAGCTTGATGATCCTATGAGTCTTCATAATTGAGTTCTTGAGTCTTGTCTAAATGACTTCTTCTGAACGATGATTTGAGTCTTCGAGTTCTTATATGAGAATTGAGTTAATTAAGACATTAAAGTCCCTGAAATCATTAGAGAATGTAGAGTTTGAGTTAATGAGATAATGAGAGTCTCTACGAGGCTAATTTGAGATAATTGAATTGAGATAAGCAGTGGAATAAGTCCGTTAGAGTCAGACAAGTCCCTATCTGAGGGTTAAGTCCGTTAGAGTCGGACGAGTTCTCACTTTAGGGCTAAGTCCATTAGAGTCGGACAAGTTCTCACTCGAGGGCTAAGTCCGTTAGAGTCGGACAAGTTCTCACTCGAGGGCTAAGCCCATTAAAGTCGGACAAGTTCTCATTCTATGGATTAAGTCCATTAGAGTTGGACATTCCTCACCTTATTGGCTTGAAATAATAGGACTTAATGAGTTGATTGGTTGACGGGTCACTTGTCTACTCTTTATTCTTCCTTTAAATAGATATTTGACATGTTAATTAGTTTCTATATTGAGTTAATTATTGTTTCTACATTATTCTACCTATTTCGGTTTCATTCAACTATTTTACATACCAGTACATTTCATATACTGACGTCCCCTCTTGGATTGCATTGTTTTATGATGTAAATACACAGGATAAAGGTCATAATCAGGCATACAATTGAGGATCTTGAGACATTTAGCAGATTGGTGAGCCTCCCCTACTTTGGAGTGTTCACCGCCCATTATCATCTTGCTTTAGAGTTAGATTCGCTTGATCTTTTATTTTGATTGAGGTAGCCATAGGTCTGTCATTGGTATCACCTCGTAGTGATAGAGACTTCATAGACTAGAGTCGCATGTTAATGTAACATTATGAGCTAGTTCTTCCTACTAGCCTTTTTTAATAAGATTATTTTGAGACTAGATGACGATGTGAACATTTATTCCCTTATGTCTTCCATTGATTAGTATTATGTATGTATGAATGAATGTGATGAAGTTAAGTGGTTCGCTTGAGAACTAGCAATAGTGTCTGAGTGTCAGTTACGCCTAGGGTATCCTCCCGGGGTGTGACAGTCGACACCTATCTTTATAAAATTTCATATTAAAACTCAATTAGTAAGAAAGATATCAACTCAACTTTGTGTTAGGGTATTCTTATGACCTTGATTCATTTCAAATCTATTTTCGCATCAAGGAATTGACCTTAACACCTATATGCAAAGTTACAATCACTCGATGTGATCCCATATGCACAAGAAGCATGGTTCAGGTCTTAGCTTAGAATTTTTTTAGGTATTATAAAGATATTGTGGAGATGGATTTGTGATGATGATGGATTAGCTGTCCTTCATCGTAGAAGATGAAGAGAATTGTGATATATATATAAAATGATTTTTTCGGTGAAATTAGAGATAAAGCGGATAAAATTTAGTAATGAATAAGATATGATTATTAAAGAATTAAAATAATTAATTAGTATAAAATATAGTTAATAAAGGAAAGGTTAATCTATCTATATTATATTAAAAGTGTGAAAGTCCTTATGTTATTTGAACCCTTTTGCTCTTTATTAAAAGACTCTGCTTTAGATACAATCGTCATTTTATCATTTTTTTCTTTAAATTATTATTTAATTATATTTATAATATTGACTTTTAAAATATACTAAAAGAAATGATAAAATAAGGACTTTTAGCCATGGAAGGACTCATAAATATTTCTTATTTGATAGACTTCTACTTCTTCCTTATTTGAATCAAGAAAATACTGTACAGTCACTAAAAAAATTCTAATTTACCATGAGTTCTAATTAGTGATAGAATATCTATTATTATAATTAAATAATTACCAAAATTACTTTTGTAGTAAATTATTTATTTTTTTATAAGTTCGTAATTAAATTTAATTTTTCTCGCTTTGATCACACACAAAGCGCGTACAACAAGACTAGTTAATAAAAAAATCTATAAAAGTTACTCCCTCCGTCTCACAATAATTGAATTTTTGAAACTTTTTTCAAGGTTCAAAATAGTTGAATTTTTCAAAGTTC
>JAOTQR010000086.1:1678958-1689549 GCA_025774065.1 Solanum ossicruentum
ACCCTTGCATTAATTGAACTTTTATATTTTCTAGAAAATCAATTACACTATATATTTATGATTTTACAAAGGGTAATAGTGGAAAGTATGATGTAAATTTTGTCTTTAAATATTTTTCTTAATATGTGTATATTACCTTATAAATTTAATTAATATGAGACAGAGGAAGTATAATTTATGACATGGTACAGATGTAGAGCTAATGTGATAACGAGTGTAATAATGTGAGAGTGTTATTACATGTGTCGAGGAGGAAGAGTTTACGCCTTTTCCCATTTGATTAAACTCGAGCATGTGTGTAAATGAAACTATGACATGAATAGTGCCAAGCCGACGCATTATACATAGTCAACTTTATTATGTATAACTATGAACAGTGCCAAGCTGAGTTGAAGTTTTATGATTAGGCTTAATACATAGTCAACTTTATAAATTTTACTATAAATTTTATTTGAATACTTGATTATTATTTGTTTTTCATAAACTGACTTAGCCTATTATGTTTAAGAATAACCCAAAATTGATTCATCCAAGAATGGGTCCCTCCGAGTAATTACCTAATCTTAATTATTACTTTATATAAACTTCAAAACAAATTAATGTACACCAAGTCTTCAATTTAGTCTAAGATTTTATTTATAGAAAAAAAAATTGTCCTAAAGTAATTAAAAGTCTCATGTCACATTAACGTAGTCCGTGTATGGCATCAAATTCATCAAACAATTTATTTTTTTTGGGATATTGAAGTTGTCTAACAATGGAATAAGAAATATTCTTGGACATCATTAACGTTTGATACGAGGATTAAGGAATAATTATTCTAGGATTAATCTTAGAATGAGTATTTGATTGTACTGTATTTGGAGATAATCATACTTTTTTTTAATTGTATAGATTAGAGTTCACACACTAATAAATGTCCATTTAAACAAATTGCTAAAATTATGTTAGAGAATTCATTTTTTTCTTTCTTAATGTTTCTTGAAAAAAAAAAGACAATTAAATGGTTAATATATCATAGTTATTTTTTTTTCTAATTCTATTGTTTTGTAAACTAATGTATATGAGCTTTTAGAATTAAAAAACATCTAGTAGAAAATATTTTCCCCATTTTCCCCATTTAATAAAATTTATAGTGCATGAATTCGAATTAATCAAACATAAAATTAAATAATGGACATCAGATAAAATCAAACCATTATCTGAAAGGGGAAAAAAATTAAAATTTCACATTGAGTTGCATTTGAGAAAAGTATTAAAAACATTCCTAAACATGGTACGAATTATTAGTTTTATCTATGAACTATTGATAGTATTAAACACACATTCTACTTAACTAACTGAACTTAAATACGCTCTTGATCTTGTAACAAGAGCAAAATACACCCCTAAATCATTGCCAAGTTGAGGACTGTTTTAAAACTTGTGATAAATCAAGAGTGTATCTTAGTCTAGTTAATCATGTAGATGAGTGTTTATAAAACTGTCAATAGTTCAACGATACAACTAATAACTTACGTTAAATTAAGGGGTATTTCAAATATTTTTTTCATTTGCCTTTTATTTATTTGTTTATTTATTTATTTTGGTCTTTTGCACATTAATTTTCTACCTACACAAGGAGTGGTCCTAAAAATTAAGATTCAAGCAAGCACATTAAATTTCTGAGCTACTATAAGTGACTACTTTCCAAACTTGCCCCAATTTGATGAAATCAATACAATCTTTGACTATTGAATAAAGCTAACTTTTTCTCGAGAAGTTCACAACAGAAATTTAGCAGGTGGTTTCATTGACTTTAAAATATTTCCAATCAAAGAGATATGAAAAAAAAAAATTAATGGAATAAATAAAAATTTTCCATCTTTACTCAAAGATCTTTGAATTCACACTTCGACAAAAAAAAAATTCTGATAAAAAGTATTTACTTTTTGTTAATGAGATCTTACGCGATAGAAATTTAAATTAATTAGGACTATTTCCTAAGTAGGTATGAGACATTTTATAAAAAAATTTAAAAAATGATTATCATAAGATAAAGATTAGTTGTCCCTTTTCAACTACTTCCTTATGAAGGATTAAGTAAAGATGTATTTGCTTAGATCCTTCTACATTACAAAAACATTATGTTTTGGTGAACCACTTCCCAATGATGTGTCAACTAAGTCCTCTTTTGGCCACACACAATTAAAGAAATACTAATTATTTTGCCAATTCAATTCTTTTCACTGTAATAATCTTTTAAGCTAACTTCCATTAACGATTAAATTAATTAAGCCACTAGTTATTTGTTTGTTTGTTTCAAAGCTCCTTACTGCAACAATAATAACATCATATCAGTAGAATCTTATGAGTAAAGTCTGATGTGGGTAAAATATATGCAGACCTTACTATTATCTCATAGAAATAGAAAAGTTGTTTCCGAAAAATCATTGTCTCAAAAATATTAAGCCTCATAAGTAGAAGATACAAGATATGGAAAAAAAAGAAAAAAATGACTAAAGTAAAAAATAAATAATAGAAATAAATGCAACAATCATAAAAAAGATTTTTTTTAATTTTTGTTTTTGGTTATGTGAAAGTACGTAACATACCATTTTCAAATTTGTTGGCAAGTTAATTTATATTGATAGAGTCTTCCTTCTCACTTTTTTATTACTATGAGATGTCATTATTAATAAATAATTGTTGAAAAAATTTACATATACAAAAATATAATAATTGCATATGTATAACTCTAATGTTTAAAATATGGTCAAAATTAGCGGAAAAAGCCAGCAAATGCAAAGACTTTTTCAACATTTTAGCTAATTTACTAATAGAAATATAGGGCCCTGAAAAAGTAAACGATTTCAGCTACTTCCACAGCTATATGTCCGGTTAAGTACACAAATATTATATTCACAATTTAAAATTAATGAGTCCAACATTTTAAATTCATCAACAATGTACTGATTCAAAACTTCATTCACTTTTACTTATTTATTCATTATATTAAAAATATATTTTTAAAATTTTTTCCTTGTCTTTTAAAGTTTAAGAGAAAAATATATAATTTCCTCGCATTTGTTTGTTCTTGGTATTAATTATTTATTTTTCAGATCATTTCTTAACATCTAAGACTAAATATTTAATACGGGTATTGTGGTTGAATATCAACTTTAATTTTATTTCTTATTTTTATCCCAAACTAGTTTCAAAATATCCTTCATTATTCTGCATACCAAAGTAACCATCCGACCTCTAAAGGAAGTACAAAATTCAACTTGGACAAGCAAAAATGAACGGAAGGAGCAGCATCCATGATTTTTTCCATCTAATATATATTCAGGACTTATGTGAAAAAAATAATGAATTCATATGGATGCACTCCTTAACATTCTCTAGGATGATAGAAATCTATAAACAAATTTGACCAAACTTAATAACTTTTGCTTGTTACTCGTGTTGAAATCATCATTCTAAAATTTCAGAACAAAAATCTATCAACAAGTTTACTCGAACTTAGTAACTTTTGCTCAAACAAAATACTTGTGTTGAAATCATGATTCTAAGATTCTAAAACGTATCAAGTTGAAATCTCGACTCCAGCTCCACAGTGTACGCCAACTTAGTGCGTACACGTGTGTATGTATATATGTATGTACATAAGTATGTGTATACATAATTTGACCTAGGTGAGGGGTAATTTGGTCATTTCCATTAATATTTCTCCTATTAAGAACTTAAAATACCGGGAAAATTAACTACTCCCCTTTTGAAAGTGTCAGCAAGAAAACCACATACCAAATCCAAGAAAGAGAGCCTTTCAACGACAATGCTCAACATAAAGCAAAATACATCTTCTCAATTTCAAAAAACTCTCTTTAGAAGATGGCTTTCAATTCTGTGATTCTTTATTTCTTCATTGTTTTCATTCTTTCAATTATTCCCAAAGCTACTTGCCAATCACAAAATGTCGAAACTTTCTATCCCTTTCCTTTGCCAAATCTTCTACCTCCTCCTCTTCCACCCGTTCAACGATCACCGCCATCTCCTCCTCCGCCACTTCCACCGGACCCCACTTTGCCACCGGCCACGCCTGTGTTGCCGCCTTCTGTGCCAACACCAGACTCATCATCAAGCAAGGCTGTTGGAACAGCTATTGGTGTGACTGCTGCTAGTACTCTTGTCTTATCTGCCCTTTTGTTCTTCTTCTTGGTTAGGTACTCGAGGCGTAGGAGGCAGCAACAAGAAGGTGGTGCAATTGCTGGTGGTGGTGGTACTAGTGGTGTTAGTGCCACCCCTGGAGTTGTTCAAGATCAATTCTTGAAATTTGAAGGAAATCTTAAAGGGGTGATTGTTGATGAAAATGGATTGGATGTGCTTTATTGGAGGAAATTGGAAAGTGGAGAACAGAGGAAAGAGAGTTTCAAGAAGAAGGAGGTCTTTGTTAATGCATTAAGAGATGATAAAGAAGAACAGAGAATGATCAGTAGAGGCGGCGGTGGATGGAAGGTATCAGATCATCCAAATCAAGTATTGCCTCTGCTAAGAGGCAAATCTTCAACTTCTCAAAGCCCTTCTTGGCTAGAGTTAGAAAACAAACAACCAAGTCCATCTGATGGGATTGTTTTTAAGGCTATGGAGAAACAAGAATCTTCAAGTCAACTCGAATCACGAGTTCCACCGCCAGCTCCTCCAAAGGCACCTGGTCCTCCACCTCCACCGCCACCAGCAATAAGGAAAGGCCCTCCACTACCCCCACCACCAAGTGGATTGCCTTCATCATCAAATGAAGGGACTTCTGGAAGTGGAAAGGATAAAGTGAAACTAAAGCCACTGCATTGGGATAAGTTGAATGCTAATGTTGAGCATTCAATGGTCTGGGACAAACTCGACCGTGGATCCTTCAAGTAAACATCTTTTCAACGCTCCTTTTTTGCATTCCACATGTATAATTTGTCCTCAATCATTGTTTGCCTTTCATGTAGGTTTGATGGAGATCTTATGGAGGCTCTATTTGGATGTGTTGCTACAAATAAAAAGTCCCCAGGAAGAGAAACCAGAGCTTTGAGTCCAAGAGGAGATATATCAGGTCCACCGTCTCAGATATTCATTCTTGAAACTAGGAAGTCACAAAACATTGCAATTGTACTCAGGTCCCTTGGTGTTACTCGTAAAGAAATTATCGATGCACTTGTTGATGGACAAGGTCTAAGTGTTGATACTCTAGAGAAACTATGCAGAATAACCCCAACAAAGGAAGAAGAAAAAGAAGTTCTTGCATTTGAAGGAGATCCCACCAGACTAGCTGATGCTGAATCTTTCCTATTCCACATACTCAAAGCTGTTCCATCCGCCTTTGCTCGTTTCAACGCCATGCTTTTCAGATCAAACTATGGCACAGAAATTCAGCATCACAGAGAGTACTTACAAACGTTGGAATTGTCTTGCAAGGAGCTTAGAGCACAAAGATTGTTCTTGAAACTTCTTGAAGCCATTCTGAAAGCAGGGAATAGAATGAATGCAGGAACGTCAAGAGGAAATGCACAAGCATTTAAACTTACCGCTCTAAGGAAACTCTCCGATGTGAAAAGTGTAGATGGTAAGACCACATTGCTTCACTTTGTCGTGCAAGAAGTAGTCAGGGCAGAAGGAAAACGTTGTGTTCTCAGTCGCAATCAAAGTATGAGGCGTAGCAATAGCCAGACTACTGGGAGCAGCACTATCCCGACCTCAAAAAATACTAATGAAATTGATGAGATAGAGAAGGAATACATGATGCTTGGCTTACCAATTGTGGGTGGCCTAAGTTCTGCATTTAGTAATGTAAAGAAAGCAGCTGCAATAGATTATGACTTGCTCTCAAAGACGTGCTCGATGCTAACAACTCAGATATCTGAAATCAGGACGCATTTATCACAACACGACAGTATTAAAGGACTATTCGGAAAAGAGATGAAAAAATTTCTGGATGCTGCTGAAAAAGAAATGAAAACAGTGAGAGAAGAACAAGATAGAGTAATGGAACTTGTAAAGAAAACAACAGATTATTATCAAGCAGGAGCTTCAGATGATAAAGGGTGGCAGCCACTTCAACTATTTGCCATTGTTAAAGATTTCCTAGAAATGGTTGATAAAGTTTGTGTAGAAATTACAAGAAACCTGCAGAAAAAGAAACCCCTTGTAGCTGTCGGAGGATCATCGTCACCAGGAATGGAAAATAGTAGAGCTGTCAGGTTCCCAAAATTGCCTGCTAATTTCTTATCAGACATTTCCAAGAGCAGCTCTTCTTCTGATTCTAGCGATGATTCGTGAATAAACCAGAAAAGAAAATTTAAAGGGATCAAGTTCTGTACATAGAGAGGACAATACAAAGTATTTAAAGTGTACACACATTCATTTCACTAATGATTTCAACTATAAGATTCTTTTCCAAGTGATTCATGATTATGTGAAATGAATTTCAATTTTCTTCCTTATCCACGTTTCACACTTTGTGTGATTGCACTGAGTATGTTGTTGTAGTATCCACGTTTCAACAAAATCAATCATCCCTGTGTTATTAGGCAAGTTGAAATACTTCCACTAGGTGAACAAGATTGGTAATCAACACTTTTAATGTGCACATAGCTGCAATGACAACCTTCTTACTGACAGCACAGCTAGGTGCTGGCACTCAATTAGTAGCATTGACAAGTCATTATTCCAAGAACTTCTTAGTTGTATAGAATGTTTAAGGCTTCTATCACAAGTACAACAATGTGTTAAGTCTGCCACATTGGATTGAATGATTTGTGGACTCCTTAAATGATTTTAACAATCCTTCATCTCGTGAATAAACTTTGAGGTTGAGTTAAATTCGAATACCATTTCTCAATTGGTATCAAAGTTTAACCATCTAGATTCTCAGTTTACCCAATGTTAGTTTCCATGTTATATTATCTATGCACCAATTGTCTGGTCCTCGGCTCACGAGGGAAGGGGGTCTTAAGTTTCCCACATGGGTTGAGGTTATCATCTTGAAAGATTCTTACTACATGAGTTATCTTTTGAGGTTCAGTCCGAACCTAAGATCCATTATTTATCGGTATGCATCTAAGCCTTGTTGCTGGTAAAGTTATTGTCATGTGACCAGAAGGTCACGGTTTCAAGCCTCGTTGGAAACAATCTCTGACAGAAATAAGACTGCATACAATAAATCCTTATGATCGGACCCTTTCCCGAACCATGCGCATAGCGAGAACTTTAGGTGGACCAGACTTGTTCTTTTTATCTATGCACTACATGTCTAAGGTGTAAACACAAAATGAGCAGATAGTCTCCAAAACAGCTGCTTTATCATACTTCCCATTCTTTGCTTGAATAGAAAAGATAACAATCAATACAGAAGCAATAAATTGTTTCATCACATTTATGTTCTACGATAAATAATAGTTCGTATATCATGTATTTCTATAAAATCCTAAACAATTTACAGAACATGAATTCCCCACCTAGGGAAACCTTTTCCATTCCAGAATTGTTTTATCAAGTTGGATATGACCATCAGATCTTATGCAAACATATATTGACTATTGTACAGACAGACTTATTATCTACACCATTTTCCATGGATAACAAGGTCCAACGGTATATAGGCATGAGGAAAACGATATCTATTTGACCTCCTCACCACTAGTCAGGCGGGTCTTCTCTTCTTCAACCTGCTCAAGCAATACTTGTAACTCTGCTTCTGTTAAGCTCTCTAACCGTTTCTGAAAGTCAGGCAAAGTTAAGGGTTAACCCCATAGAACAGTTACAGAAAAATCTTGCGATGAAATATCAGAATGATGGAAATAATCTCTACGATGAATTATCTCTCATAAAACTGATTTCAAATTATTCAATATGCATAAAAGAGGTTAGAGACACCATTTAAGCCCTGGAAATAATATCTTAAGCTAGAGTAGCGATCCCAGCTATGCATGAAAACTATATGGCATGCTTCACCTTTGTGACTAGCAATAGAACCCTAGATTCAGAAAATGCAGTTCTGTTATTTCCTTAACAGGATACAATCTAATTGAGGATGTTCGTTAGCAGCTGAAAAATGAGCAAGAGTTCAAGAATGAATGAATTTTGTAGAACGTTGAAATGCTACATCAGGTAAATGTCCCTCTATTATGAACTCATAACTTGACTCCCTTTTGGAAATACTAAAAATCATTGAACTGCATTCACAAAACAAAAGAGGATAACCCTGCGGACTAGTAAATTGATCAATGAATTATTCAGCGATGTTTGTTTTTTGAATTAAATAGTAGATAGAAGAAAATAAACAAAGATATATATGGTTAAAGTTAGTGTGACATTTGCTAACTACGTAGAGCTTAGGAGGGATCACTTTAATTTTTATTATTTGTGCATCTGATGAGTATGGTTCTTAAAATTCTGTGCAGTAAATAAAAGGCGTGTCATTCTAAATAATTAGTGAAACAAACAGATTAGTTGAATGCTAATCAAAATAATGTACCTCCATGACTTTGCTTTCATAGTCTCGCAATTGTTGAGCATATGTCATTTCCTTGTTTGAAACCCGGAAGATGTATGTAGAGATCCATCCAACTGTTAGACCCAACACCAGGACTAATTGAACTACATTTCCAGCTTGTAAAGGGTCAAATCCCAAGAACTGCATAAGATATATGGACCAAAGTCATTACAGACAAGCATATATTGAAACGGAACATAAGGAGAACATAAAAGTATATGGGAAAAAAAGACAGTGAAGATGTAAATAAAAGATCGAAGTACCTCCAATCCACTCTTTAAGCCAACCCCTAGAAGAGTAACTCCAACTCCGATCAATAGAACATCCTTTCTCGTATATCCAAATGGTGTCTGCATCATCATCAAATCATTGAAATGACCAAGCATGAAAGAGGACATGCTTTAAAACAGCAGTTAACAACAGTCCCAAACTCAAAAGCATAATCACGACATTGAAAAAGATGTATTTGGATTCAGCGCATTAGACAATCTAAAGCAATTTGGTGGTAAATTAAAACTCCACACTCCAAGACAAATAAAAGCTCACATTTATCATTCTTTTCTCATAACAATAGAATACACAACAACTCCTCTCTGAGATGAAGAACTTGCTCTAGCTCTACATGATAATTTAAAGAAGAGGACATCGTGAAATGATAACAATAGAAGTTTCTTCATCACAAAAGGAGTAACAAGGAAAACGGAGTGAAGTTTCTCCAAACTGATGATGAGAGAATTTGAAAAAAAAGAAGAATCATACGCATAATTCATAAAAGAGAATGCAAACACAGAACATGCCTTATCCTGGCCAAGAGCTCCATCACTACTGCCACTCGGTTCTGAGCTGGCTCTGGTGATTATACGTGGAACTTTCTTCACGCTCATGTTGTAGGATACATTCCTCAGGAAAGGGGAAGTTCCGACTCTGAGATGTCTCTGGGAGCAAGTTATTTCTGCAAGTCAGACAATTTCTTAATCAACCAATTGAAACTTGACTTTCAAAGTTGAACATGAAAGGTTCCTCCATAACTCCATCAGAGCTTCAACACTAGTTAAAATTAAATGTCATATGGGGAACATCAACCAAATGCAAGAAGCATATAAAGAATCTGTTTAACGTGAATTTGTTGGAAACACTCACATTCTTGAGATAAACTTTTTTGCATTGATTAAATTTTGATGTACACTCTTTATATGATCACCTACAACCATAATTTCAAATGGACGAATCCACCGGCCTATTTGGAACCAGCTCTAATTTCATATAATAAAAAGGCAAGCCATGCGAACTAATTGGATTTGAAGCTAATAAATAAGTCACATTGGATTTGAGAGATTTAAAGAATCTGCCCTCTCATTCTTTATCACAAAGATGTTAACTTAAAAGCAAAACGTTCTTTTTCACTATCATTCTCTTAGGAAAGGAAAGGAGCAATCTTGGATTATGAATATAAATTATCTTTCAGTCCTACAACAAAAGCTACTGGTTCTACAAGATTGCAAATGAGATATTATAAGGCTTTTCTGCATGTAAAACAATTCAGAGTATAGCAAAAGTAACAGGACTTTATTTTGTTCATGTAACCTTTGTTAAATTAACTCTATCCATGTGAATTTTCCAAAGCATAGTTCGTCCAAATCCTTAAAAGAAGTAAAATTTTGGTTAAGTTCACAACCAATATAAAAATAGAACATTAAACGTAGCAGAATTTGTATAGTTGACCTCAACTAGTTTGGGATTGAGTCACAGTTGATTGATTGAATGACATTTGTTACATACTCCTTTCGTCTTGTTTTGTGTGGGATGCTCTCCTTTTTTGGTATTATTCCAAAAAGAATGTCATTTTTTCATAATTAAAAATAATTTAACTTTAAAAGTAGAATGTCACTGTTTCATAATTAAAAACAATTTAACTTTAAAAGTTTCTTTTTACCAAACGAATGTGTAAGGTCTGTAGATGACAAATTTCAAAAATCTTCATTTTTTTCTTGGACGGCATCAGTCCTTCTTTCCGCCGATTAGATCTGTGGGAGCCGCTCCTCCAGCAAGGAGACGAAGAACCGACGCATAAGAATT
>JAOTQR010000086.1:1692397-1705123 GCA_025774065.1 Solanum ossicruentum
AAATGCTTTTTTGGAAAGGCCAGTAACAATGCGATATTCCATAGATAAGCAAGAAACTGAAGCTTCTCTTTTTATTTATGATGTACCGGAGTCAAACCATGTCGTATAAATTGGGGTGGAAGGAGTATAAATGGAAAAGCCAATATATAACAACTAAGCCTTACATAGAAATTCACAGAGGGACAGAGCTAAAATATCAGCTATAGAGTTAGGAGCAACCCAGTAACTCATATTTAGATCCATATTTGTATTAAAGCGTCCTTTCACTTTTAGCTGTCCATTTTGGATTTTGCACGTTAAATAATAAACAATGATTAATATAAGTATTTTACCATCAGATGGCAGATGCATATTAATTGATATATAGTCTTAGGTCTTGAAATGGTATAAAAATAAGTAATTAATGCTGAGTCGTAAAACTATATTTTTGTCTAGATATGCTAAAACTAACAAGTAAAAGCAAAAATGTATTTTTAGTATAGTGCATGAGCAGGACTAAAAATGAATACTTGTTCCAAAATATATCACTAATTAAGAGAAAATCAATACTTTTCCACCTATGTGCTAGTCAAACTATCCTTCTAATTAGTAACTTTTTCTTAGGGTTGTGCAGAATCTTATCAGGATAACTAAAAAGCAAGATTGGGAAAACTCAATAACTAAAACTATGTGGTAAGTTGAGAACCAATAAACTTCAAATGGCCTCTGTATTAACTATTCATGTCATCGAATTAGAGGAATTCTGGAAAATGAGAATGACTCACCTGGTCTGATTCTGGGCTCCATCAAAGGAAAAGAAGAGATACTGATCAAAGAAGAAGCTCTACTTTTGCACAAAAGGCCACCTGTGGAAGCCATTGTTAAGGTTTTAGGGTGAGCTGAGAGTAATTTGAGAAATTGAGAGTCAGTGGCTCAAAGTGGAGCACATTTACCGCTTGTTATCTCCAATATCTTCTGTTTATATGGGTCGGGTCACGGATTACCGGGTGGGCGAAGATAAATGGATCAGGTTTGGCAAATTCACTTGAATCCAAATTTTGAAAATGCTTTTAAGTTACCAAAAACTGGCCAATATTAGTACTTGAATTCACAAAATTTCAAAAACTTTATAAGTAAAATACATGTTGAAACATGATTTCAAGTTTCAAAAATCACAATTCAAAAAGTTACATCATATTTGAATTGATCAATTTTAAATACTACTATTAAGTCAAAACAAAAAAACTAATCATGATTTATGACTTTTGATTTACCAAAAGGACATTTGATTGGTTTGATTCAATATTTTTTAATTTTAACTAATTCAAAATCTAAATTAAATCGGATCAAAATTATTTCTTTTTACAATTTAAAAGTTGTTTGAATATAATTCTTAAAAATTATCTTTTGGACAATGCCATATATGATTAATACTTGTTCATATATTGTTGAATCTTATAGGTATAAAATATTAGAATGTCGTTTAATATTTTCAATAATTTATAAAAAAAAAATAGATTCAGAATTTTAATTTGGTAAAAGAAAAAAATGGACCTTGGTCAAAAAGAATCATACAAATTGCACGAGACTAATATTCCAGTCGAATTCTAATGCTTTTTCACGGACTAGTCAAAAAGATCCATACAACATTACTCCTATTAGTTAAGGATTTTTCTCTAAATATTTCTAGTCAAATATAATTCAGAATGTAATTGTAATTACATTAGCCAAGAAACTATGATCATGAGAATAAAATAGACAATAACATATCTATGAAACATCATTGAAGGAGGAAACATAGCAACATATACCATGATCTCTTACAAAGTTGCAACAAGTACTTTGCTAGATTCTAAGTTGTATTGCTTGAACTCTATAAAAATACAGCTGCACCCGTGTTGGACTCTCTAAAAATGTACTATCCTGAGGAGAACTTACATTTTCAAAAAGTCTGAGCAACATAGTCCTAATGTACATTAGACAAATTGGTGGACAAGTTTCCAATTTCATCACAAGCAAAAACTCCTTTTTCAAGAACCCAATCTTCAATGGTTGATCATGTGGAACCAAATGCCCAGCATCCAATACCACAACATGGCTTAAGTTTCCCCATTTCTGCACATACCCTGCTAACTCTCCAGACTTTCCTATCTGCTTCCAAGAACTTGTCGATTCTCTTCACCCACGCCTCGGTTGACACTAAGCCAACTCTCAAATGCAACAAAACCTTAGTATTCTTGACGAGAAACTCCACCATATACTTCACACTCTTCATCAAATGCATCCCCCACCACCTTACTACACACCTCGAAAACAACAGTTTCGTTCACTCCTAACGCCTTTTTAACCTCAACATTGTCCAAAAACTCAGCTACCAAATGATTTTGGTATGGCTTATGCCTTCTAATGCTATACAAAGTTGGCATTTCAGTCATCTTTTGTAACGTGTTCAAGACGTCACTTCTAGCATTCGTTGCTTCACTCCAATAACCTCTCTTTGCCAATGAAATAGCCGACTCTAATTGATTCCAATGTAATACGCATTGGCAGCATGATTAGCTACTTGGCTTATCGGATCAGTTAGTCCGTTACCAATAACAACTCCAACCAAATTCACTTTACTATGAACAGGCAACAGGGCATTTTTCTTCAAAACTTGATATCCAATTGCTGCTACATATTTTCCAGCATAGCTTTCACCTGTGATGTAAATAGGCCGATCCTTGAACGATTAAACTTCTTGATCGCGATATATAGGTGCTTCGCAACGTCTTTCTGGTTCCTCGGGATTTCTTCGTGTGTTATGGCAATGCTAGATCCAACACCAATGGGGTTGTCAAGGAAAAGGAGGCCAAAAATCCGATTCCAAGATCCATGATGAGGATTGAGCACCACATTTCGACCTTTTGCCTGTGAGAAGACGAGACGCGCCAAGGGCCTAACTCGTAGAAGTTTCCAAGCATAGAGGAACATCCAGGTCCACCTTGAAGCCAAATAAGAATTGGGGTTTGAGAGAGAGGTGTGGTGAGATTTTAGGGTTCGTAGAATGTGTAGAAAATGGCGGAATGGGTGGTGGGGTTGACCCGGATTTGGTCGGAAGAGATTGTTTAGGGAATGGAAGAGATGCATAGATTGATGAATTGGTTAGGAAGTAGTGGAAGATGAGAAAAAAGAGGAGCTTGAAATCCATCAATGGCGAATGTTGATGGAGTGAGTGTGAAGAAGTGCGCACTGAAGAAATAAATAAAGATTCCAAAAGACAGGACAACTTCATCTTGCACATGGCCATAGACAGAATGTGAGATTAGCAATTGGACGTGTCTGTTGTTGTATGGTTGTATTACTGTAGCTGTTGCTTTTCATAATTTTGTTATTGTATTGATTTTTGTTGCGATTGAGTAGAGAATGTTTAAAAAATAATCTTTTTATTTTCAGGATAACGATAACTTGATAAAGTCTACGTTATACAGGATTGATCAGAGATCTAAAGTCAAAATTTAAAGGGAGTCCTAATTTTCTTTAAAAAAAGAAATTATCTTATATATTTTTATTTAAAATGTTATATAATATCTTATTTAATTTATTTTTTTTAACTTTTACACCTTTTCTTTATTAAGTTTAAAAACATAAATAATTTTTAAAATATGATGGAATAAAGCAAAGTGGCTCTTTAAACTGTCTGTGCTTCTTTCAATTGTGAAGTAGTTTTTAGGGGTCAGATTGCGTACATTCAACCCCTTTTACCGCGCAATGGGCGGGAGCCTTTGAGACACTAGGGTAATGTCGTTAATATGTAAGGTATGTATAAGTACTTTTTCAAAAATAATTGGGATCCCCAAAAATATGAGGCCCAAGCACTTGCTTTAGTGGCTTAGTACTTAAGACCACCCTGAGTCTGTACTTTTTCCCATATACATTGTTATTTGCTATAACTTGTGTCTTTGAGATCCATGCAGGGGCGGCCCTAGGGAGGGATGAAGGGGTTCTATAAAAAATAAAACCCCATATATAAGGTGAATTTCTATATTTTCGTATATATATATATATTACACTTGAACCCCTTAAATAATAATAAGCAAAGTCTCATAATGGTAGGTTTCTTTTCTAATGAACCCTCATGTTCAAGGTTCGCATTTCACTTAAAATATTATTTTCCGCCACTGATCCATGACATATCAACTGAAACTATGATTAGTTCAGCATTTTAAAAATAAAAACATGTCTAAAAGTTATGCATATTCTTACGTACGTTGTAAAAATTACATGTGTATCTCATTGCTTACCAAGAATTTGATTATCGATGTCACGTCAACGTTTAGAGTGATATTTATTCCATATCTACATACAAAATATGTATAATCACATATATACTGAGTACATAACGGCAAGCACAGCAAAGAAGATGCAGAAGAATCCATATAAGTAGAATAATACAGTAATAATAGGTACTAAACGGCGATTGCCATGAGAAGAATAGTGAGTACAGAACAAAACTTAAGCAATTCCACATAGAACTTGTATTATACACTTTAATAGTCATATATAATCAGCTAAGTTGCGGGCACTCTTCACTTTCGATGCCACACCTATGTTAGATTCACCAAAAATACACTAATTTTGGAGAATACAGCATGCACCCTTTGACATTGTTTGAAGAATCCGAGCAACATAGGCAGTCAGGAATCTAAGAAAATATGGATCATTATATCGCATGACATCCTCTGCCACTTGTTTAAGTCGATGATTCTGCTTCCACTTCCACCAACTCGAAGACGAAATCTTAACTAACCCCCCGTCTCAATTTCCCATTTATCGTTCAACACAATGAGATATCATTTGTCTATCAAATATTTGCATAACATATCAGCTATACCATCACTGGGATGCACGTGGTGCTTCACATCTGTGACTTGCCCAAAGATGTCAATAACAGCTTTCTCAGATTATATGTTTGTGAAAGACTCACCATGATCGAATCACAAATGTCAAAGAAATAAAACATTATAAGGATCTTTGAATATATTTGTGGTCATAGTTGTCTTCCCTAGACCAGGCATGCCAACAATAGATCTAATATCCAGATCCACTGTTTCTCTAGTCAGTAAATGAATTAGCTTCTCAGCATCATCCTCAAACCCCACAGTGTTCCTGATCAGTTATTTGAATACGTGTCATGGAGTTGGAGCATAGGCATTGATGTGAACATCCTCCATCCTAAATAGGAGGATTCGATCTTTTTTCGGATTGTTCAGGTGGAAATGCTTGATGTCAGACAGCAGTGTTGCCTAACATGAATAACAGCAATGACATGGTCATCTCCAGTAAGCAATAACAAACCAGTAATTGTGGATTGAAGAACCATAAAACCAGAAAGAAAAAAAAGATGCAAACAAAAGTAACACTCTAGTTGAACCTTATACAAATATTAGGAACTCTTGGGTCTCTGATAAAATTTTTGTCAATTGCCTGTTATTCCAAAAAAAGCAAAGATCTTGGATTTTTTTTTCTTTTAATGATCTTTGTTTCTTTTACTATAAGTCCAACTCATGAAAAGCTAATCAAAAGGAAAGAAGGATTAGGAATTTTCCGAGTTTTAGGGATAACTGAATAAAACAAAACTCAAGGTGCATGTACAATAGAAATGCAAAGTCATAGAGGTATCCCCTCTGTCCTACTAGGAGTCAGACTATCCTAAATTTCTAGCATCATGAATTATTTATTATCTCAATACATAACGCTATAGAAGTTGAGGCCAGATACAAAGACAAGAAGATAAACTATAGTTTACCCCAGAGAGAGAGAGCCAAAGATTGAACAAAAAAAACAACTAAACTACTGAAGATTAAAAAGGGTGAGAAAATTAAGGCACAGCAAACCTGATGAGCATGCAATGTTTAACAGTAGAATCGATGCCAGTGTTAGTAGTGTTTCTTCATGAAACAAGCTTCTGCCCCTCTAGAATTCACTATGCTCAATTTTTTGAACTTCAAAACTTAAACACAGACATAAATACTCCAAAACATCAATAGGGGTTTAACAGTATTGTTGCATTATTAGTCTAAGCAAGGAATACTGCATGCTCAGCTGGATACTGTACATAAAATTTTCCTTCTAATGATTTAAACCCAAAATAGCCAACTCAATCCAAATTCTTTGTGTGATCAAAATTTACAGTTTCAGAAATTAATGAGGAAGTAGAGCCGACCCTACTATATGCGGGCTCCTTCCTTATCTTATTTGTTTCCATCAATGTTCTGATTTCATTTGCATCCTCCCACCTTCCAGCATCAGCATACATATTAAACAGCAAAACATAAGGGCCTGAACTCTCTGGTTCAAGGCGCATTAGGGCTTCAGCTGCTATTCGTGCCAACTCAACATTGTTGTGCACCCTACAAGCACCTAGTACTGCACCCCAGACAGCCTTATCTGGCTTGACTGGCATGGTGTTAATCACTTCCATGGCCTCCTCAAGCTGCCCGTCTCGACCAATAATATCCACAAGGGAGGCAAAATGTTCAACCTCAGGTTTGATGCCAAATTCAGAGTCCATAGATTTAAAATATAACCTACCTTGTTCGACTAAACCAGCATGAGCACATGCATTCAGAACTGAAATGAACGTGATGTGAGTTGGCCTCACTTCAAGGCACTTCATTAATTCAAAAAGATCTAGGGCTTCAAATGCAAAACCATGAGATGCATATCCTCCGATCATTGCATTCCATGAGATTACGTCCTTTTGAAATTTCATCTTTTCAAAAATTTCCCTTGCTTCATGTATTGCGCCACATCTTGCATACATTGTTATTAGGGAATTGTTTAAAGGTATATCTGGTATAACAGTCTTCGTCACTAATTGATGGATCTGCATACCCAGAAACAACGCCACAGTTTCAGCACAAACACTTAGAAGTGAGGAGAGAGTGTGTCTATCAGGTGTCTCTCCTGCCTGTTGCATTGCCCTGAATAAATTTATTGCTCCTTCATAGTCTGCATTTGTTTCGTACCCAGAGATCATGGAATTCCAAGAAACCCGATTCTTGTGGGGAATCCTTTCAAAATAATCACGTGCCAATTCCAACTTTCCTGTCTGTGCATATCCAGAGATAATTGAATTCCATGATAGTACATCAGGATTTGGCATTTTAGAGAACAGGTTTGATGCTTCACTCATATTTGAGGCATGAACATAGCCACAAATCATTGTGTTCCATGAAAATGTATCCCTCTCCGTCATCTGATCAAAAAGTTCTCTTGCAGAAACCACATCTCCTGCTTTGATATAAGCCATGATCATGGAATTCCACGATACCATATTCCTCTCAAATCTCTTATTTCTGCTAATTCCCTGACCACCATAAGATGGAATTTTGTCAAAAAGGCGTCTAGCATCACCAATCCTTCCTTTCTGACCATATCCAGAGATCAACGTGTTATAAGCATGAACCATATCTTCTTTCCCATCATTACTCTCTCCAAATTCATAAAGAACGCGTTCCGCCTCATCCAATTCCTCATTCCGTATCAAACCCGATACAAGTACACTAAGAGAAGCCGAATCCCTTTCCGGCATTCTCTTAAAATATTCAACAGCAGTTTTCACATCCCCGTTACGCAAAAACCCCGAAATCACGGCATTCCACGATACAACATTCTTCACAGTCATACATTCAAAAACCTCCAACGCTTCATCCATTTTCCCAGCTTTAGCATACCCACTAATCATAGTATTCCAAGAAACCAAATCTCTTTCAGGCATTTCATCAAACAGATTCCTACCCTCCTCCAAATATCCATTCCCTTTACAAGACAAATAACCAGAAATCATCAAATTCCAAGAAACAACATCTCTCTGCGGCATTTCATCAAACAGGTACCGTGCTTTCACAATCTGACGATGTTGCACGTACCCACTAATCATTGAGTTCCAAGAAACTGTATTTCGATTCTTTAACTCATCGAATAATCTTCGTGCATCCTCTAATCGACCATTTCGAATCAAATTTGTGATGTTCTTGTTTGCTCTACGTATATCTGGTGGAACATCAGAAATTTTGCGCCTCAATGTCGAATGATAACCTATTTTTTGACTCGACTCTTGAACAATAATGTATGGTACAATCTCTCTGCTATGCAAATGGCTTAGCTGCCTCCTTAAACTGCTTATTTTCCGACACCAAAGTGCCATCCCACGAGCAGAGCTGCTTAGCATGTGAAGTTAAACTCATAAAAGAATTTAAAGTTGAAGTACTTTCAATATATGGTGATCAGAGGAATATATATTATTTGATTGGCTCTCGAAATTAATGCTACGTATATTAATAATCTATATTATTTAAAAAAAGTATGAGAGTATAAATTATAATAATTAACAATTTAAAATATTTATAAATTATAAAAATTTTTACGTAATTCTTCAAATTTTATTTGAATCATATAAATTAGGATAAAATGAGTGACATATATTAGGTTCGTGATGACACAATTCCAACATTTGCTAAACGAGTTTCACCACACATGCAACATATGTATATCTCAGTCTTCACTCCTACTTTGCTACCGCACTTTGGTAATAACTAATTGAGGATATATTAATACTTTTCCCTCTTCATTACATTGCGGCTTTTAATAGTTTCAAATCATTATAGCAACTTGATTATACACAAACTAACATCTTTTTTGGTAGTTGTTCGTTGTTGTTCGTATCGTCTCTTCTTTCTCTGAAATTATGAATTCAACAAATAAAACTTTCATTAGGTTTATGTATGTGTGTGTTTTACCATGTGTGATTACTTCCAAACTTAGTATTAATCATATCTCACCCAATACATTCTTGTAGACAATATTTCTTTTGTATGTCCCTGGTTGTTGATCTAGTTGCTTAGTCATAACTAATACTTTTGTGATGACCATTGATATTCCTCTAGATAGTGCTACATAAAATTGCCCATGTGAAAAAACATATTGCAACTGATACAATTCAACATTTGTTATTATTTGACCTTGTGCTTTATTTCTTGTTGTTTCGGAAGAACGACAACTTTCATTCTCGAATGGTAATAATTGTATTCTTAGAATGAACACCTGCTTTGTGGCATGTTGACCTGTTATTATGTCGGCATGTATGACATTCTTGCCAAAACTTGTACAAATCAATCATATCATATTGCACAAACAGGCCATTTGTTATAGTTGGGTCTAGATATCTCAACATCATGGATGGGCACATTTTCTTTCAGAACTAATGATTTCCCAAATCCTAGAATTTAGGTGAGGACAAATTGAACTGATACCTCTGCATTAATATTAGAAGAAATATAGTTTTTTTTTGTAGATGGACGTTATGTTTCTAATATTTGTGTCTAGCGAAACATTGCTAACCTCATAAATCTTATAGCTTTCATATTGTATGTTTAATTGCTACAAGGTAGCCGCATCAGATTCACTTGTTATTTACTTTTAAATTCAATTAATTCTTAAAATTTTATTACAAAATTTCTCCCGAATTTTAAAGTTACGAGTGAAAAAGACGACTGATAAACATAATTTTCGTTCGAACTAGGTTCATCTTGATCCAAAATGACTTATAATTTGCATCAACTTGCATAGGTCCCATCTAAAAGTAAAAGAGATACAATCAATTCATCGGTGAAAAGCCTCTTTTTTATGATAAAAATAGAGATTATACTTATCTTGTTTTGAATAATTATAGCTTATGTGTAGTCTCTTGACACATGTAAAGACCAAAATATTCCGTGAGAACACTTGGAAAAAGAAATTTACAGACTTGCGCTGAAATGTTGGAAAGACAACACAAGGATTGAAACGAAAAGAACATTGATAAATCTCCAATAATAATTTGTTAAGAGTTGCAATAGCACATGTATATCAATCAAATCATTAAAAAATGTACTTCCATGAAAAGAAATATGACTATTTCAATTAATAAACTTACGTTTTTTCGGAACTTGCACTAATTCTATACATATTAATCTATATATACATCCAAATATATGTTATCTTTAATCATTAAATGTCGATGAATATAAGTTTCTCGGCGGTGGAAAACATTCGGACATTTTTCTGTGGAGGGACAGGAAAATTACTGCCGGCGCGCTTGGGTTTGTCTTTTCAATTTGGGTGTTTTTTTTGCGTTGCTTGAGTACAACCTGATTACTCTTGTTTGCTCTACACTGATCCTTGCATTGGCAGTCCTTAATCATCCAATATGTTATGAATCAAAAGGGAAAAAAAAAAAGAAGCAAGCGGTGTGGCAGTTTTTTTGGCATTGCAACTTTTCTTGTGCCGTCGTATTTATGGTTTTGAAGAGTTTAAGTTGCAACTCATCGAAGTCCTTGTGTCTCTGGGAATTTGAGCGCGTCTGTAGCGTCTGCTCAATTTATTGAGGGATCACTTTTAAGTGGGAGGGATAATTATGTAATTTAGGAGTTATTTTTAAGTGATAGATAATAATGTAATTTAACTTTAACTTTTTGAGTTGGTGCTTGTAATATAGTAAGTATAGATATAGATGAATAGAAAGAAATTAAGTCCTTTTAGAAGAAAACTAAGTTTATGCCCCCTTTGAAACAAACTATATACATCTATATACCTCATTATATTTATGTCCTCCTAATTAATTACAACTCATATCTTCCTAATTTATCTACTATTAAGATTCGCGTGTTGATATCATGCTGATATCAGCGCCAACCCTATATGACATTGATAAGATATTAATATAGCAGCAGAATATTATATAGGATTAAGTTCAGTCTTATATGATATTGTCATGATCAAATCTATTTAAGCCATGATCGACACCTAGTCGACCTAAGCCCACCAAATAAGCCTGCACCAGTTCATGCTGGAAAAAAAAATTGACAGGTTTCCTTTGTTTTAGGAGCAAACCATAAATTTCAAACCAGTTAATGTTCCATAACCAACAAATCAACCTATTACAATAGCTACAAGATAAGTTCAAACCAACCTATTACAATAGCTACAAGATAAGTTCAAGGAACTATCACATCAAAAGACCGTGAATTCCATAAAACTTTAGAAGTCCCAGGTCATTCCCTTTTCTTTCTTTTACACAAACCAAAAATGAAGTTTACAAAACCGAGTCAACAAGCATGACTCTAGATTCTAAATATACGAATATATTCTACTAGCCTGAACAAAATAATGGCCCCCGTGAAGCAAATGCGGTCTTATTGGATCGGACGAGAACTCTGTCTACACCTAACTCTAAGTCAAGCACCCTCAACTAAACTATCTGAAAGAGAAAAAGAAAAAGAAAAAAACAAGGAGCGGGGTTAGTCACACTAACTGAGGAGCAATGATATCACCCATGGTTTACTTGGGACAAGCATATATGTATATTAAGGAAGCATGCAATTATAAATCATCATCCATAGCTAATTTCAACCAAGTTAACACTTTATGTATGAAACTATTTTCAAGTTATTTAGGTAATGAGGGTCCAATGTCAGTATCGAAATATGCTTTCTAACACTACGGTATTAGCATAGTTGTTTGACTACCCTGATAGCAAGGTTCCCTTCTAGAGGGTCTTTGTGTATCATTAGTTTTTCCTACAAGGTGCACCAGGTCTAACGATCCCGACTTTAGATAACAATTATACTGACAAAGTTAATCCCTTGAGATAGTTCTATCGTAATGCAACATATATTCACATTCTTTGTTGGGCATTGTCCCTCCTACATGGAGGAAGAGCCCAATTTATTCTGGGCTCCTATATTTTAATTTTGGGCTCTTTAAATTTAAGCCCAATATGTTTGGTTTTGTCTTGGCCCAATTTTTCTCTGTGTGGAAATATAAAATCAGATTAGTAGCAGTCAGAAAAAATGAGAGAAAACAGAAAAATCAGAGAGGCAAAACAGAAAACCCGCAGAGAAAAATCTGCATTTTCATCCACTGTGTAGCAGTTGATTTTTCTTGCGGATCGGAGGTCAAACGGAGTCCGTTCGTCCTCAAATTTTAGTATGTTGTTCGTGACACTCTCCTCTACAAGTACACGAAACAGTTTTTCATTTTGAGGCCCGGAAGGTCGATTTTTGCTGCAGTTTTTTCAGACTGCATTTTGGTACATTTTCTCCATTTTTGTGATATTGTTGGTTGTTGTTTGGTATTATATTTGCCTCTAGTGTTTACTAGAGAGGAGAACTTGTTGTACCCACTTGGTTTTGGTGATTAGTGGAATTTTTCGGATCGTTGTTGAACGGTCCCGTGGTTTTTTCCCCGATTTGGGGTTTCCACTTAAATTGCGTGTTCTCTATTTTATTTTCATTGTTGTGTTGCTGCATTGTTGCTGTTGAAATTTTTTTTGGAGTTATTATGCCTTGTCATTCATTGAATTATTTGGGAAAAAATATTGTATTGTGCTTCTGTTGTGTTTTGGTGTTGCTTCCCCAACAAAGTGGTATCAGAGCTTGGTTATTTTTGGTTGATATCTTGTGTTGTTTATAATGGATGACAAAATAATTGTGCAAGGGATGATTAGTTTGGACTCCACGAATTATTCTATTTGGAAAATTCGTATTAAGGATTATTTGTGTTCAAAAGAATTGCTTGACCCAATTTTGCGCAAGAATCGTCCAACAGGTGTTGATGAGAAAGATTGGACTATTTTAAATCGAAAAGCCGTTGCCTCCATTCGACAATATGTTTCTTTAAGTGTGTTGCAACATGTTGCTAATGAAACTAATGCATTTGATATGT
>JAOTQR010000086.1:1715104-1752367 GCA_025774065.1 Solanum ossicruentum
GTTGAGTAGTATGTTAAATCCAATTTTGTTGAAACCAAATTGACATGAGATATATAGTAATTAGCACCAATTTAAGATGGTTTGGCAAATGGCAAGTACTTAATATGTAAAAGTAAAACAGGTACCATTTAAGCAATATTTTATTATTTTTATTTATATTCAAATAGTCTGCCCATACTCTTGTTTTGTTAGAAAACATGAAAGTAGTCAAAAAAGCGTGTTGTCCTTTTTTAAAAGAAAAAAAAACATACTGCCCATACTCTTGTCTTGTGTCTTGTGCCTAATAAATATGTTTTATATATAAAAAAATTAAAATATATATATGTCGGGTTGGTTTGGCCTCGGTTTGGTTTTTTAAAATTAAAACCAAACCAAACCAAATATAGTCGGGTTTTTTTCGTCAATACCAAACCAAACCAAACCAAACCATTAAGTGATTTTTTTTTGCGAATTGGTTCGATTTGTCGGTTTGGTGCGGTTTACGGTTTGGTTCTGTACACCCCTAACAAGAGAATTCATGCGCTTTCTTCATTAATAAACCTTTGCATATAAAATCAAATAAAAGGGTAAGCACATCATTAAAAATTCTGCTATGCACAGGGTTCGAAGAAGGGTCTAATCACAAGGATCGAATGTATGCAGCTTTATTTTGCATTTCTGTCAGAGACTGTTTCCAAGACTTGAATATGTGACCTCCTGATCACAAGACAATAATTTTACCAGTTATTTCAAGGCTCCTCTTCAAATGATTTATAAAATTGATCTACTACTTTTGACCCCACTTACCTTGTGTATAAAACTTTAAGTTTCAAAAGAAAAAAATTTGAGGAACAATATTTTTAATCTTTTATTTTGTACATGATGGTCAAAAATTGAACATCACTAATTTGAAGGGTTAATTTCATAGATGAACAAACTAATTGTGGGCTTCTACCCACGCGGGTCACAATCTGGGCCCAAAAGTTAGCTAAACTGATTTTGTAACTTCAGTGCTGTGATTTTGGAATATTGTTAATTTCCAACCCACAGTTTTTCCTCTTTTCCGTCTGATCGAAGCAATTTTGGATTCTTCAAATACACTACAAGTTATTCAGCATTCCCGATTCTAGATCTCGTTTTCCAGGTATGGATCCTTCTTTTTCTCTCCTCAGATCTTCCATTTTCACTGTTAATCGAATTTTTTGGATCATTTTGTAGGCAAATCAATGGCAGCAAGTTCAGTACATAAGTTTGCTCAATGCATTTCTTGCCATGCTTGGAGTCCCGACCTATCCAGTAACCACTTCTCCTTTTACTCATCAGTTCAAATTTTTTGAATTCTTATATTATAAGTTTTGAAGCACTGGCGGAGCTTCAATTGCAGAGGTGTTCAAAAACTTTTTCTTATACCATAATTTCGTTTTTTAAGGCATATGTTCAAGTAGGTAGCGCATAGATTCTTTTTATTTTATTTATTTAATTGGGTAGGATCGTAGCATGAGTTACTGTTTACCTTTTTCTAGTGATTTGCTCATTCATAATACTTATGGATGCTAGGTTTGGAAATTTGCAGTAGTTGTTTGTACCCACTGCTTTATATTCCAACTATATATATACAATGAAATGGGGGTAAGCTTGGTCGTGTCTCGACTATCTATCAGGTAGCTGTGGAGTTGAGATTTTCGCTAAGGGATTCAAAATATGAAAAAGTGAGCAAACAAAGAGCTAACGGAATTCAAGTATCTACTGCACTGTAGTTTTGTAGTAATGAACCCCTTGCTCCCCCTAGTTTCATCCTGCTATACCTGCACATATCAGGTAAGTCTCCCAATCGCAGATGTTTAGAGTTTGATATTACCTAGTATTTTGACCCTGCTGGAATTTGAATATGAGATCTCGTAGTTCTCCTCTATTCATTGACCACTTGGCCGTACCCTTGGGTGCTAGTATGTATGATAAGATTGCACCTATTGCCGTGACGTGTAGTTTGAGTGAAGTAATTTCACCCACTAATCTGAATTTATATTCTGCATGTGAGTGAGAGTGGTGCATTTATCTTAATATGCTAGTAATAAAGTATGTTTGTGTGGTGTGTAGTGGTTTCTTTTCTCTGATGTTATTTGATGGAATGAGTTGCTAATGCCTGCATAACTTGGTTATGCAGTGATTGCATTTTGTCCTAACAACAGTGAAGTACATATTTATAGACTATCCGAAGACAAGTGGGAGAAGGTCCATGTTCTTCAAAAGGTAAATATAGTCCAAGTTAGTCTTAATATCATCTCTTCATGCTATCAATTTGTTAAAAAGTCAAAGCTTGGTGGTATCTCTTATTTAGCTGCCTATAACTTAGTATTTTTGTTATAGCTGGGATTCCTGTTAGTCTCTCTCTCTTTTCTTATGATTGGTAAAAGATATTCCATTAATGTGCAGCAAAATGAAACGATCCCAAAAATGCTATCATGGCTTCTATGTCATATGCAATTGCCATGTGACAACCAAAAAAGAACTAAGAGATGCAGCTGTCCTTAATGCTAACTGATTTCTTTTGCTTTAAAGAATTCTAGTGTTCCTTTTCCCTGGATGATCCATATATGATGAAGGCAGTGAGTTGCAAGTGGTCAACTTGTCCTTTACCGAACCTTTCATGTACCTGCTTTGCCGAATCTCTTTATCTGTCTTAGGCATTGTCCAGCTGACAGTGTACTCTCTCTTTTTCCTCACAAGGATTAGTAGTCAATATTTGGATAGAGGATCACTTTTACGTAAATATAACCTGTTGCATTCTTTTGACTTAGCTTCTATGTCTATTAATGTGCTGTTGAAAATTTCAGAGAACTTCTTTAATTTTGTATTATTTGATAAAGATAAAATTTTAAAAGAAATCAGCTCCATATGATTTCAGTAATCTATGTTCATTCGGATAATTTTTTCATCCATCATTTATCTTCTATTATCATATTCTTTTCAATTCCATTTGACTGAAATATTGTCATTAATTTGATTCTTATGGTTCCTTTATGCTGCAGCACGACCAAATTGTTTCTGGTATAGATTGGAGTTACAGATCCAACAAAATAGTTACTGTTTCTCATGATCGTAATTCGTAAGTGACTGTCAACCTTTGAATTTTTATAGTTTGATATCATTAGCTAGGTGATAGCTGAAAGCTTTCCATTATACACTGTCGGTTTTTTGTCCTACAAGGAGCTTCTCCCTTGATCCCTTTCTTTTTTCCTTTTGTAATTTGTTAAATCTGATAAGAGTGAGGCTGTCTGATTCAAATGAATTTTAGGCCTGAGAAGTACTTGAAACTATCTGTTGTCAGTAACATCCTTCTATTATATTGGTTTCAGTAATTCATTGTTCGAAGTAATTTCTGTGAAGATTAGAGTCAGCACTTTTCTTTCTTAAGTTGCTTAAAACAATTCACTCAGATGGGGCTATAGTATCTTTCTTTTGCTTTTCCTAGTAGAGCTCAATATATTTCATGCAAGTTTGTTACAATCTATATGGTTGACAAAACTACAGAGTTGGTTATTGTTTGGTATAACACATTTTGTAATAGGGTTTTTCTGTATTTTACTCTCTTTAATCTGATAATTGATTCTTTTTAATGTGTCAATAGTTCACTTTGACTTGAAAAAAGACTTAGGTAATACGGATAGAGCTGGGGAAACACAGAGAGGATGAAAGGGGTATGCGTGTGTGTGTGATAGAGATGGAGAGATTGTGTGCATGCGTGTGCGTATTCCATGATTGCACAATGTGGGGAATTTATTATGAATTAATTTACTGAAGAGAATCATATTCTCTGCAGATATGTCTGGAACCAAGAAACGACAGGATGGGTTCCTACTCTGGTTATTCTCAGGCTGAATCGTGCAGCACTTTGTGTGCAGTGGAGTCCAAAAGGTATTCAAGTCCGTCTTAAGTTCTTCTCGTATGATTTTCTTTTCCTATGTATATTTTATTTAGATGAAGTAAATAAATTATTATTATGTTCAGTAAGACAGTGCATCTGATTTCAAAAGTATGGATATACACTCCATGTCCAGACACAAGTCTAGCTTAAAACTATCATTCAGGATTACACCAAATAGAAAATATTGAAATTCAAACATCTTAAAGTTCTTCCCTTCCACAAAAACCACTAAATACGTGCCATCTCCGATACCCTCCTTTTGATTTTGTTTAGTCCTCTCTCGTCAGCCAAGCAATACATCCTTCAATGTCCTGGGAGTTACTCACTTGACCTCATAGAATGCGTAGGAACATGTTGCTCAATTGATCAACCACTGATCAATGCAAAAAAAAAAAAAAGTTTGTGTTTTCTATGTCTCTTTCACACATACACCATCCATCACAAATTCGTAGACCCCTCTTCGGCAAGTTGTTCTATTTCAAAATGGCTCTGCATATAAGGCTTAACGTCTTTTCATATGCTCTTTTGTGTTGCATGTGGCTCACTGATTCTATGTTGGACTATCCATTTTTTTTACAAAACTCAGTCATCAATATTTATCTTATCTTGTGTACAAAGTGTACAGGGTTTAAAAGACTTCATATAGAGTCACAGACCATGTGCATCTGTGCTTCATTTCTAATCCTCTGTCTCGCTAGCAGATTGCTCCACTTTCTTTATTAGCTTATTAAATTTGTCTTGCAGAAAACAAGTTTGCTGTTGGAAGTGGAGCTAAAACTGTTTGTATATGCTACTACGAGCAGGAAAATAACTGGTGATATTTCCAATTCTGTTTTTGGATTCTATCAGCTCCTTGAGTTTTTAGATAAGAGACCAGGAATATACAGGAGCTAACTCTTTTTTGTACTAAGAAGCTTCCCCTGGACGCTTGTTGAATGGATTATACCTGATAAAAAATGTTAATTGGTAATAGTACTTCTCCCTGTGATAGTTGAACAAGTCAAATCCTTAACAAAATCAGTGCAGAAAGAATGACATGCTCATATGCTTTCTTATATCTAAATGCTATCGTATGTCTTAGAATGTGCAGATATTGATGTCACATCAGTTAGATGCACTAATGAGCTGTCAGGGTCTAGAAGCACAATGATCATTCTTAAACCAACACTCTTAAGACCAAAGAGTCGGGCGGAAAGGGAGGAAAACCCTCGGTTCCTAGTTCTCTTGTAGTTGGATCCTCCCGATTCACAAGAATGCTTAGTTAGAACGATTCCAACTCAGGATATGTGGAGTGAGATTTTTTGAAGAGTTGCTCTTTGGAAGCTCAATGCTACAATAGTTATAAGGTGTGTTCTCTGGGGAGTTATTGTCTATGGTTGACCTATACGGTAGAATCAGTTGGGGAACCTGAGAGGTAATGGTTTACCCTGCCACAGATGTCCACAGTTCTAGTCATCTTATCTCTAACTCGTGAATTTAGCCGATACAAAGCTTTATGCTAACACCCATTTTTCCCGATTTGGGTAGTTCTATCTATTTTCATCATTACATTCAGTAAACTGTAGATTGGGTTTCTATTGAAGTTGTTCATACCATACCATTACTGAAATACTGGCCTTTTAGACTAATAACAGTTTTTCAGTGGCTAATATTATCGCTTAGGACAGTGTTATATGTGAATTTAGTATTTTGTCAATCCATAGGTATACACCAACCAAACTTTATGACTAATGATGAACCAGAAGAGCCCCACGCCCAGTTTAATGGTGTTGTTTACTTGCTTCATGCATAGCATAATGTTATCTAAGAATTTGATGTTGTGCCAATCCATAGGTGTATAGAACCCAAACTTTTTGACTAATGATGAACAAATAAAAAAACTCTGTGACTAATCTCTGAGTGAAAAAAGATACTGACATCTTGCATTTTCACTTACACAAGCTAATACATATACTGATCACTGCTAGTGGAGTAACATTTACTTCTTACAGAAACATGTCTAATTTTATCTTTATTTTTTCACAGGTGGGTGAGTAAGCTTATCAGGAAAAGGCATGATTCATCTGTAACAAGTATTGCCTGGCATCCTAATAATGTGCGTCTGTTTCTCTCTATATTATTGCATCATGTAGCAGCCGAAGGATACCATGACATTCATTTAAATAGTTGCACTGCTATTTGCAAAGGATCTGAGGACTATTCTTTTTGTTGACTTGCATCTCTGTCATTTTGAGTATTCTATTCCTTTTTAATTTATTTTACGAGTATTCCATTGATATTGCGGACAACTGTGATGAATTTGTTGACACAATCTTAACATTACAATTCCCATGGCGATCTCCACGTCTCGTTCTTTTCAAGTATTGTTAGAAGTTGAAGGCAGCTATAGAAGCTGGAATAAGGCATTTCAAGCTTGACTTACTTTAGGAAATGCCTCAATAGTTGATTGTAGAGCTAACTGGAAGTAGGTAATATTACTTATTATATAAAAGTTAAAATGTGATCTTGAAAATAAAAGCTAACCACCTGCTGACTGCTGATGTAGGAGATATTATCTTATCTCCACATCTCTCTTGATGTTAATGCAAGGAAGTATTTTGAGCCCCTATTGGACGGTCATAGATCGCACCTACTAGAACTTGGGAATTTGTGATATATCATTTGATACTTTGTGCGGCCCATGACCTGTCTATGTGTGTGTGTAACCACACTTCCGCCCCTCCCCCCACCCCCACACAAGAAAGCTGATTGAGTTAGCTCCACTGGCTAACTGCAAAATTTTGGTGCATATTTTGTCGTGCATCAAGAAAATTATGATTAACTAAATGCTGGATACACTTGCTGTTATATGTTCAGTAGATTCTTTTCAATTTTGAAAGGGTAGCTAGTATGTTATCACTTTGAACCGAATTTTGGTAAAAATATTCCTGCAGGTTCTCCTAGCAACAACATCCACTGATGGCAAATGTCGAGTGTTTTCAACATTCATTAAAGGCGTCGATACAAAGTATGTTTCTCAAAATTGTGTTCTCTACATTCAGTTAGATTTCTTCAATATTATCACTATTTCTCATAATTTCTCACTCAATGGATCAGAGACTCTGCAATGGGGAATTCTGCAGATACCAAATTTGGAGAGGTGTGAATCTTATCTATGTTATAGCCCTGCTTATCCAATTCTATTTTTCTTTATGTTCGAAGAAAGCTGCTCATATATTACCCTTATCGAGCTGGTTTCAAAATCCTCACTGAGTCAGTTAGAAGAGAGCTTCACAAATATACTAACTTGTTCATTGGCAAAGTAAATGATAATCTTAAAAATCTGGAACGCATAATTTTTGTGTTTGACGTATAAGAATTCTCTCTTGCCAGTTGAAGCACTGAACAGTTTCAGATAGATTTTGTGAAAGCATAATAAAGTTGATCTTCACTCTCTTTTCCGTGGAAAGTAGAAAGCCAAAGTCTCACATTTGAAGTATAAGCTATTTTGTAAGCCAGGAGCAGGCACACCGACACATCATGGGCATGGAATGAGTCCAATTTCTGCACTCTCTTCTTATAACTGTTTTGGTTTAAAACTGCTCCAGCATTTAAAGCTATATGATTCTACACTTCTGTACATGTGCAATGTTTCCTATCCAGATACAGTTCTGTGTATTTTGGCATGTTGAGTATCAGAGATAATTGCTGAGATGGTTTCCATATCTTTGTTATTGAAGTTGCTTAAATCAGTTCTAAAATATCACGTATAGCTTTGAATTCAAACTTCAGCTATCCTAATCTTATCATTTTCACACTCTTATGTTCTTTCCCCTTTTCTGTGTTGATATTACTTTAGCCCTTGCAAGAACATGTATTTTTTGTACTTTTTAACTGCTTTAATATCTGGTAACATTTTCCTTCAATTCGGTTGATTAACAGCCCCTATGAACAGTCTATCCTAAAGCTTGACCGTGACATGTGGTATTTGTACAGAATGTTTGTTTCTTCTTTTTGGAAAATTGTATTTTCTTGCAAGATAATGTTCTAAGGAATTGGCCGACAGACATCAGAAAATATTTTTTTTTCATTCTTTTTAAAAAGAATCTGGATGACATCCATGTCTTATTTTCATTATATTATATGTTCATAGAAGGAGTAATAGATCCTTTTATTCATATTAATGCAGCAAATTGTCCAGCTTGATCTATGCTTTTGCTGGGCTTTTGGTGTCAGATGGTCCCCAAGTGGCAATACCTTAGCATATGTAGGTCAGATATTCCTTTCTTTGCTTCTTTAGCTTATGAATTATTTTTGGCAGTGCTTGAACTGTCTCATTTTGGTCGCTATCTGCTTAGTGTTTGTGTGTTCAATTGTTCTGTTTTTTTAATTGGTCTTGGACCGAGTACACAAAATTTTTCCATTTAATACTAATGCAGCTTAGATGCTAAGAATTGGATGATCTCTCAGGTCACAACTCAATGATATACTTCGCTGATGAAGTTGGTCCCTCTGCTGCAGCACAGAGTGTAGCAATCCGTGATTTGCCTCTTCGTGATGTGGGTCAGAATCCTATCTCATTTTACTTTGTTTATTTTAGATCTTACAATTTGTTGTGTAATCAAGACTTCACTTGTAGGTATTGTTTCTTTCTGAAAGGATGGTTGTTGGAGTGGGATTTGATTGCAACCCAATGGTATTTGTGGCAGATGAAAGTGGACTCTGGTATGTTGAATATCTGGAACTTGCAATGCTTGCTTGCTTTCCTGGTCTCTATTATTCGTTTCCTTCCTTTTTGTCTTTTGGGGGTAGGTTGCTTTGGTGATCACTTTTGATAATTGTTTAGAGAGGTGCAACAACAACAACAACATACCCAATGATATCCCACAAGTGGAGTCTGGGGAGGGTGGGGAGGGTAGATTGTACGCAAACCTTACCGCTACCTCATAGAAGAGGTAGCGAAATTGCGAAATTGCATCCAATACCCATTTTCTATGCGAAATTGCCTCTTCTTTCTAAGGACATGTTGAAACGCTTGGAGAAGTGCAAGCCATGTAGGGAAAGAAGGTTCCACTCTCTAGTCTGTACCCTGTTTCTTCTTGAAGCTTGCTTTAACCTCTTGCATGCTAATAAATTACTTGATTAAATGCAGTAGTACTTCTAGTTAAACAGAAATTTAAAATTGGTTTATATTACATGTACTCAGGAATGGTATACTGGTATGACTATCTAACATGGTATATCCGTTTTTATTGTATTTTGAGGGACCTACATGAAATACCTATACCAACAAGAACATAATCAATGTAATCCCATAAGTGGATTTGGGGTGGGTAGAAGGTACGCTCCTTACCCCTACCTTTGTGGGGTAGAGAGATTGTTTCCAATAGACCATCGACTCCGAAGTGTTATCAAAACAATTTTGAAAACAAACTTAGTAATAAAAATTGAAGCGTACGATACTAGATACTACAAGAGTACTAATAACACTACTAATAAGGAGAAGATAAGACTAACCCCCGCCTCTCTTTCATATAAGTATGACTACACTCATCTATTTACTAGCTTGATATCTAAACCCTCGACCTCCAAGGTCTTTAGTAAGATGAAGATACGCTATTTCTAGTTGAATTACCTCTCCCTAATTCTTCTTGGGCTTACCTCTATCTCTCCTAAAACATATTACAGCAGACCGCTCACATACCCTAATTGGCACGTTCATGCACTTTCTCTTTACATGTTGAACCATCTCAGTGTCACTTCTCTTTAATTGGTCCGCCACAACCATTCCACCACACACCATGTAACTTTGTTCCTAATTGCTTCCCCTAGTGTTGTACCCGCACATCATCTAAGCATCCTTATCTCCACTTTCTCCATCTTCTTAACATGTGCGCTTGTGATTGGCCATCATCCTATACAGTAGTGTTGGTCCAGCCACTCTATAGACCTTAAAACACCCCCCACCCCACCCCAAAAAAAAAGCGAGCATTTTACCAACCCTGCTCCAGTATGATGTGTGACGTCATCGTCAATCTACCATTTCCTTAGATTATTAACTGAAGATACTTGTAACTCTTCCTTCCTTGGGGATGACTTGTGTATCAATCCTCACGTCCACATTTACCTCATGCATTACATCACTAAACTTTCAGTTTAGATACTTCGTCTCTTACTTAACCTAAAACCTTTAGATTCTAGGATTTGTGTCCAAACATCTAGCCTATCATTAGCTTTGATGCATGTCTTCAATCAGTACTATGTTATTTGCAAATAACATACATCACAATACCTCCCCTGGAATATCCTGCGCCAATTCATTCAACACTAAGGCAAATAAAAATGAAGTAACAATTGATCGCTGGGACAACCCTATAACGACCAAGAAGTATTCTGAGTTTCTCTGTTCTTATCTGGGTCTTGGCGCCATTGTATATGTCCTTGATTGTCCTAATTTATACTACAACGATACCTCTAGACTATCTCCATAGAACCATGCTTGAGACTTTGTAATGTGCTTTTTCTAGGTCAATGAACACCATATTCAGTCTCTTTTTCTATTTCTACACTGTTCCAACAATCTCCTTACAAGATAAATGACTTTTGTGGTTAATCATCTTGTCATAAATCTGAATTGGTTCTTAGAAATAGATGCACTCTTCCTTGTCCTATCTCTACCACCCTTTCATATCATGATTCAGTAGCTTGATACCCCTATAGTTATTGCAATTTTGAGTATCACCCTTGTTGTTGTACAACAGAATCATCATACTGCACCTTCATTCTTCAGCATTTTCATCATCCTATAAATGACATTAAGCAACCCCATTAGTCACTTCATACCTACTTCGTCTGCGTTCTTCCTCAATTCCATTGAAAACTCGTCTGGCTTGGTCTCTCTTCCCCTCCTCACCCTATGAATTGCCCCCTTACCTCTGCTGACTTAATGCACCTTCAATACCCAAAATCTCTAGGACTCTCACAGTGATCTTTATCCCCCTGTACAATATCTTTGTCCCCCTATTCATTTGTGGAAATATGTTTGTCATCTCCCTATGATGTATGCTGCTTCTACCAATACTTAGTCATTCTCATCCTTGATGCATTTCATTGGCCTAGGTCATGAGCACTCCTCTCTTGCCTTGGCGAGGCCATATAACTTCTCATCCCTGTCTTTGTCCTCAACCTCTTTATACAAGTACATAAAGTTGTCATTCTTTGCCACCATAACTGCTAAGTTCACGTTCTTCTTCGTTGCCGTATACTTCTCCTCCCTGTTCTTCCTCGTTTCCTCCTTGTTTCTGCTTTCTTAACGCCATACAAGAGCTTGTCTGGATTGGCTTATATGAGGTGCTTTTAAGCGAAACTAACTTTCAAGCACTTTTGTAGTATTTAGGTAAATAAATGAAGTGTTTTTAAGTAGTACTTGTTTTAAGCCAAAAGTCATAAGTTAGAACTTTTAACTTGTGGCTCACAAGCCAGAAGTTATTAGTCCATCCAAACGGGTTCTAAACAACCTTCTTGGCTTTCACTTCTCGTTTAACCTCTTCATTCCACCAGCAGTCCCTTTATGTCCACCATAGTTACCCCTCAAAATCCTAAAACACTTCTGTAGCTGCTTCCCTGATGTAGCTAGCTGTCCTGACCACATACTATCCACATCCCCACTACTCACCGTAGCCATTAACTTATCTTCTGAGCTTTGACATTAGTCAACCCTATTTTATCATCGGCTGGTCATGTACAACTCTCTTCTACCTCTTAATTTCCAATTTCATAACCACAAACTTGTTTTGGGTTGTAAGATTGTCACTCAGGATAAATTGTGGTCCTGGCTATGGTAGAAGAATATTATGGAGTAGAATCTATCCGGGTCTTAGCGGCCGTGCTACAGTAGGTCATCAGGTGTTCTTTTATTCTGGAAACTCAGAGTGAGCTATGTGCCCAACTCAAAAGCTTTTGGAAAGCCAAGGTTAATTATTGTTTGTTGTCTGTTCTCTCTTAAGGTTAACTGTTGCGAAATCTTCAGTCTACTTTTACTATTGAGGAGGTAACTAAATTTGTCTTTTATGCTCCAGGAGTTTCTTGAGATTCCTGGATGAACGGAAAGCAGCATCTTCAAGTGCCAAATATGGATCACAGGTACCTATCCACGACCTAGCTAGTTCTTAAATATCTATCTTTTAACTTCATTGGCGGTGTAGAATGGTGCACTTATACATTTACTCCATGACCTTATAACCTAGGCCTAGTGCAGTTGGTACTTCTGATTGATTTCCGACTCATGTCGTCCATTTATCGTGGCTCTTTATTTGTCTCTCATCTCCATATATTTCACAGTTTTCAGAAGCATTTGGGAAATTCTATGGTCAAGCAAAGTTGTCAGCCAGCAACAACGTTGAGCAGTCAAGAGGCGCTCATGACAACTGTATCAAGTAATGTTTCAACAAAAATCAGATTATTTTCATGCCTTTCGTAACAGCTTTTAATATCTCAAGAACAAATCTTACAATAACACTTTTTTGTTTCATCCTGGGAATTCCAGTTGCATATTACCACTTGCAAAACAGAGAAAGTCTAGTGTCACCCGTTTCAGCACTTCAGGTAAGTTTTGTATGGATTATATGCTTCATTCGAAAGCCTCCTGTGATTGGAGATTCATGTCGATCCTCGATAACTTTTCAGGACTTGACGGAAAGATAGTGACATGGGATTTGCAGAACCAAGAAGATTTATTGGACTATCTGTGAACATTTTTGAACTGGCATATACTATAATCTCCGATAATATGAACGTCGCAGCTCGTCTCTCCACCATCTGTATGCTGTAAAAAGTTTCTTTACCAAGACCTTTCTAAAGGTATAGTTGGAACAGCTGTAAAATAATTGAAGAAACACATGAATTTGTTTATGTAAACATGACATCTCTGCTTATATCAATTCTCTCTGTACTGTGAAGGATAAAAGTAAAGGAAAAGAATTGTTAGTATCATCAGAAAGCTATGCTTTAATTTATTTAAAGATACCCATTTCAAGAAATATTTATTCTTTTTTTTAATAGAATGTATTTGTAGAATTTTTTTAGCAAAATGATTTATCCATTCAAATTTCATAAAATTAAACACAGAGAAACTTGATATAATTTAATTGTTTGTTGGTGATATTGTTTTAATATATTTATTTGTATATGTATACATACCTCAAAATTATCAAAACTAAACACAAACAAAAACTTTTTAATTTAATCTTACTCTGAGATTTTGCTCATTTTCAAGTATCAAAAAACTTGATTATAAATAAAGGGATCATAATATTCCTTGTTTTAATTGTAATGTTTTTACGAATAAAACAGGAAGTACAAGCAGATGTATCTATTCAAACTTTAATATCAAATGCTAAGATTAAAGAATTAATTAACGGCATAATAGATAAGCGTATCATTTTATTTGAATTCAATTGAGGCTTTTATCCTTCAATATCAGATATGCATAAATAGATACTTAAAATTTTTATAACGTTGAACTATGTATTCCACATGATCCAGTTCGAGCTACTCATAGATTAACCTACATGGCATAACATTAGTCTTAAGCTACTCTTAAAGATTAACCAATGCCAAAATGCTACCATAAGCTGCTTCAACGATAAAAGAGAGTTGTTCAGATGGTAAGCATCCTTCACTTTCAATCCAAAGGTTGTGAGTTTATTTGGGGACAATAATGCTACAACTTTTACCAAATATAGATGCATAGACCGAAGAGCAAGTCTACCTCTAGATATCAATCCTTAAAGATTACCGCTTTTACAACACATTTTTTTTAAAATGATGATTTTGTTTTTCGGTGTACAAATAGGGATAGTGTAGTTATATCTTTCTATGTCATATGCATTTAGGTATTCTTTAAAAATTCATCCCATTCAAGTTATGTATATTACACTAATAATAAATTGGGTAAATTACAGTAAATACTCTTATAGGTACATTCATTATATTTTAATTAATCAATAACTATATCGCTTATTCAAGGAAATTTTTGATAATAAATATATAATTATTAATAAATAATTGACTGCATCTTATTAAACAACTTGTGATTATTTCCCAATTTAAGATATTGCAAAAATACATATTCCAAAAAAAGATATTTAGTTATATATTCTCTTAAATACAAAGTATAATTGTTTGATTTTAAAATAAAAATATTATACAGTAAAGATTTTTATAGTACAAGGGATATAAACGTTTTGGTTTTAAAAATCCAGGGACCAATTGAGTCAAAATACAAAATTCTTTGCCCTAAAAAATTCCAGAAGCTCATTCTCTCTCTCTCGCCGTTCTTCTTCTTCAATGCTTCGCCAATTTTTTTTCCGATAAAAATCCATTTATCCTCTGAATTACTTCGTGTTACAGGTTAGTAATTTTTTAAAAAAAATTTAAAAATTTTTTTTAAAAAATTCGGTTCATATCTTTCTTTGATCTATACTTATTTTCTGATTTTTGGTGTATTGATTTTGTTTTTTTTTCTATGTAGACGAGGAAATTAGGGTTTATTTAGTAGTTGCGTCTCTTTCTTATTCTAGGGTTGTGATTTTTTATCTGTTGAATTTTGGTCCGAATTATAAGCAGTTAGGGAAATCTTATTGTATAATGTGTTTGATAAAATATTAAATAGAAAAACCATGCTTACTGCTTTTGGTTTTTTTTTTTTTTTCATTACTATAGCGTTCTGAATATATATCCTAATTTCAACAATATAGTTGCTCAAATCAAACAACAAACAATTTCTGAGGTTGATTCTAAGTGTTTTAGGGTGTGTTCGTGTTACATTTTCCTTCGTATCGAACACACATCTTAGTCTTAGTTGCGTACGTTTTATTCTCCGCAGACCCCACTTGTGTGATTTCAGTGGATATGTTATTGTTGTAGCGAAGATGTCAACGAAAAGGTTGACATTGGAGAAGCAGCTTAGAGAGTAAGGGTTTTCGGGTAGGTTGAAGTAAGAGTGGATACATGCATTGTAGGTTTAGACAATACGAGAGGAGAGAAGTTGAGGTGAGACTAGATTGGATTGGATTGTCAAATTGTAAACGATATAGATATGTAAGCTCATTGTTTCAAGAGAAAGGAATTATAGATGAAGATGTTTTTGGTAGGACTAAAATTGGATGGTTGAAATGGAGAAGTGCTACCGAGTTTTGTGTGATAGAAGAATACCCACCAAAGTGAAAAATAAGTTCCATAGAACGACTATAAGACCAACTATGTTATATGGTAGTGAATGTTAGGTTACTAAGGTTAGGCATATCCACAAGATGAGTGTTGCGGAATGTGGCTGCTAATATGAATGTCTGGTCATACCATAATGGATAAGATTAGAAATTACCACATTATATTTCTCTAGAAGGTGCAAGTAGCACACATTGGGGATAAATATGCAAGAAGATTGCTTGAAAGATTTGGACGTTCTGCATTGAATGCTCTTGTCCATAGGTGTGAGAGTATGGTCTATGAAGACGTTAAAATGGAGATTGGGTAGACCTAAAATCACATGGAATGAGGTGATCTCAAAAGACCTCCAAATGCTTGCTATCAATATAGAATTAGCTAAAGATGGGGCACAATGAAGATAAAGATCTATAGGTGATACTCACTAGGTGAGGATGGATCTTAGACTCACTAGGTGAGGATGGATCTTAGACTCGTATGTAACTTTCATTTTTTTTATATAACTCAAACACATTTTTTAGTTTTATTTTATTTGGTATGATTATGATATGATATGAGCTTAAATGAAGAAATGTGATACATAAATCATAACTGAGGTGTAGTAGTTGTTTCTAAGTATTTAGTATGTATAGTTTTTAAGATTAAGAAGTATAAAAGCTATTGCATTTTAATCACCGAAAGATTTGTAATATTTGATTTTAGATTTAGTTTTTAAAGCTAATGTTTGATTGTTTGAATTGATGCAGGATGGATAGGGTTTGCATCTATATTGCTTACAATGGCAAATGGACTACAGATAACAAGTATTTGGATCATGAGATCAAGCTAATTCTTGTGGATGATGGGATAACATTTGAAGGTCTCGTTGAGAAGATTTTTCAGGTTCTAAAACTGAAGATGGGTGAGATTAAAGCAAATATTTGGTTTGAGTCGAAGCTAGAAACAAGCAAAGGAATGCTTGTAACAAATGACGAGGAAGTTACTACTTGCATCTACTTGTTGAAAAATGATCCAAATTTCAGGACTTCCCGTTTCATTGTTGATGTTGCGGCAAGCAATTCTTTGTCCGCAGTCAATATTGTACAGCAAGAGGAAATGCAGATTGAAAGAGATGAGGCATCAATACCGGTTGAGCCAATATCTGAGTTTGAATCTCTGGAAACAAAATCATCTCATGGTATGAAACTGAGAAAAAGGCCCCAGAACAGAAAAGTATCAAAAAAAAGAAAACGATCGAGGAGTAAAAGAGACGAGTTGCCCTGTGTGATTTTGAGAGAAAATGCTTCATTGGATGAAATAGTTGTGGGATCTTTGTTTGCGAATAAAGAATGTTTAAAGAAATGTTTCACAAATAGCGCAATCAGAAATCACTTCAAATTCAAGACTGTCAGATCAACCAAAAAAAGATATTATCTGAAGTGTTATGATGACAAATGTCGTTGGTTTTTGCATTCTTCACGGATGGGTGATTCTGCATTCTTCAAGATTTGTAAGTATGTGAAAAACCATACTTGCTGTGCCGATGTGTTTAAACCTGACCAACAACGCCATGCAACATCAAGGGTCATATCTGATTACATCCGTGAGCTTCTGCCTGAATATGAAACTGAAATGACGCCAAATTTTGTGAAGGAAGAAATGAGAAAGAGATACGGACTGAATATTAGTTACCACAAAGCATGGCGTTCAATACAGCTAGCTTTTGATGTGAAAAATGACAGTCCTGAACAGAACAATGACTTGCTTCTGTCTGAACCAGAACCGAACAATGAATTTGTTCCTTATGAACCAGAAGAAAACAGTGAATTTCTTCCGTATGAATCAGAACAGAACAATGAATTGCATCGGTATGAAGCAGAGCAGAACAGTGAATTGCTTCCGTCTGAGCCAGAACAGGAGAAAGAGTTGTGTTCGTCTGAACCAGAACAGAACAGTGAATTGCTTCTGTCTGAACCAAAAGAGAAGAAAGAATTGCTGCCATCTGAACCAAAACAAAACAACAAATTGCTTCCATCTGAAGAAACAATCCGCTGAAGGGATGTTCGAACTCATACCTGATAGGGCCTAGCAAAGGTGTAGCATACCGTATATTCCTTTTCAAATCTGAACAACTGAGAGCAGCTATTGGTCTCAATACCAGTACTCTGGACACAATAATTTACATCATAGTTATTCTGGCACTAGGTTGTACAAAGGGAAATGTAGTGAGTTTCACTTTATTAGGTTTATTATTTTTAACTTTTTAATGTTATAGTTTGACAGAAAATGTTGCTGGTACATGCCATCTTTTCCTGTGAAGTGCACCTGAATATGATAAAGGGTGTGGCAGATGATCGTCCACCTTTGAACTGAGATGGGAATTGTTATTGTTCGTTGCATATATGTGCCACACTGCTTTGCTATTACTTGTCGTGTTACACACCATCATCTTTTTTTTCTTTGCTCAACTATAGTGATTTGCTTGAGTCCAGAGTCTTTCGAAGCCAACCTCCCTACTTTGGAGAGGTAGTGGTAAGAATTGTGTATACTCCAAACTTTCCTTCTTAATTTCTCTATCCGGTAGTCCAGTATAATTTATTAATTTGCAATTTGCATCTCCAATGTTGTAAGTTATTGAAATAGTTTAATATTTATTACTAGTTGTAAGGTTGAGAAATATGATAATGACAAAAAATCATGCTTGAATCTAATGTTGACTGAAAGGCCAAATATTTTAAGAGCTATATTTGCACGAGTTATAAAATAGAGACCATCTAAATAATAGCCTAAGAAAAGGGAAGGGGCGGGCACAAATTTCAAGTGTGCATCATATATCAAATCGAATTAATTTGATTCAATTTTTTCATTTCAGTTCAATTTTATTTGGTATTTTTAAATCAATTTTCTGATTTGAACAATTAAAGTGTAAGACACTTAAAATCATGTTAATGATGACTTGACCCTTTGTTCTAAACAAAACTATATTTATCTTTGTCAAAAACTCTCACTTACAACTAGATTCCACAATTTGTTTGAACATAAGCATGTGTAATTAAACACTAGATAAACCCACATGACAATTAGGTGCTATTTGAATCCAAATGTTTACACTGCTTTGATACCATACAAGATAAAATTAGAACTTTGGATATGTAACACATTTCACTCTATAAGATACTACAATGGAGCCTACATCCATGGAAACCACTTTCTGCTTTTACATTTTTACACAAGACAAGATCTAATGCTATATAATATAAGAGAGTAAAACCTAAATGGCATTTAATGGTCAAAAATAACAAGAGGATAGTTCCAGCATAGTGTTAATACACCAGATCGACAGGCAGCTGAGTGCATTCCTCAACAAAATAGTGTGTTACCACCATGCTAATGCTTAAGTTAGTGTTTTCACCCGACTGGAGATGGATGCATAGTCCCAGATTTCACCTATTTGAACCAGGTCGTTTGATCGTCCCTTTGATAACCTCCTGCAAATTAGAATGCTCAACGACATAAAAATTTGAATCCTGAATATTAAAGAGTAGTGAGTCTTTACGCATGATGGCTAGGGACTTGTTAAGGCAAAGCTCTATTGCTTAAAACGAATAAAAATTGTCAAACAGTTCTAGCTGGCCTTCTGATGTCATTTGGTGGACCAAAACAATTCTAGCTGGCAGATTTTATTCAAACTTGTAGGAAAACTTTACTAGTTTGCATGTCATATGTGAAAGACCAAAACTGATGTGAAAACTGGAATTTGAATTAATTCCAATGCCGATATGTAGACCAGATGGTGAGTAGTTTACAACAACAACATACCCAGTATAATCCCACAAGTGGGGTCTGGGGAGTAGTTTGTTTTAGAGAAATCACATCAATGCTAAATGATGGAACACTGTGGCATCTGTCTTTTGAGTACTTGAAATGTAGAACTTCAATGTTTCAAGGGTAAAAGCAAAATTGAGACGAGACATTAAAAAGTGCAAAGCAGGTCAAAAAAATTGGATTAAGAGAAATTAGAACTAAGTACATGAAGGCCAGATTTTCTAATACCTCCTTCCATTTATCAGCTGATCTATCAATTCTCGAGCCAGTAGAAGCTCTGACAGAATTCACCTTTTTCTTCTCCACACCAGCATCTTTAGATGCCCTGCTCGAAATGAAGTTTAACTTCTCAAAGAATGCAAATGAATTGCAACTCTAAAACTGATTAGTGGCATTGCGCATAATTAAGGCCAACATAACAATGCGAATGTATGTATTTTACAAGAAAGTGTACGAAAAGTAACTGCAAGAGCTACAAGATTTATTAGTGTAAGGTTTTGTAGAGTAGGATTTAAAGGGGAGTGCTAACAGGATTACAGACGCATACTTGAACAATAACGGATCCATACGCACTTCTGCAGTTGGTCAAAATGATTACAAAATATTGCCCAAAGATCATCCAGAAGGAAAAGGCAATACACTATACAAGCTAAAAAGATGGAGAGGAGGAGTCGAACCTACATTATATTCGTTCTGAAGGTAGATGTCTCAAAACAGAATGACCTCTCCATCGACAACCTTCTTGATTACTATTTGTCTTTTTAGGAAGAAAAGAGAGGAGGAGATGAAGGTTCTGAAGATACATAAGATACATAAACTCCCTATATAACCCCTCATGTCGTTTCAACATACAGTTTTAACTTCAAAAGCCATAATCGGTCACCCTAAAGGGAAGGGGCTACTTCTGATGAAGGTTTAGAATGGTTAAAAAGGAAAAAAGGTATTAAGAAGTCCCATATAGGGATGGGAAATCGGTCTCCTTATAAATTATATAGACTTGGACAAATCTCCCCCCCATGAGCTATCTTTGAGGTTGACTTAGACCCAAGTGTCATATCTTTGCATGGTATTAGAGCCAGGCATCCCAATTTGTTGGTCACCAATGTTGCGCCCCCATTTATAATTGTTCACGCTCCAGTTGAGGTCTGGACATGCGGGGAAGTGTTAAGAAGTCCCACATCGGTAGAGTGATGGGAAATTGGTCTCCTTATATGGACTTGGAAAAACCTCCCCCTATGAACTAGCTTTTGAGGTTGAGTTAGGTCCAAGTGTCACAAAGGGAAAAAAGTTCAACAACATCATCCATGTTGCATAAGTTTAAGTAATAACTTGGAATTAAAAAGAAGATAAAGAAACTGTCTAGTGGCGCTCATGAAAATTCAAGAAATAACAGAAAGCATCTCCTAAAACGAGAAGGATCACAAGAGAATCTCTGAGATTTTACCCTGATGACGCAGAGGTTGAACGAGTCCCTGATTGGCCTTTTAGAGTGATTGCCCTGTCTGGTGTCTTCTTTAATCTGTCATTGAAGTGAATAATTATTTGCATGTTTCAGATCTAAATTCCCTAATTAACAACTGGCCACAGAACACTGATCACGTTAAGGTACACTGATCATCTTCTGTATGAAATAATAAAAAGGGCAGCCCGGACACAAAGCATCCCGCTTTCACGCAAGGTCCGGGGGGGAAGGGCTGCACCCCAAGGAATGTGATGTAGACAGCCTACCCTGGTACAAGTATTAGCGAATGCTTCCACAACCTTGGAAACTGTTTTATTTGTATGAAATAACAGAGTAAGAAAAAGAATTTCAATGTCTTTTGTGCAGAAAGTCCAACTACCTAAACAATTAAGAAAAAAAAGTCCAACTATGTCTTTCCAAATGGAGATGTTTATCCCTAGCACTGTTATTGGAGGTAAGTAAAAACCATCAAGTGCCTGCTAGATATTTAAGTGCAAAACGCTATTGAACCATTGAGTTTTAGTGAAGAAAGATGCAGACGAAGAAAAGAATATGTATACGTGTGGGTGGGTGTGGGTTTGGGTTGTTGATGTGTAATGCAAATACTAACATATCTCCTCCTACATAACTTTTGTGACAAGTCAAACTTCTGAACATAAACTTTGATGGGAAAGAACCTCTCTTCATTCTCTGCTCCAACAAAAAGTCTCCTCCTGAAAATGTTCCTCATCATTCATTATTTGGATAAAGGGGTTTCCTCATCATTCATTTGGCACATGAAAATCCAACCATTTATAAATGTGTTCCTCAGCCAGACTCCTTCCGAAATAGAAGTGCAAAACCAACTTTTAAGACAAGATTGGTGCCTGATATGTATGTCAATTTATCTAAGAAAATTTCCAAGGCAATTTAATTGAAAATTTCTCAGGCAATAAAACTTTGTATTCCTGTTTCATTATGAGACTCAAATACATAGAATAATCATTTCAAATAAGTTGCAAGCAAGAGCCCAAAAGAAAATAGTGTGTGTTTCCTATACAAGTGACTTGAAAGAAGCAATTGAATTACCTCTCACTCTCCTTCTGAATAGGAGAAGCTGAAATTTTCTGCTCAGATCCCTTTGACGTCACCTAACCAAACAAATAGAAGGCAGCAGCTAAATACATATTGGAACATTAAGGAATTATACATGAAAAAAAAACTTCGAGGACCAGATAGATAAGCAGGAAGAAGAACTCATTGAGAAACAAATACGTTTGAATGATGAACCTGATCTTGTACATCATGCGTCATATCTCCAGCAGAGTTTCCTTGGCTAAAACTGTTCTGAAATGCCTTAAATGCTCGTTTGACAATATCCTTGTCCCCCATCTTCTCCATGAACAAAGATTTTCTCATCATATTAGTAGAAGCTGTAGAATTTGGGGAATTCAAATTGAGAGACATGTGTAATGGTGTAGGAACTACTCTCTTGTTCTCTAACACTGGAGAATTCACGCTCTTTTGCAATGCTGCACCGTTCAACGTTTCGTTAGAGGATTGAGAAGACATTTTACCGCTCAACTTTTTGTTTGAGGATTGAGAAGGCGTTGCTCCATTCAACTTTTTGTTTGAGGACCAAGAGGGTGTTGCTCCATTCAACGTTTTGTTTGAGGATTGAGAAGGTGTTGCTCCACTTAACTTTCTGTTTGAGGATTGTGAAGGTGACGCGAATGATCCAGGAACTAGTTTCTTGCGTTGTGCCAAAGGAGTATTATTACTACTTTGAGTTGATACCCCAGTCACCTTCTTTTCTGATGGTTGAGATGGAGTAATGACCTTAGAAGTTGGCATTTGCTTAGATGTTAGAGTGGAAATTCTTGAGGATTTTGCCACAGGTGATGTCAGTTTCTTCTTTGTTCTGGCGGACACCCGAGCCTCTGCAGTGTGTGCCTGAACATAAACAAGAAATACTTCCCTAAATAACAGGAAAGAGACAAAAGAAAAGAAAGGAGCAAAAGAACATGAAAGTAGAAACTCTGATCAATAAGATACTTGAAGTACCAAAAAGTTCCATCATATCACCTTTCGATTTACATTCTTCACATTTGCATTTGTGGTCTTGCTTTTCTTAAGAGAGGCTTTTTGTGCTTCAATATCTGCTTGTGGAGTCTCTACTACACTATCTTGACATCCTTTTACAAGATTCTGCTCTTCAACCTTATGAAGTTCTCCTTGATCACATGTTCCCAAAATAGTTTCTTCCTTAAGTTTAGTAGCTAGTAAGTTATCACACTCCACACCAACAGAAATATCCTCTTTTGACTCATCGATCCCCAATATAGTTTCTTCCTTAGCTTCAGTAGGTAATGAACTAACACACTCTATGTCAGTAGAGTCATCCTTTGACTCATCAATTCCTGAGATAGTTGGTTCCTTAGTTTTGGTAACCAATAAGTTATCACACTCCACATCAACAGTAACATCCTCCGTTGGCTCATCCACTGCATCACTATTCTTCAAATCTACCACGGACATTTGCTGCTCACCTAAAGAAAATCTTTCACCACCATTGGATGAACTGAGATCACCATCAGAGGTTCCATTTTCTGTCTCATCTCCAGCTTTGGGTCCAGCTACTTCTGGAGACAGAGGTTCCATTTTCTTTTCTACTTGCTGTGTTTCCTCCTCTAATTGTTCCAGCTTCTTAGCAGCAATCTTCTTATAGTGTGCTTCGAAATAGGCCTTTTTCTGAGCTACTGACCCAGGAGTTGAACACTTTTCAACTTCTTCCAGATACTTATTAGGGGAGAAAGATGACCATTTCTCCCAAGAAAGTGCATCATTCTCAAACCTTCCAAAAGAAACTGACACGTCAAGTGTAGGACGAGACACAACGGAGTCACCCATCTGTTCATGAAAACCAAATATATACTTGATCAATAAACTCAAACAACACTCACAAATGAAAATTCACAAGGACTACAAACAACAACTACCCAATTAATCCTACAAATGGGCTTTGGAAAAGGTATAATGTACACATACAGTAGCGATAGACACTAGGCTCAAGTAAAAAAAAGTTAGCAAGAGTAAAGAAGTCAAGTTAAAGCCTGCTGAAAACTACAACAAAATAACAGGATAATCAAAGTGCAAGAAACAACAGGTAATAATAGACATCAAAGAACAAGAAACTCCCTGAGTAATACTATCACAAGGACTAAAAAGAAGATCTAAATTTCCAACAACACATTGAATCAACATACTCAAAAAAACATAACCTCTAACTAATCAAAGAACACATAAATTGTACCTTGTGCTTGACAGAAGGAGTTTCCACAATGGATTCACCCATCAATCCACAAAGCTACCACAAGATTTCACAAAATATACATATCATGGCCTGGGACAAACACAGGACAGTAGTACATCAAGGATGAGAACAAATAGATTAAAGAAAACAAAGTAAGATATTTGCAATCACAAGCCATGTGCTGTATTTTCTACAAAACCCCCTTCTTGTCTTACTTGCAGCATTATCCATCCTTACAGCCATTTTACAGTTAATTTAATTTTATTTTTTTGTTGAAAAAACAAAAAGAAAATTTGTCAGCTTATGGATCTTCTGGAAACTGCTAAAGATCCTAACTTTAATCATCAAAATAGACAATATAACTAAAAATTTCTCACAAAAAGTATGTACTGCAAGACCCTCACACAAAAAGTTGCAATCTTTACCAAGAAAAAGGACCAAAAGTGAGAAAAGAGTGATAGATCAAGCCAAATACTTTATGGGTTGGTGGTGAAATCTTGGTAAAAATATTTGTGATAATAACATGATTGCAAATCTAACAATAAAGTAGAAAAATTAAAAAAGGGGTCTGTACCAAAAAGACTTTAAAATTCAAAGGGGATGGAAAGGGACAGGAAAACAAGATAATGATGAGATTGGGCAATGAGGAAGAGAAGTGAAGGAAGAAGATAGAAAGGCCCACTGAGTGAGAGAGTACAGAAAGTAGAGAGTGAAGAAGTAATGATGGATGAATGGATCTCTTAAAGACCAATTCAATCATAGAGGCGCCTTTGGATACGTGGGGTCTTCTTATTAAGGACTCATTGAACAATGTGAAGAGAAAAAAGTGTTTTGTTGGAGGGAGTTCTTTATTTTGTTAAACTCAATCGTGCTCATATGAATGATTAATGTGTATTTATATTTGATGTTGTTATTGTGCATTTTATATGTGTTAATTTTATTTATTGCATTTATATATTATCTTTTGTTTTTTACTATATGTCTAATATTTTTTGCTTTTGAGGTTGGAGACTTTTGAGACAGGGATTTTTCAAAAATAACATTTTTATTTTTATGAGATAATGATAAGTCTGCATATATTTTATCCTTCCCAAGCTCTACTTGTGGAATTTCATTGGATATATTGTTGTTGTTCTCTTACTTTATTTTAAATTTTAATTTATGTTCATACTAATGATAATATATTTCTTTAAAGAGTATCTCAACAATTTTTATAAATTTATGAAATATTTAAAGAGATCAATATATGGTCAAATTCTTCTTGACAACTAAATACTTCAAGGAAATACAAATCATCCTGCATTCGAAATATAAGCGCCACTAACAACATTCGAATCAACGAGAAAGTTCAGAGAGGAGACTCAAAGGAACAAATATATTTCTACCCAAATTGTTTTATCAATAAAATTATGTTTCTTCATATTTCATTTGTAATTGCAATTTATTTTCTAACACTTTAAAATTTATTACAATCAAATGTAAATTACTTTTTATAACCAAACAATAATATGCAGGTTTAATTCTACAAGTGGGACTTAGAGAAGAATGAAATATTTTTCGACCTTGTGAAGGTCTTAGTTGTTTCCAATAGACTCTTGACTCAAGTAAATCGTATTAAAAAATTAAGTATGTAAAACAAATACAGTAGCAAAGATACTATCATATAAACAATGAAGAAAAAATAGTAACAATAATAAAATAATATGATAGCTTAAGCAAATGAAACATCCCATAATACTAAAATTGAAGAATGAGATAATTGGAGAGTAATAATAATAATAATTACTTTAAATCGAACTAGACACTGCTCAATCTAACAACCCATTTTTAAAAATTGGAAGGGGGGGGGGGGGGTTAGACTTACTAACCTTTTACCTTAATATTAATTTTTTTTATATCATCATATCTAGTTCCATGTTTTCGATAAGCCGTAAATGAGCATGTCATATCTAATCATATCTCCCATATACTTTTACTTCTTCGTACACCCCTTATAATCAATCTTTCATTTCTCCTAGGTAGGACATTTGTGCATATTCTCTTTCCTCCTAATTATCTCAGATTCGTCTCCTTCATCTTGTCGACTATTGAGGTTGCTCTCACCTTATCTCATATAGCTTCATTCCTTATCATATTTTTCTTAATATGTTTATACATCCATCTCAACATCGTCATTTGCGTCATTCTCATCTTTTAGACATATAAGCTCCTAATCGCCCAACATATTGCCCATACCTAGCTTATTTGACTGTCAAATTATATTTAATGTTTAGTGACACATTCGTATCATACAAGATACCATGTGCGAGCTTAGTTTATTTTCAGACTCAAATATTTAATTTGTTTATTTATGTTTTTCTATGGTTGCATCTCTTTATTCTAGAAGCTTAGACAGAGTTCTAGTACGTTGACTTCAGTTTTTAGGGAGTTAGTTTTGTATTAAGTAGTTTTCTGTTTGAGTTTATGGAAGCTCAGCTTAAGTTATATTTAAACTTGCTTTCGCAACTTTATATTGCTTTATTCTTGCTACTTTTGTATAGTTGAGATATGGTATTGGTTCTTCCACTCGAGGAATAGTGTGAGTGTCGTTCGGGGTCGTGACAAAATTAGTATCATAGCTTTGATTTATTGATTTCATTATACCAAAACAAGACTATTAGAGTCGTGCAGAACAATACGGAAGTATTTGTACTTTTCTTCCAGAAGCTACAAGACTTTAGAAAATTCATCTTATATATATTTTCTTTTTCTCATCTTTTTGTGCTATGATTCAATTTCAATTGATATTTGACGATCCGAATTGGTATCTAACCTTTTTCACTTTTTATCCGCAAATAGCTAACATACGTCATAATAGTGCTAGGCCTGTAACTCACATCAATAAGCAGGAGCCTACGACGAGGGGTAAGGGCCGAGGTAGAGGAAGATTGAGAGGTCAAGGTTGGAGAAAAGTAGCACCCGTTGGGAGTGAGACCTAACCCGAGAATGTACTAATAAAAGTCCCTGCACTTCGGGTGAAGACAAAGAAAAGTGTAGAGGTTGGAGTTGAAAAGAATGTTAAGGTTGGGAAAGAGGCACATGCTGAAGCTGTAAGACTATTCCTTTTATACGTGGCAAGTGCACAACAAATATTTACTTTTCTGAGTGGGCTGGTTGGATCTAAAACTATTCCTATGATGCCCATCACTAAAGCTCCAACTCATCTCAGTTGCAACCCCTAATATAGGGAGAAATTTAGATAATGATGCTTTCTTTCGTCCTTTTCTGGCCAACAATGATTGTTACTGAGTATGAGATGTTAACAAAGTTTCTGAAGCTAAAGTCTCCAGTGTTCCAAAGTTTGGAGAGTGAGGATGTGTATAAGTTCATCTTAGATTGCTATGAACGGCTTTATAGGTTAGGTATTATGCACTAACATGAGGTTGAGTTTGTGATTACCCGCTTTAAGGTGAAGCTAAGTGGTGGTGGTGGGATTTTGTGGAGTGTTGATAATCAATTTTGCAAGATTGCACTTAAGAAGAATAAGTTTATGGCACTTAAGTAAGATGTCATGATCATAACTGCTTACGAGACTAAGTTCTATGTCTTCTCCAGATATGCAACTCGGTTGGTGACTACAGAGAAGGAGAGGATTTGATTGTTTGTTAAAAGTTTGAATCTTGAATGACAGATTTTATATGTTCATATGACTGATGCAGGTAAAAGCTTCAATGTAGTAACATACTTTGTAAAGAAGGTTGAAAGGATGAGGAAGGCTAGACAGGCTAAAGATTTGGCTAAACGACCTAAGAATACAAGCAATTTTTAAGGTTCTTACTTTAGGGAGTAGGTAAGTCGTTCGTTGTTGCCAACCAGTGCAATCAACCATTTTTATTTCTATATATAGGTGCTTTAAGACTTCACAACAAGCTATTGCGCAGGATAGACACAAAGTTTCTTCCACACCAGGTGCTCAACCTTCTCCTGATTGTAGTTGTTATAATTATGGTGCGTCAGGAAATGTGAGGAGGGAGTGTCCCCACCCCATATGATCGACCTCGCACAATAACAAACTAGAGTCATGGTACCAGCAGGTGAAAGTATTCATAAGGTAATAGAGGGAAAAATTAGAGAGGTTGTGGCTATCGAGGTAATGATAATACAAGTAGAGAAGCAGTGCAGACGGGTAAAGAGATGGCTCGTTAGGATGATAAGGCCTAGTTTTATAATTTTTCTAGGCAAGACAGTGTTTGAGACATTTGATATAGTTTCACATGTACTATTCTTATCTACAATAGAATGGCTACTATTTTATTTGACTTAGGTTCTACTTATTTTTTCATGTCAATAAATTTTGTCCTGAGTCTTTGATATGATTTATAATATACTAGACACCCTTATTCACATTTTTATCCCTGTTGGAGAGTCTGTTGTAGTCATTTATGTCTACCGTGCTTATTCCATTCTTCTTACATAACTACAAACTTGGGCTAACTTGGTAATTTTGGTCATGATCGATTTCATGTGATCTTAGGCATGACTTGGTTTGCAATGCTAAAACTGTAACTCTAGAGATCTCGGATAAGAAAGGTTATAATGGGAAGGGCTGTAAAATCCTAAGCTAACTAAAATCATATCTTATATCTAGGCTAGGAAAATGATGAGGCAAGGTCGTCTAACATACTTGGCTTGTGTTTGGGATGATATGATAGAGTCTCTTTTACTTAAATTCCATACCTATAGTATTTGAGTTTAAGGAAGCATTTCCTATGAATATTTCTGGTAGGCCTCCTGAAGAGACATAGACTTTTGCATTGATTAAGATATTGACACTCACTTAATATTTATCTTCTTTTATCGTATGGCTCCAACAGAGTTAAAAGAACTTCAGGTTTAGATCCAAGAGCTCCTTAGTAAGGTTGTCATCCATCCTAATGCTTTTTCATGGGATGCTTCAGCCTTGTTTGTTAAGAAAAAAATAGTATAAAAATGTGTATAGACTATCAACAGTTGAATAATATCATTATTCAAAATAAGTACATGTTGCCTCATATAGATGGATCTCATTGACTAGTTACAAGGTGCGTTAGTGTTAAAAAAACATTGGTCACAGGTCTGGCTATCATCATCTAAAGATTAAACTTGACGATATAACTAAGACTACTTTTAGAACCTAGTATGGGCATTATGAATTATTGGTGATGTCCTTTGGTTTGACCAGTGCAACTGATGCTTTCATGAGCTTGATGAATGAAATGTTAAAACTACTTTTGGATTCATATGTAAAAGTATTTATCGATGACGTTTTAGTCTATTCAAAAAGTAAGAGAGAGTATGCTGACCATCTTCACATTTTTCTAGGCATCCTGAGGAGAGAAAAATTGTATGCAAAATTTTTTATGTGTGAATTATGGTCGTCTTCTGTTGCCTTCTTAGTGCATATTATTTCAAACGAAAGAGGTGATAGCGGAACCCCAAAAGATTAAAAGAGTTGAAAATTGGGCCCGGGCTAGCTCAATCACTGAGGTAAGAAGTTTTTGTGGGGCTTGACAACTATTATCTATTTGTAAACAAATTTGCTTCTATGTTGCATACTTGATGAGGCTGACTCAAAAATATATGTCACTTAATTGGACCAATACGTGTGATAAGAACTTCCAAAAGCTCAAAATTCTTTTAACTATACCTCCGATCTTGATATTGCTGGTGGAGATAAGAGTCTTATTATTTATTGTGATGTCTCAGGTATGCGTTTGGGTGTTGTGTTGCTGCAGAATAAAAATGTCATAAATTATACTTTGCGGTAATTAAAAGTTCATGAGAGAAACTAGCCAATACATGACTTGGAATTGAAAACATTGGTGTTTGCTTTAAAAGTCTAGCGACATTATCTCTATGGGGTCAAATGCAAAGTGTTTGCTGACCATCACAGTCTGCAATATGTGGTCACTCAAGAAGTCTTGAATCTGAGACAATAAAGATGGATGGAATTGCTTAAGGAGTATACTGTTACCATTCAATGTCACTCGAGTAAGGTTAATATGGTAACAAACGCACTAATTAGTCAAAAATCAATATTGATGGACTAGTATAATTTAGATGTATCGAGATTTGACATAACTTTATTGATGGGCTAGTATGAAGAAAGACATAACTGAATTTATGGTCAAGTGTAAGAATTATCAACAAGTAAAATATGAGCACCAACGGCCAGTAGGCTTACTTTAGAAAATATCCATTCCTCAATGAAAGTCGGAGAGGATAGTCATAGATTTTATTTGATTCTACTTGGGTGGTGGTTGACACAATAATAAAGAAATCAATTTATTTTAATCAGAGTGAATCATAATACTCAGTAGTTGATAAAGATTTATATGAAAGAGATAGTGAGATTGCATAGGATGCTCCTCTTTATCATCTTAAACTGTGGTATGCAGTTTACATCTAAGTTTTTGAGATAGTTACATGAAGAGTTGGGCACAAAACTCACCTTCAGTATCATTTTTTATCCATAAACTAATGGATAGTCAAGTATTGGAAGACATGTTGAAGGCATGCCCTATTGACTTTTGGTGGTCATTGAGACAAGTTCTTGTCGTTTAGTGAGTTCTCTTATAATAATAGCTACTACTTCAATACTAATATGACTCTTTTTGAAGCCCTTTATAGAAAGGATGTAGATCACTCATTGGATAGTTTGAGGTTGAACATATTGAAACGCTTCAAAAATGTGCTTCGGAAATGCCCATAATCGTAAATTCCATATATCTCAAAATTTATGCATAGTATCGAAAATCTGACTTCATATTCTTGATTAGGAGGAAGAATTGAGTGAAAAATGGATATAACCCCGATTTTAGAGTACCCATAGCAAATAAAATGATTTTTGAAAATTTTTAATTCCAGTGGTTGTCCGCGATGGCTCCTCGATACTGACCTTTTGCGAAGCAGTGTTATGACTTTCTTATTTTTCTTGTTTTGACCTAAGGTATTGGGGACTTAAGTCCCCATTCCCACCCATGCGTAAAAACACCTATACTTAGTCATTTTTAAACTCTATATCACTCAACACACTCTCAAAACCTTCTCTAACACTTAACAAAATATTTCATCCAAATTCAAGTGTCTCAATCTTAATTCCAGATTTCAAGAAATCCATTCATGCTCCAAGTCTCATTCAAGTTTATATCAAGGAAAACCCAAACTCAAGGTATATAGGTTTCAACCATTGAGTCCTTTCACTCAAGGTGCCCAATCTTCCTATCTTATGAAAAATGCATGTTTTCAAGTTGTATTATCTATAGGTATATTTTATTATGGATTATAAGCGTGAAATATGTTTGGATTTTATGAAATATTGATTAAATATGCATGTCTATCTATCTCAAGATTATATTATGAGTTGATTTTGTCTATTGAGACTATGTATGTTTTGAGCTATGAAACTATGATTTATTATAAGATTTGATGATGGATTTCAAGGTATCTCACATAAGGGTTTTGCAATATGTTGGTGGATTGATTTGCCTTGAGCTTTCTCACCTGATTTCACTCTTGAATTGCATGATTTTGAACAAATATTACATACCCACCAAGTGTTTGATAAAATGTCAAGTCAAGAATTCTTAAGTTATTCGCATGTTGTATAAGTCAAGTGGCTTCATGATCAATATAGGTTATCAAGTATGTTATGAATTCATGAAAATATCTATGATCATGCAAGTATGAAGTTAAGCCCTATTTTTCAAGATTTTACCTCTTGTGAGCCTTTGATGTTAATGCAAGGATAATGTTTGATGATGATCTATCCTCATGCTCTAAGTTAGGCTCACCATTAGAGGTCAAATATGTTTAAGAGCTACTCATGTCATGATTCCATGTTTGTTGCAAGTTATTAAAGTATGATTATTATAAGTATTCCGTGGAATTAGACTTAGCACCTATAGATAAAGGGTTGGCTCTCTTTCCTTGAATTATGTGCCAACATATGATTATGTTATACCCTTGCAATACTAGTGGATCCATTTAGTGCATTTTCTCTTGAAATTCTTCCTGAAATGGTACGGGCTCCCATAAGGAAGGTTACTTATCCGAAATAGGACAGACTCCTATAAGGTGAAGTATGGTTTACCTTGGCAGGTAGACCACCTCTTTACCGGTAAAAGGTAATCATCGGAATTCCAAGTTGTAGGTCGTTTGGTCTTATTCTATGTCGGTTGAGGTATCTTTCCACACATGTATTATGTTCCATGTAAGTTGAATGATTTACAAGCATGTTTTACTTCGAGCATTGATCATACATGCCATATTGAGATTATGCATATCTATTGCCTAGTACTATGCAATTTCACTATATTGGCTCATGTCTTATTGTATTACATCCTACATACTTGGTACATTCAAACGTACTAACGCATACTTTATGCCTACATGATATCACCATGAAGGGACTGGAGCTCCTCTTGATCATCCTGCACGTGGCTAGTGAGATTATTCGAAGAAAAGCTTGGCGAGTCCTCAAGTTCGGGACACTATCTACTTTCTCTTACTATTTCTGAGACTTCTTGATGTTGAACATATAACATTATAAGGGTGCACCCGGAGAGTGTCTTGGCCTCCGCTCCAATCTATGTTTAGAGGTATTTTTGGATCAATTGATGTACTTATATTTTGAGCTTTAACTCTTTTATGCTTTATAAATATCAAGCCTTCCCTTAATCCATTTTCCTTATTTATATCTCTTGTTGATGTTATTTTGCTTTCGCGACCAAGGATGTGTGATTGATATGCTAAAAGGCTTGTTTGAGGTTCCTTCGGGTTCCTCATTCACCGTGTCACGTCTAGGTCCAAGGCTTAGGTCGTGACACATATGAAGTCCTAGGGGGATTTGATAAAAGATTTGAGATAAAGTAAGGAGTATTCAAGTTAAGCTCCTAGCAGTCCAGAGCCAACAAATAGAATATGCAAATCTTAAAGTTAGAGATATGACATTCGAGCTAGTGAGATGGTTCTTTTGAAAGTACCACCATGAGAGGCATTACGAAATTTGGTAAAAAAGGAAAACTCAGTCATCAATATGTCAGCCTATTTAATCCTTGATTGTGTAGATCCAGGTGGATTACATGTTGTCTTTACCACCTAATTTGTTCGAAGTCTATATAATGTCTATGCTGAAAAAGTACCATACGAATAGAGACTACACATTAAGTGGGACATAGTGTATTTGATAAGAATCTGCAATATAAGGAAACATCTATTGGAATTCTTGGTAGGGATGTCCGAAAGTTGATAAACAAGGAGATTAAGTTCGTAAAGGTTCAATGGAAACGTTGCCCAGTTTATGAAGCGACCTAGAAAATTAAGAAGGCTATGCGAGACAAGTATCCATAGTTGTTCGCTGATGTAGGTACTACTTCATTCTTGTGTTAGCCTAATTTTTCATGTATGATCACTTGAGAATGAGTGATGATAAATTAGTATCAATTATAATGATCTGACCTTATCGTTATGGTTAGATCTATGGAAAAGGAGATTGGGGCAGAAAATTTTTGAGTAGTAACTTGAAAATTTTTAACTTAGGCTAGATTGAGACAAAATCTGAATCATATGAGGACTAGAAAAATTCAATAATGGATTGAGGGATAATTTATAAGTTTGGTCAGCTAAGTTGATAATCAAGATAATAAGAAGATTGTACTACTTTATAAAATCAAATTCGAGCGAGTAAAACTCTCGAAATCGATCTTGTACAAAAGGGGATAGTTCTTAATGTCATGGTATAGGGTGGTATTGTAAAATGAGGACTTGGAATGCGAATTATGAAGTTTCTGTCTTCATGCAACCAATCATAATGGAATGGATCCCGCCATGATGGTACTGCTATGGTGGAACAAGTGATCATTATAGTGGGACAGTCACAAATTTTAAGTCTGAAAAGTTTCAAATTTATTTTTGTTTCTCCCATTTCATCCTTGAGAGACCAGAAGCAACCTAGAGTAGTTTTTTTCTTCAATTTTTTTTTACCTACTTCATCAAAAAAGTTGAGTTAATCAATAATCATTCTTCTAACTCATAAATCGATTCCTAAACCTTAAAATCAAGAAGTTATAAGAGATGATTTTGACTTGCAACTAATGATGGAAAAAGTCTTAGTTGAGGGAGATGATCATAAAAATGGTCAAGGATTAGGATTTTGATATAATCTAAGTAATTTATTCTAATGTTTATTGATTATTGTATTTTTTAAAAATTATTTATAGACCAAAAATTAGATAGAATTTTGAAAAAAGAGAAAGCTCCAGCTCTATAGAGCTTCAAGGTTTATTTCGAGATAGGTGATGGTTTGATATTTTCATTTGTGTGATATATGCTTGTTAATTACTTCATAGTACTTTCTACATGTATGTGAATGGGGAATAATGATGAAACGCCATAAAAAATGTGCTTCAAAATGCTCATAATTGCAATTTCCATATATCTCAAAATTCAAACGTGATATCAAAAATCCGACTTCATATTCTCGATCAGAGGGCAAAATTGAGTGGGAAATGGGTAACCTAAATTTTAGAAGACTCGTAGTCAAATATAATTTTCACTAAATAATCGACTTTTAGAGAGCTTGCACTCCCAGGACGCAACGCACCTGGGGCATGCAGTAGTGTAAAATGTGAGGCGCACCTGGTTCGCGTCGCGCCTGGAATCATGTTGAGAATCAACTTCTAAAATAAAGGAGTTGAGAATCATGTTTAGAACAAATCCATTTATAAAGGAGTTGAGAATCAACTTCTAAAATAATACGACCACAACCATGTTAAGAACACCATTGCAACCATAACATGCAGTCTGCACTTCAGCCTGATTGTTTGTGCCAAATCCTAATGGAACGGTAAATGAAAATAATATATTACCATGTTGATCTCTAAAGATTCCCCCTCCACCTATTCTACCTGGATTATGCCACGCACTACCATGTTGATGCAACTCAAGAGTATAACAAAATAAGTAAATTAATTCAAAAGCAACTCACCAACATTATAGTAAAACTCCAAATTGGGTATCATGAAATCCGTCTCATAATCCAGATTATATCGTAAGGTAAGGACATCTTATAATGCCTACCGAAAAAGTCATGTCGTAAGGTAGTGGCGCCTGCTGAAAAGATTATATCGTAAGGTAAGGAAATCTTATAATACCTACCGAAAAGGTCATGCCATAAGGTACACTAAATCATGGTCCCTACCGAAAAGATTATATTGTAAGATAAGGGCATCTTACATCACCTATCGAGAAGGCCATGCCATAAGGTACAATAAATCACGGCTCATACCTAAAAGATTATATCGTAAAGTAGAGGACATCTTATACTACCTATCAAAGAGACTATGTTTTAAAGTAGGGGTATTGGTAACACTCTCTGAAAAGGTCATATCGTAAGGTGAGTGGATAGCTATTTGGCCCATTTCATGCATGTTTGTATAAGGTTCGAGTATATATTCCATATTGAGTTTATGTTCCTTGATTATGATTAAGCAACTTGTAATTATGGCATATGACTCTTGTTACATTGCATCCCGCATACTTAGTACATTTAAATATACTAACGCATACTTTATGCTTACATGATATTACCATATAGGGACCGGAGCACCTTTTGAACATCCTCCATGTGGCTAGTTCGGTACGTCAGATATAAGCATTGGTGAGTCCTCAAGTTCGAGGAAACTATCTACATTACTCTTTATATTTTGAGACTTCACTATGTTGAACACTTGTTACTATGAGGGTGAGCCCGAAAAATGTCTTGGCCCCTGCTCCATTCCAAGTTACCGGTGTTGTTGGATATTATGATGTACTTATGTTTGAGCTTTACTCTTCTATGCTTTAATGATTATCAAATATTTCTCTTAGTCCCACTCCCCATTTTACTACATTTTTTGTTGTTTACTTTGCTTTCGCAACCAAGGATATATGATTGATATGCTAAGAGCCTTGTTTAGGTCCCTTCGGGTTCCCATTCAGCTTGTCACATCTAGGTCCTAGGCTTGAATCGTGACAAATGATATGAACCAAATAAATAATTTTTCATGATCAAATTGTATGTAAGAACCTATTATTTGAACTTGACAAGTTATAAATCATTTATTGTGATAGCGATTGTGATTGTGTTTATGGATCGGGTTACACGTTTTGACATATTATTAGATTGGGTGTCAGTTCAAGCACATTATTGAATTAGTGTTATGTTTTGACATAATATTGAATCAAATGTCACATTCTGACAAATTATTGAATCGAGTGTCACGTTTCAACACACAATTTATTTGAGTGTGAGTCCCATGAGAGAATTATCATTAATTGTTACATTAAGAATGATAATTGTGAAATTGATATATTCAACATTAATTGTGAATTTATTGCTCTTTTTGTATATGTATGATCTACTATGACATAGTTACTTTGTTATATATTTTACTTATTGGAATAACCATGTGATTCTATTATTGCTCTTTTTGTATATGTATGATTTACTATGACATAGTTACTTTATTATATATTTTGCTTATTGGAATAACCATGTGATTCTTTAGTACAATGTTATTATGTGTACTAATATTGCATTCACTCTTTTTTTATTATTGAGTATAGGATATCTTCAAAGGGCTGTCAACAGACCTTGGAGAGGAGATCAGTGATCTACCGAGTCTGAGGGTGAGCCAACTTACTCAGTCTATCATGGATACATTTCTTTTCTTAGTCCGCTTGCTTTCGAGCTCAGATGCTTAATTTTTTTTGGGGGGGAGAGGGGGGGTGGTTGCATCCTCTTATTTTAGATGCTTAGATAGGATTTAAATAATTTTCAATTTTTGAGAAGTTAGTTCTATATTAAGTAATTTTTTGTTTGAGTTTATGGGTATTCAATTTGACTTATATTTAAACTTACGTACATAACTTTAAATGCTTCATTTATGCTAGTTGTCTTAGTTTTGATTTGGTGTTGATTCTCGGGTCGCTATGTCGAATCAGTTGGCCCATTAAAATATCAATATTGCTTCATTGAATATCATCATCTTCACACATGCTTTACACACTTTTCATAACAATTAATTCTTATACAGTTGACTACTGATGTACATATACAATTTGAAAACACATATATTGAAATTAGTATCCCTTTGATTAATATTATTAAAAGTAACTTATAAGTCAAAAGATAAAAGTCGTAAGTGGGAGATATCCTACTTTTTATATTTGGCTTATTTTATTTTTTATTTTTTTGTCTAAAGTTGATTGCTTAAAAACATTTTTTCAACCATCTTCAAAACTAAAAAAATATTTAGAAGTCAAAAGCACCTAAAAATAAGTTAATTCAAACACTTCGCTAGTTAGTCATGCATATATTTGATGTCTTCACATACATACACATACAATATCCAACTTCAAGATGACATAATACATAAATATGTCTTTTAACCTAGTTTCAGGCTGCATTTACACCCTACAATATGTGTGAACAAATAACTAGGCATTTAAACTTGTACAAAATTGAATAAGTAGACACGCATACTGTTGACACCCAATTTTGTCCGGCCTTTTTCATAAATTAGTGTCAAATTAGTC
>JAOTQR010000086.1:1788518-1806090 GCA_025774065.1 Solanum ossicruentum
CCTCTTCTTAGGATCTCTGTCCACCGTTGAAGTGCTCCCCTTGTCTCAGGAGCAGACTTCTGGTATTTACATGTACCCTTATTTTCGATATTGTGCATTTATGTATATTCGAGGGTATGACGGGGCTCTGCCCCGTCCTATGATGCAGTTCGTATGTATAGAGGTCTGTGGATACATGTGGGTGTGGGATATTACCTGTGATATGATCATGTATGTATGGTACTTTTGTTTGGCGGTTCTATGCAGCGGTGACCTTGTCGGTCCGCGTATATGTATGTATATATGTGTATAGATGGTTGTGATCTACTGGAATTGCTGTTTGCAGGTGTGGTTGGTCAGTAAAACAGAGGAAACTTTGCTGAAATTTCGATAAATTTCTTAGCTAATATGACTGTAAATTCGATTTGGTGTTGTTTGGATGCCCAATAGGCACTAATCACGACCCCTGGGTTGGGTCGTGACACATCCTCCTTCAACATCCTCACATTTTCTCCTGTTTATGTATATTACATGTTGTCTACCTTTATGAAATATCTTTTGCGGCCTTCAATGAGTTATAAGTCTTCACCTTTCTTCACACACTACCCACATTATTACTTGCACAATTGCATCTTCTCTATCTGGACATACCTAAACATATTCTTAACTTTTACAACATTGTAAAATCTACTTCTTAGATATATAAACTCACACACACTGTCACTGTAGCATGCCTTACGTTTTCATCTTGTCAACAAACTTGCACATTCTGTTTTTTGTCAACACACGCCTAATAGCTAATCACTATCATTTATTGTTTCAAGTTACTTCCAATCGATTCGAGAAAAACACACACTAGTTATTGTGACATAGAAATATAGTTTGACTTCGCTTTTTTATGTCTGTTGCCAAACACATTAATAACTGTCAGTTACATTGGACATCTTTATATACACTTCGGCATATTCCCCATCTTCTTCCTCACGTTTTGCCTGCAATTTACAATCCATTAGTATGTGGGATGCTGTCACCTAATAGTTAATCATTAATAGCTTACTGTTTCATCTTACTTCTAGTGAATTCGAAAAAAAATATCACTCCTTATCTTAACCAAAAAATATACTTTTGTTTCTTTTCCATATGTCTATTAGGAATTTTCATCTTTTTTCCTATTTATGTAGCTTATATATTGTCTACCGCTTTGGAATATCTTTTGCGACCATCTTGAGTTGAAAGTCTTTATTTCTCCACACACTACCTACATTAGTACTTCCACTGCTGCATCTTCTCCATCTGAGCATTCCTAGACATATTCGTAATTTTTAAAACATTGTAAATCTACTTCTTAGATAAACAAACTCACACACATTGTCAGGATAGCATGTGTTATATTTTCCCCTCATCGATAAAATTTACATACTTTGCTTTTTGCCAACAACACTAATGTATGCCTAATAGCTAACCGCTATCATTTTATTGCTTCACGTTACTTTTAGTCGATTCGACAAAAACAACACCAATTGTCGTGACACAAAAAAATAGTTTCAGTTTGTTTTCTTATGCCTATTGCCAAAACACATTAATAAATACTAGTTACATTAGACATCGTTACATACACTTCAGCATATTCCCTATCTGCTTCCTAGCGTTTCACCTTTCATAGCCCGTTTTGGGATGGTGTCACCTAATAGTAATCACTATCATTTTATTGCTTCGCCTTAGTTCTAATGAATTCAAAAAAAAAAAAAACACACAATACTTGTCTTGACAATATATATATATATATATATATATATATATTTGTATATGTCTGCTAGGAAAAAACATTACTAATTGCTGTTACATTGGGCATCTTATCCCCATATGAGCCTTTCCCCATCCAGGTTCAATCGACATGACCATTAACATTGAACTAGCAAAATAGAATATCTTGATAAACACGCTATCAAGAAATTCTAATGATTCATGATGCGTGTCTTCGTCATACAACGGGATCAATAATACTGTAGAAAAATTCAAGATATGAGGGACTTACAAAACGATCATATTAATTGATGAAGAGGTACTATTTTTTTCACTTACTTTAATTTGACTATAAACCTTTCATGCTTTCTATGCTAAGTGGCCATTCATTGCTCAATACTAGGGAACAAAGATTCAACAAGTTCTATTGTCTAAATAAATTTCTGTCACATAAGTGCATAGTCAAATTCATTAGACCAATTGTTTCTTACTAATTTAGTTACTTAACATTACGTAATTCTATATATGTATATAGTAAGGTGTCAAAAAATGACCGACGAGTTATACACTACATATCTATCTGCCCAAATTGATATTGAAAGAAAATGCATCAATCATGCTACTTAGAAATGTAGATCCTTTGAGTGGATTGTGCAATGACTCACAAATGGCCTGCTACAGGTTCAACAACATCATACAAGCAGAAATTACAATAAGACAATCTCATGGCATCCATTTGTTCATTTCAAGAATTTAACTTCGCCAGTTGAAAATAAAGATATCCTTTCGAACTACTTCACAAATAATTTTCAATTCAGTTATGCTTTGCTACGATAAATAAAGCATAAGACAAACAATATGGAATGTTAAACTATATTTTTCATAATATATATTAATATAGTCCATAAAAATGTATTAGATGAAAGAAATTTCATTATATGCTTATACAATAAAAAAGTTATAAATATTTAATGACACTAACTAAACAAAGAATGTTCATTTGTACAAGTATACACAATATGTAATTATATTTGAAAATGAAAAACATGCCAATAGCACAATGATCAATATGAATAATTCAAAATATTATTTGTTATATTTATTTAGGGTTTATTTGAAAAGCCACCTGATAATTGAGATTAATATAATTACTGGGATAGTAATTACACATCCTGTAATTACACGTCCAAGTAATTCCATTGTCCTGTTTGTTTGTAAAAGTGTAATTACAGTGTAATTTTCATTGTATTGTTTGGCTGCACAAATGTAATTATATACTTAATTTAACAATTAAATTTTAAATAAATAATATTATTACTTATTTTTGTTTTATTTGTAGGTTACACAATATCTAATTTATTATCATTACCAGAAATTAAAGAAAAATTAATTTTCAAAAATTAATAAAAAAATATAAAAATTAAACACATAAAATAATTTATCAACGCATCAAAACATGAAAAAGAAAAAAAAAAGAGATTTTATTCAAGAACCTTAAAATGTTGCTAGAAATGAAAATGTTCAAATAACAAAAGAAAGAATTGTCTTTTCAAATTTCATATAAAAAATATATTTTTAAAGAAAAGATAAAAAGGTTTGATTGTAGTTACACTCAATGCCTAATCTCTTTATAAGAATTGAAAAGTGTAATTATACTCAATTATATTAATTCTCAATTATATGGGACTTTCCAAACAAGCCCTAACATTTATTATGTATTGACATTAGGAAAAGAATTACGTTCGTAACAGGAGTAATATTTAAAAGACCAAAATGATTAGTGTTCCTAGATATTTCTCCAGACGATGCCGTTCTACGGCACGAAACTTTTGTGAATAAATCATCTTATAGACTGTTACAATTACAATTCTCTCCCGCCATGACCACACTCCCTATCCTCTTCCCTTCATTTTCTCCTCCAAACTCCATAACCAATCACTCTCCATTTCCACTTCTTCATCTACAAATCCTTAGATTCTGCTCCGTCAAGCCAATTCGGAAGAATCTGTTCACTTCGAAATCTAGAATCTTCTATAAATTTCCGAGGTCGATTTTTCCGGCGGAGTCTCAAGACGAAGATGAGGATGAAGAAGATGAGACAGATGATGATGAAGAAGCAGCGGAAGAGTATGAGGAAGTTTATGCGGAGGTTTCGGATGGAGGCGAAGAGAGCGAAGATGAACTGGAAAGTTCCGTTAGTAGTGAAGTGTTGAACATTGAGGAATCGAGAAGGCAGAGAGTTGAGAAGCTTAGGAATGAAGTTAGAGAGTTTGGTGATGGAATTATTGATGTGAATGAACTTGCTTCTATTTACTCTTTTCGAATTGACAAATTTCAGGTAGTTTTTTGTTTATTTTTTCCTTGCTGAAAGTACAGATAATCAATTTTGTTCTTTTCATTTTCTAGTTAAGTTGATACATTGTGTGAAATTTTGAAGCGATTGTCTATTCAAGCTTTTCTGAGAGGTTCATCTGTTGTGGTGTCTGCTCCTACAAGTAGCGGCAAAACTTTGATAGCTGAAGCTGCTGCAGTTGCTACGGTGGCAAGAGGAAGGAGATTATTCTATACCACTCCTTTGAAAGCTTTATCCAATCAGAAATTTCGAGAATTTTGGTATGAATTATGTTTCTAAAATATACTCCCTATCTTCTATATTATGTTTTATATGGTTTGCCGCTTATCAAAATTTATCATATTTACCACCGCAGAATATTTATGTTTATTTTGTGGTACTTTACAGTGAGACATTTGGTGAAAGTAATGTGGGGCTTCTCACTGGAGATTCAGCTGTTAATAGAGATGCTCAGATTTTAATTATGACAACTGAGATTTTGCGTAATATGCTATACCAGAGGTACATTTCAATGGGTTCATGTATGTTGCATATTAGTTACTAGGAACTGAGTTTAATAGCATGCTGATTGCTTGAAAAGAGAGAGCTTTTTGCATGTGACAATTTGTTTTAGCTTTCGTGTATAGAAATTTCAAAGACTCAAACAAAGGTGGCTGTGTATCCATAAAACTGCTATTGAGTTGTAGATTTATAATTTGTGCAAATATGTCTGCTAAACAAGCAGTTAACAAAGAAATCATGGCCTCCCTTGATAGTTAGAGAAAAGAGTTTGGCCGATAAAGAAACTTCCAGACTTTTCTACTACTTATTTACTTGTTTTGTTCATTCCTAAATTTACCACGGCATTACACTTCACTCTGCAGCGTAGGGATTGCTTCCTCAGATGGCGGTCTTCTTCATGTTGATGTAATTGTTTTGGATGAAGTTCACTATTTAAGTGACATATCTCGGGGCACTGTTTGGGAAGAAATAGTATGTGTCTTTTGAATGTGCAAGTTCTTTACATCTCAATTTGTCAGCAGCCTCAGATTACAATTTTCTATATTTACTCCTTTCTTTCTGCTTTTAAGGTTATTTATTGCCCAAAGGGAGTTCAACTTATATGTCTTTCAGCGACTGTTGCCAATCCAGATGAGTTGGCTGGATGGATTGGTCAGGTATTGCAGTGAACAAATTTCGATTGTGCCAAAAGTTATATTCGCCTATATCTATTTCTCATATATTCAATGAAGTCTATCTGTTAAATGCTTCTCCGGTCCTTTAACTTTGTAGCTGCCTCCGAGTCGTACTATTCAGATTGAAGCTCTTTTTGGCTGGAGTGTCTTATCTTCTTCATTCATAGTAGTAGAAGCTAAAAAGATGAATTTGTCCTCATAACGAGCATTCATTAGGGTGAAAAAAACATTTTATTGTCCATCCAGGTTGAGTTTTATAAAGTTCAAGAGAAATGGTTAAATTATATGATAGAATAGGTAAAAGAATATTACTCCCCCTGTCCCAATTTATGTGACACTGGTTGACTGGGCTCAGAGTTTAGAAATAATGGAAAACATTGTTATGTTTACCATATTGCCATCCTTACTTTTATTTGACTTTTCTTCACCATAAAGTCTTAAATGGGAACCAAAAGGGTAAAATGGGGAAGGTGCCATTAAATAGTTGTCAAATAAGGAAAGATGAATTCTTTTTGGGATAAACTAAAATGGAAAGGACGAACTAAAAAGGAAATGGGTGCCACATAAATTGGGACAGAGGGAGTATGTAGCAAATTTATAATGGTGGTGTCATATTTCAAAATTCTGGTAATTTGGAAACTTCACTTGGCCCAAATGTTCCTGATTTTTAGAAAGTCTGTCCTTTTTCCCTCCCTCAAATGTCAAGCTCCTGCAAAGAGGGGGAGCGAGAAAGAAAAATGCTGGAATGATAATTATCCATTCATTTATCATCTTTTAAACCAGTGTCAATTTAACCAGAACCAAAACTATTCGTTACTTCTGTGACTGTGACATTCTTGAGGCTTTTCTTGTTTTCCATACTACTACTTTTTTAAGGAAAATAACTTTTTTGGGGGGTCGAAATTGTTTGAAGTGCAATTTCTGTTGCAAGAGATTAGGTTCTTATAATGACCTACTTTATTCAAGTTTTATGAATTATCTCCCATAACTGCTTTCAAACAACATACCCAGTGAAATCCCACAAGGTGGGGTTTAGGGAGGGTAGACTATACACATACTTACCACTAAATTGTAGGGGTAGGGAGGTAGTTTCCGAAAGGCCCTAGGCTCAAGTATATTAAACCCAAACCCAAGTACAAACAATGAAGAAAGCATAGCGGCTAAAAACAAAAGCACTGTAAAGTCAACAAGAGAGAGTCAATAATGACTAAATCATGCGATATCGAAATACAATATATAACGATATAAGAACTACAAGGGCATGATTAGCCCTACAAGAGGCACTAAACCTTCGCAAGGCAAGACAACATTCTATCCCTATTAGCCTTGTACCATAATACGCGGCCTCCACTCCTTCCTATCTAAAGTCTCCCATAACTGGCTTCTTGGGTAAGTGATCGGGAAACCTGAGGCGTGAACGGTGAAAATTGGACTCTTTATATTTTGAACTATTTAATTGTTCATGATTGATTTATCAAACTTCTTCTATAATGTGATAAATAGTGTACACCCCTTAGTAATTGGCGATTGTTGGGGAACCTTAGGTGTTGACAAGACAGAAGACTTGGATTTTTAGTGAACTGTAGGTTATTTGCCTTCTAGTGTTGCTTGATTTTAGTTAACGTCTTAACATTTTCGACACTTACTAATTTTATGAACTTTGAGACCTTGTAGTCAAACTATCAGTGGCATAATATTACCTGATAACACCTTGCTATTTCCATCTTCTTTTGATTATTCTTTTTTCCCCTTTTTCTGTTTAAGATGCCATGAGTTCCTTCTTGTTCGTAGGGAAAAAGCATTGAAATTCCATTCTAAGGAGACTTGAAAAAGTTTGGATGCTGTTTTTTTTTCTTTCAGTGTCTGTTGTTTGCATCTTTTGCATCACGTGTGTGTCTGTAATATTGGTTTGATTATGCGGAATTACCGCCAGAATAGTCAGATGGCCTATGTATGCTGATTTTGGCTGCGAAAGTTGAACTTGACCTAGGCTGCCAGTTCTAGTTGAACTTTACTAGAGTTTTGTTAAAGTTAATCAAATGACAAGAAAGAATGGGTTCTATATTCACTTCTCTAATTTGACGATCTTTCAAGATTCATGGTAGGACGGAGTTGGTAACATCAACCAAGCGTCCAGTTCCATTGACTTGGCACTTCTCCACAAAGACAGCTTTATTACCTCTTCTTGATGACAAAGGAACAAGCATGAATAGGTAGGATACTTCCCCTTAACTCTTTCATTGATCTTCTTGTCTTATGTTTATCAGTGGCAATGTCTTGCATAAAATTTTTTTTTTCTGGAACCTATTGCACTCACTGAATTTGCACTTGAAAGGAGGAACTTGTAGCATGTATTGCTTTATTTGTTTTAATTTTGATTTCCTTTAATATATGTATGATTTAAAATCATTATATGGGTAATCCCAGGTACTAATTCATTCCGTTAAGATTTTGAGCCCCTGCTCTCTCCTTTCACAGCATATGTTAAAATTAATTATATGTTATTGAAGCATGCAACATACATTTTGAAGTTCAAAAGGTTGGTTCTACAAATTTTTCAAGAACTATGTTGCAGCTACTATATGATGGATTGGCTGTGAAAATTAACCTGTGGCGGCATGGTAAAAAACAATCATAATGGTGTGAAATGTTTTCCGTTGTGTTTGGAGGACAACTACGAACTACCTACCCTAAGAAGATGCTGAAGTTTTCATTTCTAATTGCCTTGGTCTGTCTGTGCAGGAAGCTGTCACTCAACTACTTACAATATGATGAATGGGGTGGTGAATTATTCAGGGAAGAAGGATCTAAAAGAAAAAGATCAAGACGACGCGAAAATGATGTTCGTCCCCTTTCAAAGAACGATATAAATAATATTCGCCGGTCACAGGTATGCCTAGAATCTTATTCAGTCTGATCTTTGTTTTACAATGTGCACTTTTTTTAGATAATTTGTTGCAGCATTATTGTTTTTACAGAAATTATTAAAAAAATGCCATTTTCATAGAAAAATGTCAATTTAACTTATACACAGAAATTTCGTGAAAAGTAACTTATAGATATATACTATCTTCAAAAATTTAGTTACAAATTCATATTTTTAGGTACCTCAAATTATAGACACATTGTGGCATCTAAAGGCAAAGGATATGCTTCCAGCAGTTTGGTTCATCTTTAGCAGGAAAGGATGTGATGCAGCCGTCCAATATCTTGAGGACTGCAGGTTACTGGATGAGTGCGAAATGAGTGAAGTTGAATTGGCACTCAAGAGGTTCCGTATTCAATACCCTGATGCTGTGCGTGTGTCTGCAGTTAAAGGCCTCCGCCGCGGAGTGGCTGCACATCATGCTGGCTGTCTCCCCCTTTGGAAATCATTCATTGAAGAGTTATTTCAGCGAGGTCTAGTTAAGGTTGTCTTTGCTACTGAAACACTTGCTGCTGGCATTAATATGCCTGCCAGAACAGCTGTCATCTCATCTCTCAGCAAAAGGGGCGATAGTGGACGAATCCAGTTAACCTCAAATGAGTTATTCCAAATGGCTGGTCGTGCTGGTCGTAGAGGTATTGATGAAAAGGGTCACGTGGTTCTTGTTCAGACTCCTTACGAAGGGCCTGAGGAGTGCTGCAAAGTTCTTTTTTCCGGGCTTCAACCTCTTGTTTCACAATTTACCGCCTCATATGGAATGGTGCTTAATCTCGTAGCAGTACGTACTTCAACCTGAGTCTTCTCAACTCATTTTATTTTTGATGTCACAATTATGTCTTCTTATTCTTCAGGGGGCCAAAGTTACCCGTAGATCAACTGGGTTGGATGAGATAAAAGTCACACGAGCAGGACGGACTTTGGAAGAAGCAAGGAAGTTAATTGAGCAGAGTTTTGGTAATTATGTAGGAAGCAATGTCATGCTTGCCGCAAAAGAGGAGCTTGCTAGAATAGAAAAGGAAATAGAGACACTTACTTCAGAAATCAGTGAGGAAGCAATTGATAGAAAGAGCCAGAAGCTCTTAACGCCGTCAGCATATCAGGAGAATGCTAAACTTCAGAAAGAATTAAGAGTAATTTCATCGCTGTTACTCTTGATCTTTTATTGCCTCAAATCAGACAGCTTGTTTCCCAGCAAGGGAACATTCTTTCTTGTATTGCTTACTTATTGACCTGAAAAGCCTGTGGAGTGCCTCTTTGTATGGTGAAATTACTTCGACCTTATTGTCCAGTATATACTATTATTTTATTTTTTTTGAAAAAAAAAATTCTTTCAAGGTTCTTGATCTAAAGGTAGGGTAAGGTCTGTGTGCACCTCACCCTCCCTAGACCATATTTGTGGGTTCACACTGGGTATGTTGTTGTTCTTTGTCTAAAGGATGGCTTTCTAGTTACGTTGGCCTGTATGTTTCAGTTTCTGGAAGAACGATAATTGAAAAAGGCTCTTATTCATTGTGTCTTTTGTCATTGGCATCCTGTTGAAAAGTAATCTAGTTTTCAGCATGTCTGCCTGTTTCCAACCACTATTTCTTCCATCTCTAGTAATTTTAATAGCATAATGAAAACATTCTATTGGCAGTCATTGTGCCTACCTTTTCCAGGCCGAAAAGCGTCTTCGAACTGAATTGCGAAGAAAAATGGAGCTGGAAAGAGTGTTCTCGTTGAAACCTTTGTTAAAGGAGCTAGGAGATGGAAACCTTCCGTTCATGTCTTTGCTGTACACCGACAGTGACGGGGTACAACATTTAGTTGCTGCTGTTTATCTGGGGAAGGTTGATACGTTGAATACTGAAAAGCTTAAAAGTATGGTAAGCATTTCATTTGACCCTTTTTTGGTTTAATACTAGTTATCATGGAAGCCTTTGTGTCATGAACAGGCACATTGCTTGATGCGTACTTCTACTTTAGTGGACCTCCACAGATGCAATTAGCCTGTGTCTTCGGCAATTGATCTGCAAACATCTTGTTTGCATACAGTAGCAAGCTCTGTTAGTAGCTGCTTTGCACAATTGCAATAAGTAGAAAGCTTTTTTTATGACCTTAAAGCAGTTCTTGCTCTTTGTCGTAAAAGTTAATAGGTGACATGTTTGATATATTGTTTAATCCTTTGCAGTTTGCCAATGTTTGTAAAGCTTTTGATTTTTCTTCCACGCTCTCCTATTCTGACTTGAGTGCAGGGGGTCATATTGCCATCATATTATCACTAATCTTTACTCTTTGTCTAAGATCAATCGGTGAATCAATCAAACAATTATTCATATCCTAAACTAGTTGGAGTTTATCTTAGACTCTTCGGAGCTAAATATCTTGTTGTTGAAAGAGTTCCTCTCTTTCATATCTTCCTAGTCATTTGGTTTATGCCTTATTCATGCTCCTTCAGAGGGGACAAATGGTCATTATTATAGAACATTTTGTTAGAATAGGAATAGAAATAGTATTTTAAGGATTGTAATGTCGTGTCTATAAAGATACTCCCATGAGATATTGTTACAAATTTTGTGAAGTTGTGTGATCAGCTTATATATATTTTCACCAAGTTCCTCACTAGTTCTCGTATTAGTTACATCTGTAATATGCTCGGACCACTTGTATGCATCAGCGGGTTTTTTAGGATAGTATATAGTGTCCAACGTGGAAAAGGATTGTAATGTAGTGCCTACTAATAGGGCACAGTATAATACTGAAGAATACACCATTCAATAACATTTATCGCTTTATTTTTCACATATTCCATACAAGATTTTTATGGTTGGAGTTGCTATGCAAATTTCTAGCCCTCTTAAAGCTGTTTGTGATTATAGTTCTGCAGTTCATTATCAAAGTAAAAATTCTCTCTTTGGTTACCTACTGTACAGTAGTAGGAATGTGTAATTCTTCTTCTTTTCAGGTGCGGGACAATGAGGCCTTTGCGTCAAAGACAGTAGTGGAAAATTTTGAACTTGGTGATAATGGAGGAGAAGATGTTAAACCATCTTATCATGTGGCTCTTGGTTCAGATAACTCTTGGTATCTTTTCACAGAGAAGTGGATTGGAACGGTTTACAGAACAGGCTTTCCAAATGCTGCCTTAACTCTTGCTGACGCTTTGCCTCGTGAAATTATGGCCGAGCTTCTTGATAAGGCAGAGATGCAGTGGCAGAAGTTAGCTGTGTCTGAATTTGGAGATCTATGGTGTATGGAAGGTTCTTTGGAGACATGGTCTTGGAGTTTAAACGTTCCAGTCTTGAGTAGTCTATCTGAAGATGATGAGGTACCCTGCCTATCAACTTCATTGTAGGGTGTGATTGTTTTTCTTTTGTTGGAATGATTTTTATCTAATAGGGGTTTTCCTCCTCAAGTTGATTATTGTTAGCATCTGCTTTTGCATTTCATGTTTATTTTGGGTCCACGGGGTGAGTTTGGTTGGTGGATGTAGGAAGGCAAGATAATGGAGAAACAGTCGAATACGTTGATTTTCCATTTAGCATAATCATTTATTAAAAAGTAAAATATTTCTTGTTCTTTCCCAATAGATATTCATATGTGGACTCATAAGGACCTTATATATATTTAGGTAGACGAGACATTCTTGCCTGTTTTCACGATTGCTCACTATAAATAGTAAGCGAGAATAATAGTCTTTTGCTTTAGTAATGGTGTTGCAGATTTTGGTGTTGTCCATTTCATCCACATGGTTAAAGTTGCTACTATGTGTACACTTTGGGTAGTCTGAAGTTTTATGTTCCAATTAGTTTTTCTTGGTGAAATGCCATTGAAATATACCAAACCTGTGGTTCTTTTTTGATAATGACAACCTGCGGTTCTTCTTTTGGCTGAACTTTTAAATGTTTGGACTTCAGGCCGCTGTTTATATTGTTCCTTGTGTTACTTTCATAATTATTTATTTTACAAGTTCCAGAGGTAAGAACTAATGATACCAACATAAACTTGGTGGTCCTGAAGATCAGCGGCCATGGCTGATTATGTGACATACATCCACCACCACAAACATTTTTCTGTGATAATGCTTGACATCATTTCTTGAAACTGCAGATTTCTGATTAATGATGATGATCCATACTAGACATTATGGAATCCTTGTAAGATGAACAAGGCATGCTTAATTTCTGTCTTTTGTTTTGGGGATCTGTATAGGAAGTTTCAGCACACTGTTTGTGCTGTTGATATATACAAAAGTTACTATTCTCAAAAGAAAATTGCTTAGAGCGTGATACTTCTGTATTGAGATATAGCCTAGTAATGACTTGATTATGTCAGCAGGTCCTCAGAATCACTAATCTGTGTCTCTCTCTTGTACACGTCTACTTACAAAAGCATAGAATGTCATAAAAATATAGCATCACATGATATGTGATTTGCTTTGTTTTTAGGTCTTAAACCATGTGAGACATTGAAGTATTGAGCCTAACTTGTACACCTCAAAAATCTTTTTTGCTGATGTATTATCAGGTCTTGCAATTATCTCAAGCATACAATGATGCAGTAGAACGCTACAAGAGCCAAAGGAATAAGGTCTCTCGTTGGAAAAGAAGGATCGCTCATACAGAGGCCTTTAAACAGTATCAGAAGATAATTGATTCAGCTAAGTTCACTGAGGAAAAGATTCGGCGATTGAAGGTTAGGTCAAAGCGTTTGATTGGTCGTATAGAGCAGATTGAGCCAACTGGTTGGAAGGAATTTCTGCAGGTATATTACTGCTTATCTTCTTGTTACTGCCATTGATTATACTCTGCGTAGTTGTGCAACTTTTCATCTCAGCACATTATGTCTGCTATTGTATCTTCATATTGGTCAAAACTGAGTGTTCAGGCTCTTCTATTGTATAAAATCTGTTCTATCGTCAAGCGTGTGTACTATTCTCCTATGTGCTTAAACACCATTCTTTAAGACCATCTTTGACCCAAATAGAAAGAGAAGAAGTTAGCATATTATTCTTTTATAACCTATTCTTGTTGGTCTCCTTCATCATTTTCTGGGGATTTTTTGGAGATTAATTTTGTTATCGGAAGTTTGGAAACGTTGCTAATTAGCAGGAAAGAATGAATTGTGTATTTCAGTGAATTATGTATTTCTGTAGTCGTCGAGGAAATCTTTTGGGAAGCAGCATTCTCTTTCACAAACCTCCACTCTGAAGTTATATGACACTTCCCATTTCGGGACTTCTAAAATGTTGACGCCAATTAATTTCTTTACAATTTTCATAATTTCTAGAATTTCAGATTCATTAAAGTAATCCCTACTTTAAACATTTGATGTGATGAGTTCTCTATCAAACTAAATTTCATTTTTCTTCCACTATCATGACTCTGCTGTATAAAATCAAATTAAGATATTAAACTCATATCTAGTCAAATAGCATCATATGGAATGACATGGATGTTGTGCATTATAAAGGAAAAGGATTGAGAGAACATTGATGTCCTGCTGAATAACTAAACTAATTCTTTGTTGATATTTTTATTCAAAATAGAATATACTGTGGAAACTCCATCAAGCTTCCATGACTCATTGTTATTTTACTTGGTCTGGTGACTCTCTTGAGATAGTTTTCCTGTTGAGATTGAAGCCCTTATATAGGTTGCTTCTTTAACCAAAAAGCAGAGAAATCACTCATCCTCAATGTCTGGCAGGTCAGCAATGTTATACATGAAAGTAGAGCATTGGATATCAATACACACGTCATTTTCCCCCTCGGTGAAACTGCAGCTGCAATTCGAGGAGAAAATGAACTATGGCTTGCGATGGTTCTTCGAAATAAATTGCTGCTGGACCTAAAACCTGCACAGCTTGCTGCAGTTCTTGGTAGTCTAGTTTCTGAAGGCATTAGGCTTCGGCCTTGGAAAAATAATAGGTAGAATGTTTGTCTGATTTCAACTCTATATTTTCTGGGAGAGCCTTTATATTTTCATGCAACTGTGTAGGCTTATCTAGCTCTTGCATACACCTTTCCATATGAATTTTCCACCATCTCGTGAATAAAGGACTTGACCTTATTAAGAAAATGGCAACTACTGCTTTCTTTGTCTCTAGCGTTTCTCTTCTCCTATCCTTGTTAGGTTGTGGAACCTGATATTATATCCGGTATTGTAGCAGCACTGTAGAAGTACCGTTGCAGCACTGTAGCCACGGATAGAAATTGCCATACTGTAGCAACGGCTACGGGGGTACTATAGCAACAGCTACGAGGTACTGTAGCAATGACACTTTCATTGTAGCAACGGCCTTCAAAATCTTTGTATAAATAGGCTAGTCATTTGCTATGGTAAGACATCCAGAAATCCACAATGTAGAGCATTCTCCTAGTAATCTCCGTGTATAAATGTATTCGGTGTAATTGTCCGGATATCATTAATATATATATACTATCGCCGTGGAGTTTACCCATTTTGGATGTTACCACGAAAAATTCTGTGTAATTCCTAAATCTGTCTTCTTTTTTTTCTTAAATCTTCAGATCGTATTTCCTAACAATTGGCGCCTACCATGGGGCGTAAATCACTACGATCTGGATGTTGGTAAGAAACGTAGGGGGAAGAAAGGCTCCAAGAAGGTTGAGAAGGTGCCGGTCGGACCGTCACCAAGTGAGGCCATAACAACTTACTCACTTTCGGTTGCGGAGTTGAGCGATGATGAACGAGACGATGATCCCTCCGACATCCCGCTTGAAAAAGGATGGGTCGAGAGGGTGGATACTGCCCGACGAGCAGTAGAGTTTTTCGGTCGCCGCTTGAATCAGTTTGATGGCAAGTTCCAGGACTTGGATGAATTCACCTTTGAGGAGAATGCAGACATCCGAAAAGGGTTGGACGGTTGCCAGGCGGCGGAGCTCGAGTTGAGGGAGACCATCATTTCCTTGGAGTGTCGGCTCATGGAAGCACTAAGCCAGATGGAGGCCATGGACGCCACGATGAATGGCATGGTCGGGGCCATGGAGGCTATGAATGCAAGGATGAGGGAACCTGAGGAAGCCGTGATGGACGGAGGATGCATCGGATTTGCTGGATCAAGGGAGGCTAGAATTGAGGCTTCCAGGCCACCTGTCTTTAAAGGCGTTCGAGACACGCAAGAGGTGGAGAATTTCTTGTGGCACTTGGAGAATTACTTCAAGTGCAACAACGTGAGCTCCTATGATACGAAGATCAATGTTGCTGTAATGTACCTGAGTGAGATGGTGATGTTGGTGGAAGCGAAAGGATGCTGGGCAAGACGGAAATGGAGCAACGACAGGTTTCCACCTTTGACAAGGCCATCACGCAGGCAGAGGCTTTGACGGACTCTTGATATGACAGGCAAAGTGAGGACCAAGTGGAGGACTCAGACGGTGGTCATGACCAAGGTGGGAAGATGGTGGCAGAGGCTGGAGATGGCAGCCACGTCCCAAGTATCATGACACCGGCAGGCCTGATAACAGGAGGTTCGGAAGACAAAGTGACGGAGAGGGCAGCGCGCAGCCCGAGAAAGCGCCTAAGTGCTACCTGTGCGGGGAGCCATATCGTTACAGGCATTGCCCCGGATTGAAGAACCTTGGTGCCATACTGCGGAAACGGAAGGAGCAGCAGGTACACAAGGAGATGCACGATTCGAGAAAGGTATCAGAGCCCAGGTTCGGAGAGCAGAAGTGATGGACCGATGTGTGCGGAGTCACCGGTGTGGCAATAGCACCAAAAATTTGTGGTAGTGCCTTGTGTCGAAAGTCTTCCCACAGGATGGTTGAGCGGCGTGTCCCGCAGGTTATTGCGGCGGTACAAGATGATTTGGCGGATCAGATGGTGTAACTTAGTGATATGGAAGGTCTACGGTAATGTCTTGTGTCAAAAGTCTTTCCGACACAATGGTCGGGCGGCGTGTCCCGCAGGTTGTTGTGGCGGTACAAGATGGTGGTAGATCCGAAATGATAATCGCTGAAGGGGAGGTCATGAGATTGTGTGGTTCGGGGTTCAGAGAATGCAAAGCAAGTGGGAGTTGAAGTTGAGTTGCAAAGGAGTTCGCCTAACAATGTCGCCACTAAAACTCAAGAAACTCCAGAGACGATTGCTAAAGAACCTGAGGTGGAACAAGTAACACCAGAGCAGACATTGAGGAGATCATGCAGAACCATCAGGGCACCAGATAGGTATTCACCTTCATTACATTATTTGTTGCTGACTGATGAAGGAGAACCAGAATCTTTTGATGAGACCTTACAGGTGGAGGATTCAATCAGGTGGGAGCAAGCCATGGATAATGAGAAAGTGTTGTCCAGATTCCTGATGAATGATGCTAAACCCAAGACTACTCCGTTGGCAAAGTATGCTATGGTCTGCACTAGACTTGATATATCACATGCAATTGGGAGCTTGATGTGTGCTATGGTCTGCACTAGACCTGATATAGCATATGCAATTGGGAGCTTGATGTGTGCTATGGTCTGCACTAGACCTGATATAGCACATGCAGTTGGAAGCTTGATGTATGCTATGGTCTGCACTAGACCTGATATAGTACATGCAGTGGGAGTTGTTAGTAGGTTCATTGCAAATCCGGGGGAAGAGCATTGGAAAGCTATGAAGTGGCTTCTGAGATGCTTGAAAGGTACATCCTATAATTCACTTTGTTATGGTAATGGCAAGGTAATCCTACAGGGTTTTGTGGATGCTGATCTGAGTGGAGATGTGGATTCGAGCAAGAGCACATCTGGATACATCTACACTAAAGATGGAACAACGGTTAGCTGGATGTCTAAGCTTCAGAAGTGTATTGCCTTTTCGTCGATAGAGGCTGAGTATATAGCAATAGCTGAAGCTGGGAAAGAGATGATATGGTTGGTGGATTATTTGGAAGAATTAGGCAGGAAGCAGTGCGAGAAAATCCTTTATACAGATAGTCAGAGTACCATACAACTGGTGAAGAATCCAATATATCCTTTAAAGACGAATCACATCCGAAGATGGTACCATTTCACTCGGAGGTCAGTGGAAGATGGTGACGTGTTTGGAGAGGGTGCAAAGAATCCAGCAGACATGTTGACCAAGTGTATTGGTGTTGAAAAAACTGAGGTGGTGAAAAACCTCGGTTGGTCTTCTGTAGGTTGTACAGAAGAAAGTTTTGTGATGGGGTGAAGATATTTTTGGAATATATTTATTGTTTTGGAGGCCGAGTAGATCAGTCTCCAAGTGGGAGAATTGTTAGGTTGTGGAGCCTGATATTATATTCGGTACTGTGGCAGCACCGTTGCAGCACTGTAGCAACGGATAGAAACTGCCGTACTATAGCAACGGCTATGGGTACTGTAGCAACGGCTACGGGGGTACTGTAGCAACGACTACGAGGTACTGTAGCAACGGCTACGAGGTACTGTAG
>JAOTQR010000086.1:1818396-1832712 GCA_025774065.1 Solanum ossicruentum
AAGGGGGAGGAGGAGAAGGAGGAGAAGAAGGAGGAGGAGAAGAAGGAGAAGAAGGAAGAAGAAGAAGAAGGAAGAAGAAAAAGGAGAAGAAGAAGGAGAAGAAGAAGAAGGAGAAGAAGAAAAAGAAGAAGAAGAAGAAGAAGAAGAAGAAGGAGAAGAAGGAAGAAGAAGGAGAAGAAAGAGGAGGAGGAGGAGGAGGAGGAGGAGGAGAAAGAAGAACTTAGCTTGCTACTCTAATCTGCGTCCTCCTCTCCTTTCTATCTAAGGTCATTTCCTTAGTAAGGTTGAGTTCCGCCTGATCACCTCTCCCCAGTACTTCTTTGGTCTACCTCTACCCCTCCGAGTAGCTCCCACCACCAACCTCTCGCACCTCCTAATAGGAGCATCGATGCTCCTTTTCTGCACATGTCCGAACCATCGCAGTCTCGCTTCCCTTATCTTTTCGCCCACCCGGGACACCTCCAGTTTCTCCCGAATTGCCTCGTTCCTAACCTTGTCACTCCTGGTGTGACCGCACATCCATCTCAACATCCTCATCTCTGCAACATGCATCTTCTGAACATGTATATTTTTAATTGGCCAACACTCCACCCCATATAGCAACGCTGGTCTAACCACCACTCTGTAGAACTGACCTTTAAGTTTGAGCGGTATCTTTTTGTCACACAATACTCCAGAGGCCAGTCTCCATTTAGTCCAAGCTGCCCCAATGCGATGTGTGACATCATCATTGATATCGCCACTACTCTGAATGATGGACCCTAGATACTTAAACTTATCCCTCTGGGGGATAGATTGGGTGACAAGCCTCACCTCAGAGTTTTCTTCCTCCCTCTCAACGCTGAATTTACACTCTAAGTATTCAGTTTTGGTCCTGCTCAATTTGAAGCCTTTGGACTCCAAGGCGTGCCTCCAGGCCTCCAACCTTTCATTAACTTTAGTCCGAGACTCATCAATTAATACTATGTCGTCTGCAAATAGCATACACTAAGGTACCTCTTCCTATAAAGGTCGTGTCAGCTCGTCCATCACTAAGGAAAACAAAAAAGGGCTCAGCGTAGAACCCTGATGGAGTCCCATCTCAACAGGAAAATACTCAGAGTCTCCTCCCACTGTTCTAACCCGAGTTTTGGCTCCATCATACATGTCCTTAATCACCCTAATATACGCCAAAGGGAAACCTTTCACTTCTAAACACCTCCATAAGACCTTCCTTGGGACTTTGTCATACGCCTTCTCGAGATCAATGAATACCATATGAAGGTCCTTCTTCCTATCCCTATATTTTTCCACTAACCTTCAAACCAAATGGATTGCTTCAGTCGTCGACCGCCCCGGCATGAATCCAAATTGGTTCTCCGAGATAGAAGCTACTTTACGCACCCTCCTCTCTACAACTCTCTCCCATACCTTCATAGTGTGACTTAACAACTTGATACCCCTATAGTTGTTGCAATTTTGAATATCTCCCTTATTCTTGTACAATGGAACCATTGTACTTCTCTTCCATTCCTCAGGCATCTTGGCAGTCTCCCTAATAACGTTGAACAGTCTAGTCAAGCACTTTATGCCATCCTTGCCCAAGTTCTTCCAAAAGTCCACTGGAATCTCATCGGGTCCGATCGCCCTCCCCCTCTTCATCCTACTCATAGCCAGTTTTACTTCCTCCACTTCGAACGGGTAGCTATCCCCAAGAGCGCGATGGTCTTCGAAATGCGCTAACTTATCCAGTTTGATAACTCTATCACCTTTATCATTTAAGAGTTTATGAAAGTAAGCTTGCCACCTTAATTTAATGGAAGTGTCATCCACTAACACCTTGCCCTCCTCATCCTTGATGCACTTCACTAGGTCCAAGTCACGAGCTTTATTTTCTCTTACTTTAGCGAGCCTATACAATCTCTTGTACCCGCCTTTATCACTTAGATCTTCATAAAGGCACTCAAATGTTGCAGACTTAGCATTCGTCACCGCCAACTTGGCTTCTGACTTGGCCTTCTTATAGACTTCCTTGAACTTTTGCTTTCCATCGTCATCCCTACACTTTAGCCACTCTGTGTAAGCGACCTTCTTATCTTGTACTTTACCTTAAACTTTTGCATTCCACCACCAATCACCTTTACGACCACTAAAAGGCCCTCTCATTACTCCTAGGACCTCGGTTGCTACCTTTCTAATGTAGCCAGCTGTCGTGTCTCACATACTATTTACAGTACCTTCACTACTCCACGCCTCTAGGTTTCTCAACTTTTCTTCCATCAAGCAAGTGAGGGCAGGTGTAAGGCTTCCCTATCTAATCCTAGGTTGGGTATACAGAACCTTCTTTTTCTTTTCTCTCTTGAACTCCATATCCATCACTAAAAGCCTATGTTGAGTGCAGACATTTTCACTCGGAATAACCTTGCAATTTTTACAAAGACTTCTATAGCCCTTTTGAATAAGAAGGTAATCAATCTGAGTCTTAGCTACTGTACTACAAAAAGTAATCAAGTGGATTTCCCTCTTCGGGAAACACGAGTTAGCAATTACTAACTCAAAAGCTTTGGCAAAATCCAAAAGAGACGTCCCACTTTCATTCATCACACCAAAACCAAAGCCTCCGTGCACATCTACACACCCACTATTAGACGCCCCGATATGCCCATTAAAGTCACCTCAAATGAAGATTTTTTCTGTAACCGGTATACCCCGCACAACCTCATCCAGATCCTCCTAAAAGCGCTTTTTGACTTCCCCATCTAAACCTACATGGGACGCATAAGCACTAACAATGTTCACAACAAGACCTCCCACCACGAGTTTGATAAACATCATCCTATCGTTAACCCTCCTAACCTCGACCACGTAATCCCTAAGAATCTCATCTACCAGGATACCTACACCATTTCTACCCCCAGGACCACCCGAGTACCACAACTTAAACCCATCCACGTCCCGGGCTTTAGTACCCGCCCACCTAGTCTCCTAGACACACGCTATATTAATATGCCTCCTTCTAAAACTTTTTATTAATTCTATGGACTTCCCTGTTAAAGATCTTATATTCCACGATGCTATCCTTAACTTGAATAGACTCGTGCCCCTCTCACTCCCCCCACCCCTCACCCCTGACCCCAACTGAAGACATGACCCTAGTCCACCATGAGATCTTAATGCCACTAACTAAAACTGTTAATGCTCCAAGCAACAACAACTACCAAAGGTGCAACAATACTCCTCAAAACACAACAATATAACACAGCAATGAATGGAGATATACACAAATATACACAAAAATTGTAATAATCTACTGCAGTAAGATATACAATGGAAAGTAGCGCACCAACGTGACAAATTACAGCCAAATCTATTAGATCTGTGAAAAAAAATAAACCAAATTAAGTAGATAGATATTACCTAGAAAGATATCACCTGAACAGGAAAGAGTCTCACCAGAATTTGGAGTTAAATGTCGTCGTAATCGGAGGTCGACAACAGATGACCAGAGCTGACGTTCATCGCCTTTTCCTTGCTACGGCAGCTAACCCGTAAATGGAAAGAAAGGAATAGCAAACGGGAGCAGATCTGAAAATTATCCCCTAAATAAACCTGAGTGAGTACGACGAAGAAGGTGGATTCGTGAGCCACAACGTTCGGCGAGCCGGAAACTGACGACAACAGTAGGAAGAAGACAACGGTAGTATCTATCAATGGTCTGGCGACGTCAATATTAGGAAAAAAATGGTAAAAAGAGGAAATCGGTCTGGCAAGGGTTCACCGACGCTCGAGTCAGTGAGAGACCAAGAGTTTTTCGGCCAAGAGCGTCGCAAACCCTTGCGCGAAAAGCTCACAATAAGCTAAGAGAAGAGAAGAGAGCGTATGAGAGAGAAAAGCTGAATAAAGAGACACTTATTTAAAGTTAAGTTCAAGAAGTGCATTTTAAAGATATATTATCACCTATTAGCGAAGAATTTAGCATGTTTTGAGTCATTAAGTTGATTCTATTTTCCAGTTAAGTTAAAGAAGTTATATGAGAAAGCTATGTAGAAAGCTGGGCTAAGTCCCCAAGAAAGTCAGATTTCAAGAATTTAATGTCACTTAAGTATGAGCTATATAAGGTATTTTAGGAGTAGTATTGAGTATCGATATGGGTGAGAGTAGAATAAATTACTCAAACTCATAAACTATTTAGACAACATAGGATAGGATGGTACTACAGTACCTTCCTCTTAAGCCATTGAGATGACCCAGTTTTGGGATGGATCCAGTCTCCTAGTTCTTCGCCCCCTACCCCTGCAAAGTATGGGATGGCTTTGGCAGCATGCGCAAAACATTGTATCACCACAAAGCTCATAGTAGTGGTTGTCGGTTGGAGAAACTCTCCAAGCTAAGTACCTAAGTTTTACTTATCAGTTTTCAGCATGTTATTTTCAACATACAAGCCTTGTGATTATTGTTATTTCACTTATGACTTATGATTATGTCTTTTGAGATGCATTATGATATCCCTATTAAATATTTTGGCCATCTTACATACTATACATTCCACGTACTGACGTCCTTAGGATCTGCATCATTTTATGATGCAGACGTAGGTGACAGAGTTCCTCAGCAGTCGCTTTGTTGAAAACCTGACAGCTATCAGTTATTGTTGAGACCAGTCTGAGGCTCCTACGTTCATATTATTTCATTTCAGCATTTACTATCAGTTTTGACTACTTGGGGCATAGCTCATTAGTCCTTTCAGACAGTGATTGTAGAGGTTCCATAGACCATATGTAGTATTTCAGTTTTCAGTTATTCATACATTGCTTAAAAGCCTTTTCATTCCATTATACAGACAGATATGAAGTTTCTTATTGCTTTTAATTAGCCTTTTTCCACTATTTTGAGTCTTCCGCTGAGTAAGTATTCTGGCCAAGTGGTTCGTTTGGGACCAGAAATGGTTTTCGAGTGCCGACCACGTCTAGGGTGTAGGCTCGGGGCATCACACTATACTTACTTTTACCAAAATTACATCGATGATGTTATGACAAGCAAAGGACCAGCGCTGTTGATGATACTCCAAATGAGTCATTATCTTGTTAAAGACTTTGGTCTGTCAATTATATAGGATATAGTTTTGAGAATTGTTAAAAAATTTCTAGAGCACACAACTAAAATTCTGTAGATACTTGTTTGTAGTTGAAAATTGTTTATATGAAGAATTTTCATTTTACAAATGTCTATTATTAGCAATGACAATTTAGTACTAGCAAAATCTTGATTTTCATGTCATTAATAACAGTGACCAGTTCTAGTGGCAGAAGAGGTTTGATTAGCATTACTTAAATGTAAGGTTTTAAGTAGGCTTAAGTAGGCAAGGGTTCGAAAGTTCCTTGTAAAAATATTATATCGTGATTTTGTAGTATCACTTAACTGAAGCACAAAAAAAGTGTAATTTTCCAAAGTATTATTCGATTTATTGGTCAGGTATCTTGTTTGAAATAATTATCAAGAGTTTACATTGAAAAGTGGTTCAAGTATCATGTATGTAAACTTTTACTTAACAGTTGCATACAGTTATCATGAGGTAAAGAAATCTAAATGCAAAAAAACATATGGAAAAAACACAGATTGAAATCTCTATGGTTACTGCAAATACCAACTGGAAAAGTACCAAAAAACATTAACATAACTATTCAACATTAAAACAATATGAAAAAGTACCAGAAACATTTAAAATAGTTATTTAATAGCAAAAAACAAAGGCAAACACAATTTTGCCTTAATAATGTAGACATTTGTTTCTAGAAAATGATACTCAAAATTTAAAGAAATTGAAATTAAGAAATATTGATCAGTCTATCACTGTTGGGCATAATGAAGTGGTCCCTACGCTTGGGTGAATCGTCATTTTCACTAACGTATCCGTCGCAAGCCTTGTCAGTACCATATTTTCATAGCTGTGTGGCATATCTCCTCCGGAATTACGCAACATCCAGTGAAGGCTTTTATTATGATTTGATACTTAGTTTATAATGCTTTATTGTATGTCTATACTTTATTTATAAAATTTTCTTATGATTTGATATTGCATTTGCAAATCTTTCTTATCAGTTGATACTTGATTTACAGTGCTTTCATATGAGTTGATACTCAATTTACATGCCTTTCGTATAAACTGATACTTTGTTTACAAGGATTTCTAGTGGGTTGTCAGAATAACACAATTTTTGATACTTGAAAATTGGAAACAGTAAAACACCTAACCCTATGAAAAGTATCAAAATCGGAGTAGTGATTTATTATATCAAGAGTTCATTCACAAAAAATTTATGAAACTTACTTTACTTAATACAAGGAATCAAACGTAATACAAAAATTTTAGGAATATATATACTAATTTGATATAAAGGAACTTGAAACTCAATACAATGAAGCTTGTTCAACAAAAAAATTGATATAAAGAATCAAATTTGATGGCCAACTTTGTCTCCGAATTTCTGCTATCGTCTACTTACTTTTTCTACCTTGACAGAAACTCATAATATTAGTTTTTCTATTAAGGTGTTTGAAAAAAAAGAAGAAAAAACTCCTTGTACTCATTTGGGAACAATCCATACTAAAAGAAGAGAAATTTTTTAGCGTGATACCACAGTTGGAGAAGAGAAAAGGAGTGAATCCATAGAAATTTTTTTAGTGTAGAAGAGAAAAGGTAAAAATGGTTTCTTGCTTGGATGAAAAAGGAGACTGACGGTCTTTCTTTTTCCATGGTAACTTCAAATAGGTAATAATTTGAAATTAAACTGTGTAAGATAAGTAATTAATTGAGTGATTGACTTTGATTGGACTGTTGAGAAAAAAAAGCATAAAAAAAGGTTATAGAAAAATCTGAGTTGGTCAATATCAAAAAATAAAGGAGAAAACTGAAAAAATGAGATTTCTGTAAATAATTTAAATGGAAGGAAATATTGAAGATTTTGATAAAATATGCCGTGTATTTTTATAATTTTTCCTTAATTAAATACATAATATTGCTATAGATGTTAATCATTAGAGAATATGTTCAAAATAGTACTCCCCCATCTCATTTTATGTGACACCCTTTTCTTTTTGGTCCGTTCCAAAAGGGATGTCACCTTACTTAAATTGGAAACAATTTACATTTAAAGTTCTATTTTTACCCTTGATGAAACGATTATCAGCCACCCAAATATCTAAGAATGATTTTAGATCACAAATTTCAAAAGTTTTTTTTTCTTCAACACTGTGCCAAGTCTAAAAGTGTCACATAAAATGAGACGGAGGGAGTAATTATTTATTAAAAAGGACTCACTCAAGTAATTATTTTTTAAAAAAGTTCACATTTATATACAGAATTTATATTGGGGTTTAAATTAATTCAAATTTTCATCATGCAAGGTCCATTTAAGGAGAATAGCATGATTCTTTTTCTTCAAATTCAAAACTTGAATCTTAAATCTCTAATTAAGAGTGAAAGAATTTTAGTTATCTTTATTATTTCTTTTTTAATTTGTCACGCAATGTTCAATATTTGCATTGGTCTTGACTAATCTTTATTTGTATTGCATGAGGCCCATTTAAGGTGATATCTTATCTATCTCAGTGGTGTTAATAGAGGTTTTGAGTTTTATCATTCATTATAAAACTGTCAATATAAGTCAATTGAACCTATACAAGTTTTCAAATTGATAGGTTGAGCGAGCCCACCATAATGTCGAGTTATAAAATGATCAGTCCAACCTACGCCTACGTGAATTGCGAGCTGAGTTAGCTCGGTTTACTTTTTCTAAAATATTTTTGTTATAATTTTTAAAAATCTTGAGCGAAAACTTTGCTATATTTTTTATAGGGATAATTACACCTATAAGCCACTGAGAAAAATGATTTACACAAAAAATAATCTATTTTTTTAATTACGAAAAATACTCATTCGGCTGAACTTTGACTATTTGTTATAATTTTGGGCATTCAGCCCTCCTTGTATAGACGTATATAGTCAGTGTATATTTATGTATCATAATATATATTTAGTTTATAGCTCATGTATAAGTAATATACATTGTATAGTAGTGTATACTTTCCATAACTTTGACAGATTATATTATATATTGGATAGTCATGTATAGTTTCACTGATTTTGAGCTATTTTTATTTTTATGTATATCTATATATCTATCTATCAATTTCTATATATATATAATTTCCCCTTATAAGGCATCCTGATATATTTTGTTAATTGAAAATTTTCATCACTTTTTGTTAATATATTTCTTATTGTTGCGTATATATAAGTGTCTCCCTTTAAAGAATCCAATCTGCATGTCAAAGATTACTTGAGATATAAGCAAGAATAAAACTTTGCCCAATCTTTTTTTAGATTTTATATAGTCACTCACTTCATACAATCCTGTCACACTTTGATAGCAAACGTGTTCAATTAAATAAGCAGAATAAATTAAACCCAAGCTGAAGAAAGATTTTATTTTCCTTTTTATTACACGCAATTAAAGATTTTTCATACAAGACCCAACATTGACCCTTTGTATATCTATTTAATACTCTCTCCTTCTCAAAATACTTGTCACAGGATCTACTAAAATTTAACTAAGAAACATTTTATGGAATTGAGTTTTACAATAGATAAGGAAAAAAATATATACATCAATCTTGGAACAATGACATCCTACAAATTTTCCGAGCGGTTAGCTGGATGATTTATTCAACAGGAGAAGTTAGAAAAATCTTTATGGTATCACTGTCCAAAATTTGAATTTCCACAAGTAGGCGCAATCAACTACGAAACAAATATCAGAATCATAAAGTCAGGAATCTTCAAGAGCATGTAAACTGTGTGAAATTCTACCATTGGACTTCATTTCTACATACAACTATAACTATGACCAACTGAAGCTGTAGAGTATCTTCTTATGGAAAAAGCACAGGTTCAACTGAAAGCAATCTGCGGAAGCGTTGTACTTTGTTAGCCCTGTTCAAGCATTTTGAATGACCATTAGACAAAAATTTCTCCTTTAATATTCTTCGCCTTTTTCTTGAGCGGATCAAGAAATCTTCTGTGTCTAAGACATAAGATACCTAGGCATCCGAAGCCACAAAAAACAAAGTTAGCAAGAGACAAGGTTCTTCAATGTGTCCTCCTCTAAGGATAGCTAGAGTACCTTTGATGAGCTGCATGCGATCTTACATTCTAGACCATTAAAAGTTTTAAGTCCTTCCATAGCCTCGGATGTAACAGTCTCATCTCTAACTCCATACTTCCGTTTATTTCTGCGAAATACGAGCATGCGTGCATTAATCTATGTTATAAAAAAAGCTCAAGAAAGCGCTCTTCATATTGATATAGTACCTTGTCAAGAATACCCCAGGGTTCTCCTTCTGAGGAATTACAGAGAGGAGTTCATTGGTCAAATAAGCTGCAAACTTTGGGTCCATTGAAACAGCAGAGACCTCAGGCTTATCATAAACATAGTCCATGAGTTGTATGGATAGACGTGTTGGTTTAGATGACTGCAACGGAGGTAGCTTATTAATGCTACATTCAAATAGAGAAGGGAATGCTCGATTTTATATCGGTCACATAACATAAAAAGAAGCGAAGATGTTGCAAAAGACTTACACATGCTATTCTGTATATGGTCTCATCATGAAGAATGGCACGCACATTTTCATGGTAAACTACATCCGAAAATGTGCTAGAATTTCTTGAGATTTCGTATGCATATAGTTGGAGAAGTTTACTTTCCAACTCATCAGTTGCAATCGTCTGAAGCTGCATGAGATGCAGAAACTTAGATTGTACAAGACAATTGCATATATCAAACAAAGAGAAAATACCACATGCACTTACCTGTTTGACAATTTTGTATATCAGCTTGTCTAAGGTGAAGAGAAGATATGACTGAGCTCCAATAATAGCTCGGCAGTCATCTTCGAACTTTGCATTGTCAGAGGAACCATCAAGCAGGCTATTAAGTGCACTCCTGAATCTGTTAGGTTAACGAGGAGCTTAGTCTGACTAAGTACAGATAAGCAAAATTCACTGGAACAGGAAACAAATCACTCAAGTGACCTGGAATATGATTCAGTGGGGTTGATAGCATTTGAGACTCTCCATCTGTGTTCAGATGATGAAGAATGCGACTTTGCTTTCTGTAGTCTTTCATACAATGTCTATAGTTAAGAGAAGAAACGTTATTGTCGCGTCACACGAAGAAATTACAATTCATGATATTAAATAGCCATACCTGGTGAAGTCTGAAGAGCACATAAAATGAATCATTTCCATAAAATATACGTGATTCCTTCTCCCTGACACGAAATATAGAAGGAATGTGCTTGGTCAGAGGCCTGGATGTATGTAGAAGGCGTTCTGAAAAGGGCATAACAGCACCATCTCCTTCAGCATCATGGACATCAGCAGTACCTTCCACCTCTCCTTCACTCTCTGCCTTGTTGTCATTCACATCATTGTCCCCATCTTCTTCACGCTCTTCATGAGAACCTTCTCCATTAGCAGACTCACTACCTGAAACATCACAGTTTTCAGAAGCATTCTCACTGTCCTCTGATGTCCCCTGAGCACTCGCTTCTCCCTCTTCATCAGCATCATTCTCACATCCTCTTCCTTCACCAGGAATTTCTTCTTCATGTCCACTTTGATACAGCTTACTACTTGAACTTCCCTTTAAACTATGCAAAACATTTTGACCACCTTCATTTGATGGCGTAAAATTATCCTCAAAATCACCATTAGGAGTCAATTCACCCTCTTCTCTGTCAAGTTTACATTTTCCTACGGATTCTTCAAGACATTTCTCAACATTGATAGCTCCTGCCTTTGGGTCCACAAACCCTCCTTCCTAAATCATGCAGGAAAAAGAGAAAAGGGATAGACATAAGAGATGTGGGTCAACAACAGCTATACTGCAAGCTTAAAAAGATATTTTCCTTGTTTTTTCTTAAATGTCTTGTTTTCCAAGATTCCACTTTATTTGATCGGGAGATAGCTTTTTAATTTATTTATCTTTAATGTACTAGTACGCTACTGAAGTCTACAGAAACTAACATTTCGTTAAACTGCTACAGAAAAAAACTATCCTGCGCTTAGAATTTTCCAATTGGGAAGTAGTTAAAAGATGGAACTTACATAACTGTTAGGGCATCTTCACCGATCAGTTTTGGTTATCTAAATGGTAAATATGGGTGCTATTTTCTGAAGGATTACTTTGGGAATAGCCCAAATCAGCCAACCAGCAAAATACATATTGCCCAACCCATTACATTTTGGGTTAATTCCGACATCCTTAACTGCCTGACAAGGGAGCAAGAGGCAGCTAAACACACTTCACAGCAGGATCTTAAAAATTCTTTCGTTTGGATTCACGTCAGGATATTTTGCTAGTGGTTGGTCTAAAGACTGACTCACTTTTATTTTCACAATTGTTTATCTTTATGGGATAGGAACAGGAAAGACATTGCAAGGAGAACAAGTGATGAGAGCATGCTCGGGGGGAGGGAGATTACAGTGATCTAAACGTTAAAACACAGTACCTTTGAGTCATTAGACGATACTATCTCAGGTTCACGTTTGATAGTGGAACTACTAGATCTGGAAGTGCCTGCACCATGCCCTAGTAATGGAAAGACTGCATCAACTTTTCAAATACTAAATCCCATGAAGAGGTGTAGAAAAAACGAAATGGAAGAGAAATGCAGAGTAGGAAGCCCATGAACCTGAAGCAGTGTCTTTACAGACTCTTCCATGGCTTTCCCCCACAATAGTGCTGCTTGAAAGCAGTAGCTGGTCAGTACAAAAAGACTCTCTGCTGAGACCAGATGCCCCATCTGCCATGTTTAGATTAGCAGCAGCCTTGCCATGCTGAAGGAGGTTCTTTGAAGTAGCGATTTTCCGTGTTACACCATTTGCATGAGGAGAGCTATCATCCTTAAACCCATTTTCACCATCTGCTATCCGAACTCGAGAAGAAATTAAATGCTCAGATGTAGGCACATCATCACCATTCCTGGAACTGCTTTGTCTGCAATTCATGCCCGAGCCACTAGCTGGGCCACTAACCCTTTCCCCTTCAATCACTGTTTTATCTTTACCATTTAGATTTATAGCCTTCACAACATCTCCACCATCCACTTCACCCTGAGGCTGGCGAGGAACACCAAATATTGGTTCCAGGAAGGTGGTCCAAATCTTCATGACTTTATCCAACTGTTCTTTTGTACAAACTTCTTTACATGAATACTTGATGATTTGATAAAGGTCTTCATGGATGTCAGAATCAGGATACTCGAACTCCAGATGTGCAATAATTGGTTGCACATTTCCAGCAGCAACAGATAGCAGCACATCATCTTCTTTGCACTTATTTTCACTGATTTCTTTGATCTCAGCCAGCAGTGCTGTGGAGAAGAAAACATCAATTCCATGAGAAATGAGCACTTGTGGCAAGAACAGAGTTTACACAGATAAATTCCCATATAGTGGCACTATAATCTCTCAAAAGATCTTTTTCTACATAAAAAAGGTGTGCTTCGAGTGCTAGGACAAAAATAACAGATGATAGAAAATTCTATAATCAACTCAAGAAAGTAGCATTATTGTGAGCATACAAAAAACTTCCTCCTGTGTCTGCGAGAAAATAAAGGCACCCGATGAATAAATCCTTGACTACTGATTTCTGAGAAAGCATATCTTGAATATCCACAAGCAAAAGAATACATCTATCAATAATGACTACCAAGGCTAATCAGTTGAGATGGCTCAAAAGTCAGAACCATATTGATGGTGAAATCTCTTATAACTCCTTTTGGTTTTTATTAACAGTGTGAGGGAACCTTCCCAAATAAAGAGCATTAGATCACCTGGACAAAATGCTGTGAGCTTAGACAGCAGCTAGCTCAAGGACACCAAAATTTCCAAATCATGTTTAAAAGAGAAGATAAAGTTTGTTTTCAAGAGAAGGTAAAGTTTGTTTTCTTTTTCATATTTTTTTGTAAGTTAAGAATGTTAATTCTAGTTGATAATTCTTATTCGCTTTCAGTCTCAAACTAGAGCCTTCATGTCAATTCTCCTACTCACCTTTGTAAAGGGTAATTCAAGACATACCCATAAGTAGTAATACACCTACCATCATCTGGAATAGTCTGGAAATAAGGCTTGTGATCAATACATGTTCACTTATTTTATACAGTAAACATGAACCTCAACGTTATTATAAAAGTAAAAAGTTGGCTCAAATATGTTAAAGTTAGATCAGGCAGGTATTGACAGAACAATTTCCATGCAGGGCAAGCAGTAGATTGTTATTAGGGCTAGATAAGACTTCAGAGGGCAAGTGAAGTGAGGTGAAAGCACAAATGCAGTTTCTGCTTCATCATTTTTTATGCTTGTTAGGTCTTGTGGTTGTTAGATAGTAGAACTCTATGAAACTGCTAAGCTGAACAGCCTGAACTTATTCTAACCTCTTGACAAATCTTGTAAGTGCCACAAATCTTAAGCCCCTTTCTAAAAATTCATTTCAACATCCAAGAATATTGTTCTGGTTCTACGAGAGCCAATTTTAAATCATAAGCTCTTGCATGAGACACCTAAGGCTACATTGTTTATTTCTAGAGGTTTTTCCAGATTTATCCTAACCACTAAAAGGAATTTTATAGAAAATCAAGTGGTTCTTGCAGATCTTACCACAAACGATGCACTACAAAATCTGTAATATAATTAGACAAAAATCTCCAAAGGAGGAAAATCCATATCTTCAAAAAAAAAAAATCAGGATATAAAGAGCCAAACAAGAGTAGGAAAAAAACTAGTTGGGGCCATGTATGTGCAAGGTAGAAGAGGAAACAGATAGAGTCTATGGAGATAGAAGACGCTGCTGACAACATGGGAAGCAGAAAACCGAAAGTATTTTATCGATAAATGAGTATTGTTGGCAGTGGAATTCATCCGTAGGGTATGACAACTACCACAGAGCATGAAACAAAAGAGAGAGTAGCAGACTTTTGAATGTAAAATACTATTATAATAAATTTAGTTGTCAGGAATTCAAGAAATGTGCTAGAACATCTACAGAAGAAGCTTGGGACTGTGGGCATTCTACAGTCCAAAGAAGTAATATGCCTAGAAAGATGGAAAACTTATTACTGGTAGAACTATCCGGAACAATCTACCATTCCTTGCCTTTCCTCTTCGAATAAATTAGATACGATGTATTTTAAGCTGTCTGACAGGCAGTAATAATTTCTAAATACAAAGTAAAAAGGGAAAATTGCTGAAGTAGGAGTTCGCTCGATATTGAA
>JAOTQR010000086.1:1847491-1870916 GCA_025774065.1 Solanum ossicruentum
AGAAATCACTATTCAAGACCCTAAAGTATCAATTTACATCCTAACTTTACATTAGGGCACTTGAAAGAACAATTCCATGCTTTTAGGTAGCCTTTACATACATGAAAAATTGATATTATCATCAAAGTTTGATGAATACTGGCTTTCTTGAAGAAAATCCTCAATCTTGGTAGTTCTTTTAAAGTGAAAGAACTTGGAAGGATATTGGTTGAAAGGATTCTCTTTGATTCTTGAATTCTTGACTTAGACTCTATAGAGTTCTTGATTAAGAACCATAATTCTTGAAGAAGAAGAGTCAAGAAATCCTTTCTTAGGATTCTTGAATTCGTTTTCTTGAAACCCTAGGTTATGATTTAAAATCCTATTAGATATTCATGAATAGATGAAGAAATTCGGATTAGGTAGATTGAAATTTATGAAGAATAACTTACCTTGAGGATGAATCTTGAAAGATAATCCTAACTTCATGACTTTCTTGATGATTATTGAGCGTTTATGTTTAGGAGTGAAGGGAGAGAGTTTTGATTATGAAAACTGGTGTTTTATATATTTTGGGGACCATAAATAGACTTTCAAAGGTGTTAGAATAAAAGTACCCTCAAAATAAAAGAAATATAGCGTCATTGCTTATCCAGTGAGGGTCCGCATTTGGTCCAGGATGTAGAACTATCATAGACGTTCAGACAGTTCTGCACCCCTTTACTAAAACGGTCATAACTTTCTACTCCAAACTCTGATTAAGGCGAAATCAGATGCGTTGAAAGGTTAATTCAAATATTTTCGATTTGATATATTATGGGTCACTTAACTCATTATAATTTAGGAGATATGGTCATTTGTAATTGACCCTTCTATTGACTCACACGAAAACTTAGTTGCTAAAAATTCTTTGGACTTGTCTTGATGTAAAAGATCCCTTATGACTCTAAATCACACCTAATATATTTTAAATACTTAGGAATTGATCCTAGCATGTATATACAACTTACAAGTCATTGGTTTACCTAACTTTTTTAAAATTTTATATTAGAAATACAAACTCATATCATCTCCAATTCTATTCTCATACTAAGAAATTGACTTTAACATCTACGCTCAATTAAGAATCCTCACTTAAAATCCTGTATCATATGAAGGATGACTTGGTCTTAGCTTAAAAAAATTAGGATGTTACATGGGCTTAGGCCCACACGACTTTAAAATACATCATTAGTAGGTAAGGTATGTATACTTATGTATCCAACATCTTTCATGTGCTTTGTGGAAGTGGGACTTCTCGTCTTAAGATGGTTTGTTACAAATTTTCTATTTTTACCAGATAAAAATGTTACTATAACATTTTTTTTCTCATCAATTTAATTAAAATATCTATAAAAATAATTGTTGATTTTTTTTGAAAAAAAATCTACAATGTCATCATGGAGTTGAATCTAATTCTTGGGGCTTTAGATCATGTTTGATCACATGAGTGGAGGAGTACAAGTTTTAACTATGCATGTGATTACAATATTAAATAATTATCCAAAATTTTCTAATCTAGCTTTCAAGTATACGTACCTCAACCAATTATGACAAAGTATTGTTACATTAATTCATGCATGTATCTTGAAGTGTCCATGTAGAAGCATACTTGAGTACTTCTTTCTTTTTTTACTAAACACCCATATAAAATAATAATATATTGGACATACTATTACAATTAACTTTGTGAATAATAATATGTACGCAAATCTATAATTATTTTAGAAGGTAAAGTAAACGTCACTATAAAGTCGTACAAAATAAAAAAAGTAAAATTATATATATTTTACTATATTTAAGAGGTTGGAAGTAGGCAATACGGACATGCCTACTTGAACTAGTTGCTTACTTTTATTATATTGTTTCTGTTAATTATTTTTTTTAGTTGTTTCAATTTTGATTTTATAATATCATCTCTAATAGATTTTTTTCAATTGTTCAGCTATGATTTTACTATATCATTTAATAAATTATTTTAAGTCATGTAAATATTAAAAATATGATAAAACAAACATGTATGCTTATGCAAACATCTAGCTATTGACATTTCTACTTTAGTTGCTGGTTTTTACTATATTGTTTTTGCTGCCGCTTCAACTTTAATTTTACAATATTATCCCTAATTATTTTTTTTCAGTTGTTTCATCTACGATTTTATCATATCCCCTAATAAATTATTTTAAGTTATGTAAATATTAGAATTATGATAAAATAAATAAAAAAATGATAAATTATTAGGTCTTTCTTTTTAAACTGAATAAATTAAATTAAGTAACTACCTATTTTAATATCTTTCAACGATTATATTTGTGTAAAAAAATACTTTTAGAAAAATGTAAATAAATAAATTTATGTATATTACTTGAAATGAGGTAGTCACATTAATTATCAATTTATACATTTAAAAGATTTATAAAAATTTAAATGATTCTTGAAATTTTATTAGCGCCACATAAATTGGAACAGAGAGAATAACATACATTATTTGAAATTTAGACAACAAGTACTATAAGTTATAATAATTAACCATTTGAAATATTTTTTACAAAATAATAAAATTTTAATTACCTCTCAAAATTTTATATTTATGCAACATAAATTGGAAAAAGTTAGTAAAATATATTATTTAAAGATAACATAAAATGAACTATAAGTCGCAATAATTAACAAGTTAAAATTTAAAATATAAATATATATATATTCTTTTGATACCACATAAATTAAGATAAAAAATACTTCCTCTATCTCATTTAATGTGACATTCTTTTCTTTTTGGTCCGTCCTAAAAGAGTGTCACTTTATTTTAATTGAAAACAATTTACCTTTAAAATTTCTTTTTTAACCTTAATGAAATGTTTCTCAACCACACAAATATTTAACAATATTTTAGACCACCAATTTGAAAAGTCTTCTTTTTTTTCTTAAATGTCGTGTCAAATCAAAGGGTGTCACATAAAATGGGACGAAGAGAATATATATATTGAGCTCGTACTGACGCAGACGCTTAGCCCTTGTTTGGATGGTTGTTACCCGTTGTATTGTATTGCATTGTATTGTTAGTTTAAGTACAATGTTTGTTTTAGTTGTTACTTAAATTCCATTATATCGTATCGTTTAATTCCATCATTAGGTAACAATGAAAATACCCATTTTATGTAACGGTTGATTTGGTGTGATTATGTCGTTAAGTTAATATCTTCTTCTCATTTTCTACTTTATTTATTTAATAATTCTTCTTTATCATTTACCATTTTTTTTATGTAATATAACATATACCCTTCAATTTCTTGTAGATTTATTATTCAAATTATGGATGCATGATATATATAACGACGAAAAATAATACAATCTATCCAAATATTATAATAATAAAAATAATATAATACATTATAAAACAATACATAACAACCATCCAACTAAAATGTTAATGTCTGATCTTTTTATATTTGGTTTTGGCACTAAAAAACAATTAAGGACAGACAAGACTTTATGGCGCTTTTCCTTTTTTGTATTATAAGCAGAAAATGACGAGAAGCATAGCATCTGCCACTTTTAATCCCTATTTTCTAGGCTTTTTTTAATAATAATAATAAAAATTTAAACACCAAAGTCCACTTTTCACCAAAAGACCATATATTGGTCTAATATTATTTTTTTAGATGTCTTGAACATCCTTTTACAAAATTTATTGCTTCGCAATACTGTTGACCTATGATTATAAATTGAGGACAAAAGAAAAGGTATATGTGAATTTGGATCCCTTTTTCCTTATTTTGAGATTTTGAGTTTTGGAAAAAAAATATTTAATAAAAAATACAGTCTAAAGAAATAAATTTTGCAACGTGTGAATTTTAATTAATGAAATAGAAAAGAGTTAAATATTTTTTTTTCATTGATTTGTTTTACTTTTCGTTATATTTTTGGCCCAAACATATTTTTCTTATTAATTTTTTTGGCTCAAGAATCGGCCTTCAATTATCAAAATATCTCAAAACATATCATTCTTACTAATGGTTGCTCCAAAACCAGAAAATATTGAGCCAATTTTATTCTCAAATCATTCAAAATAGGAAACTTTGTCCTTGTTCTTTTACTTGCTCTATCCTATTTTTCGTGTCATACTTTTTTTGTATGTCTTAAAAAGAATATCACATTATTATAATTAAAATAATTAATTTTTTATCCTTAATGAAATGATTTACAATCACACAAATATCTAAGGATTAATTTGGACTATAAATTTTAAAAGTTTTTTTTTAAAATTATCGTGTCAAATCAAACAATACGGCATAAATAAAAACAGAGTGGATCGGGGGCTGAATGATACATGTTTTTCAATAGATTCATTTTACTAACTCTAACAATGATATGATAAAATAAATCAAACTCAAGTTAAATTTTAACACCTTATATTATTGTAACTTTATGTCACTCCAAATTTCAGTTGAACGTCGGTAAAATACTTTTGAAAATAACATACATATTTAGATGAAAAATCAATGTAGATAATAATTAAATTATATATATATATATATATATATATATATATATATATATTACCATTTTTCAAAAAATTTAACTCATAATTATGAATATAATATTTGCTCAAACTAATACAAATAAGAGCATTTTTGAGTTTTAAATGAATAGCAAAATTGTGCTATTTTAAATATTCAAGAGCAAAATTGACTGATTTTTTTTGTAATCTTGGAGCAGTGTTTAGTAAAAAGGGTAAATTTAAGCTCTTTTGATAGATAAATGATGTTTTTAATTCGAAAATATACCAGTAGAGATATTTTTAACCAAACCAAAAACATAACGAAGAGTAAAATTACTTTGAAAATTTTAAAAATATATTTAACCATTTTGCTTAATTTACTTTAAAAAGAAGTGATTCATTTACTGTTCAACAAGTTTCCGTCTACCCTTGTGTCAGATCACGTGATAGCCTGTAGTTTAAAGGAAATTCAGGCCTCCATATCTTCCTCACATGCCACTCACCATACACAGGCATGAGATATAAGTTATAATAATCTGATCATAGTATATAATATTATTTTATCTTACATTTATTTGAGGATATTAGATAGTTATGAGACTATTTATTTTATTATTTATATCTTAGTATTGGATAAGTTATTTTATATACATGATAAGGTAATTTATTCTGAAACATTAGACAGTCATGATATTATTTATCTTATTATTTATATTTTAGTGTTAGGATAAGTTATTTCATATACATGATAAGATAATTTATTTTGAAATAGTTAATCCCTGGATAGCGTACTCCCAACCAAACGATTCCTAATTCTCATAAGCATTGTTTGGTACGTAGATTAAATTATTTCAAAAATTATAATAATTTTAGAATATTAATAATTTATAAACATATTTATCTCATATAAGAGATAGAATAAAATGTGAGATATTTCAAAAATAAATTTAATATTGAATTTATCTCATGTTTGATTGAAATATTTCAGAAATAAATTTGGTATTAAATTTATATTGACCTTAAATTAATTCCAAAATAAACTTATATTATTAATCAAATATATTAATATCAAATTTAATTTTGAGATACAAACGATCGTTTAGGCTTTTGGCCAACATTTAATGCCATACTACACTAATCTTTTTTTTAATAGGACTCTTTATACAACCATTTTACTTTTTATTTTTACTGTACTATAATAATTAGTCCATAGAGATTATTATTTTTTTGGTTTCAATTTACTTCACTTCAAATTCTATATAATTAATTTCGACACTCTTGATATTGATCTACCGACCAAACGATTCCTTTTTAATGTAAAGTGTATTTGTACTTCATTATATTCATATCCATTGGTGTAACATTTCTCAAAGCCTGACATATGGCATGAAGAAAAATCAAAAAATATAAGTCAGGCTGAACCAACGTGATCCAACATGGCACTATTGAAAGACTCACGCAAATAATACAAGGCACTATCGACTTATTTGATAAGAAATAATTATTTTTTAAAATTTATTTTATATTTAATTGAGATAAAATTATGCTATTAGTTTTATCTCACATTGCAGATAAGATAACAATCTTGAGATAACTAATTAATTTCAAAATAATTAATCTCGAGATAATTGATTTTTTAACCAGACAAGCCATCATTTGGTACAATGGTTAAGAATAACTAATCTTAGGATTTAATTTTAAGATGAGTGTCTCGTGTTTGGTTAAAATAAAATTGTTGGATCAAATATCACAAAATAAGTTATTCCAGAATTGTATTAGTATTATTTTTATTTCATGGGATCGCAAATCTCAAGTTTGTCTATGAAGCGCGAAACTACTTGTATTAGTGTCTATAATTGATTTATTATGTGTAATACTGATCGATACTGCCAATATGTGATTAGGGTGAGCGGTGGTTAGATATTGGGGCGATTTCGTCGCCTTGGGTTGAAAGGAAAGGCGTCAAGACCAATTTGGATGAACGTGGGCAAGTTCGGAATTCTATTGCTAAGCTTAGAGCGACTCTCCCCCTTGTCACTTAAAGGGCGAAATTATCGAAGAGAGTCAAAGTGAAATAATAAATCTGAAATAACTTATTTTAAAATAATTTGTTTTTCGACCAAACAAACCATAAAAAAGGAAAAAAAGAACCCGAAGGAAAACAGAAAATGTAAAAATGATTAGCTAGGAATATCTCATAGACCATGTTACAAACCGAATATTTGTAGGGAACAATAATTTAGCCTATATTTTTGGTTAGTTATCATGATTGAAAAGACTAATTAATGCAATTAGTGAGAAGTGTATTATTTCTCATAATTATATTGCAGGTTGTTTTTTTGTCTTAATTATTAGACCTTAGCTATTACTTTTGTCAAATATGGAATCTTAGTATTTTGCATGAAAATGATTAATCCTTACACCCTGGTTTTGCTTTAAGATAATGTACACAATTGTGATCTACAAAGAAATGGAGCTAGAAATTCGTGGATTTAGTCGAATTCAATTATTTTATACTAGATAAAGTGTTCGCACGGGAGTGAACTACTTCAATTAGGTTACATCTTATTAAATTTATAGTGTAGTTATTAAAGATATTGAAAATTCAAAAGCTCAAAGTCTTATCATTTTGATTAATTAATGTCGAGAAAATATTACCATTAAGTCTTACATCCTACATCCATTGAGAAATAATCAAAAAAATTATTCAATAAATACAAATTATGTAATTTAAAAATTAAGCAATTAGATAAAAATAAAAATTTTAAAATCGAGTTTTTAATCTAAATTTCACTTCTTAAAAACCTTTTATCTTTTAAATAAAATAGTGAATATATATACTACGTAATAAATAACTTCTAAAATGAAAATAAAGGAAAATATATAATTTTTTTTTGTTTTAAAAAAAAATCATATTAGTAGGCAAAAAATGAAAGATAACATAAACGGACAAAATTTAGCAGCACAAGGCAGAATAATTTTTTTGAAAAATAATGTTATCGGACAAGGTAAAGCAGACGAAAATCTCAGCCGATTAAGAATTGTCCCATATTTGCCATCCGTTATATTCCTATGTATGTGACCTAATAGTGTCGCCATTTCATTTGAAACAATAAAATGATCATGCTATTGCGATCTACACAGATTCAACTCAATATTACTTCGATTCATTTTTTGAAAAAAATACAAATATATAAAATAAAGAAGCACACAAATATTAATTATATGTGGAATCAATGTGCATATATATATTAATTAAATTACATGAGAAATGATTGAACTGTCGTCGTCTAGTTTTACATGTGCTGTAGACTTATAAAAGTGAGTTGGCCTTTGCTTATATTTAACATATACTATATCATTTAGTTCAAAGAACAATATGCAAATTAAAGCCAATCATATGTGAACATTAATTGTACTGCATTCTAAAAAAAATTGCTAAGCTTTTGTTTAATAATTTACTATACTATATTTTCTTTATTTCCAAGATAAATGGTATCTGGACGAAAATATTTAATTAAAACATTTTATTAAAAATTGATATCGTTCAATTTAAATAAAATTTAACTCATATATTTAAGAGGTTGATCATGATTTAAATTTATATTTAAGTTTGATTTGCAATCACACTATACTATTATATAAATTACAATGTATCCAATTCATTTTATCAAAAGTTTCAACTTAGGTTCTCTGTATTTTATTTTATTTTTTTAATTAGTGAGATACTCTTTGGCCCTCAAAAATACCCAAATCCTATATGTAATATGTACCATTATGGTACAAGTGATTAGTCAAGTATCATGGATATATACAATCACAAGAGTCATTTGATAAGGATAAGGTAAAATATTTTGCGATTAAATTTGAAAATAAAAATTTATAATTATTAAAGATAAATTTGTATTATCTATCAAATATAGTTTAAATTTTATGTTGTCCCACCTCAAAGCAAATATTAGATTTGGAATTAGAGGTATTTCACAGGATAGCCTTTCTGACAAGTTCTTTTTAGTAAAATCGATCTAATTTTGACTGAAATTTTTCCACCTAAAAATAAAGAGCTTAGATAGTCTCATTGTGAAATGTTCGCATCCAAGTTGTTATTCCTTAATGAGAAGAGGCGTAAAGAAAGAGTTTTGTCATGTCTCTATGTCAACCAAGTTATTTGTCTAATAGAAAGCGTTCTCCTGCGGCCATTGAAGTTTGTATATCGAAAATGGATGATGTCTTCCTCATATTCATATGCGTTTTGGTAATTTGTGTCTTGGGGCATCGATTTCTTGAAAGAGACTTTGATAGGTATCTCTGTGGATACAAATAAAGCTGGAGATCCATCTATATCTTGATTCACTATTTTCATATTTTTTTTCCTGATTGATTTAGATTTAGTTCTAGCTCTTGAGATATTCCTGCTAATTTGAAATTATTTTATTATATTTCTAATCTCCTAGATGGAATAAATTACTTCAAGAATTCAAATTCTAAAAACATTATCTCAAGATAATTTAATTCACATGCCAAATTTTTTGGGATGAACGTTCTCAGGAAACAACCGTTTTAGATAGTGATAAGGTTTGCGTACATTTGATCCTTCCTTAACCCCACTTGTAGAATTACTGAATATGTTATTATACAAATAATGAATAGCAATAAACTTTTATTTATTTATATGGTATAGTTTTTTTTTTCTCTACCAAAGTTGGTAGGGGGCAGGGTAATCTTTTTGCACTTTGCAGTGGAGAAGGACATAGTAACTGTAATTAAAATATCTACTGATGTGATAGGATAATCTTGTGATATCGAAAGAAAGATTCAGTAGGTACCAATATAATTTTTAGTTTTCGCTTGATGATCGGTGTCTATATTATTGTCGGAAGATTTTAGATTTGTGCGTGTAGATCCTTTTTGAGAGAAACATTTTCTATCAATAATTTTTTATATCTTAGAGTTTGAATTTAAAACTTCTAATTAAGAAAAAAACAGTTTCATTCACTATACCACAACCTATATTTTAATCATAACAATAGTTGGATCTAATATTGCTATAATTTCCTCCATAATTTCACATATTGAACAAAAAAAAAAGAAAAGGAATTGATCAATATTGTTCGATTAATAATTCTTGTTAAAAATTAGACCTAAAATAATAACAATTATTGGATGGAATATTACTATAATTTCGACCACAATTTCACATTTTGATAAAGTTTGACCAATATTATTTGATTAATAGTTCTCGTTGGAAAAAAAGGACCTATCATAATAATTATAACAATAATTGAAGCGTACCTTAAGGTACTCCTTTTCCCTCTTTTTAGCCAATACCATTAGTATCCTTTTTAACGAGTCAAAACTAGAAATATTATTTAAAAAAAATAAGCGAATGGATTGATTAGTATTACTCGATTGTTTTTGTGAGCGGTAAGTATTAATTTTTTTTTTTTAAAAAATTGAGAAAATTGGTGACTAAGTATGAATTCGCTAAAGGCAGGGAAGGGCTTAATTCAATATTATTGTTACTCTTATCCAATCAAAATAATTTTTAAATTGGTTATTATTATATTTTTTTATCATAATTTCACATTTTGATAAATAAAATTAGCCAACATTGTTCATTTAATAATGCTTGTGAAAAATTAGACCTATAATAAATAATAATAATAGTAATTGACGCATACCTTAAGGTACTCCTCTTTTCCTCTTTCTTAGTTGATACACCAACAACGTCCTTTTTAACGAGTCAAAGCTAGGCAAATGAATTGACTAGTATAAGTCGATTGTTTTTGTAAGCAGTAAGTAATAATTTTTTAAAAAAATTTTGAGAAGGTTGATGGCTACATATCAATTCTTCGAAGGCAAAAAACATTTTGATTCAATATTATTTTTACTTTTTATTCGATCAAAATAATTTTTAATTAGATATTATTATATCTTCGATCATAATTTCAGATTGTGATAAATAAAGTTAGTCAACATTGTTCATTTAATAATTCTTGTTAATAATAATAATAATAATAATAATAATAATAATAATAATAATAATTGAATTAGATACTATAACAGTAATTTCGACTGTAGTTTCACAGTTGAATATAGTCAATTAATAATAATAATAAATATATTACTACGATTTTCAAAAAAAGTTTTTAACTTCTGAAAATTAAGAGAAATTTTTTTTAAACAAACTAAAAAAATTAGGAAGAAAAAAATGTAGTGAATTATTTTTATTATAAAGAAGCTCCACTGTGACCAGCTGACCCATCATGCAGACAATAAATTCCCTGCCTAACTTATCGCACTACTCCTACCCACGTTCCTTCTGTAACATATAAAACCAGCTCCATTGACTCACCCATTCACACTTCACTTTCCTTTTTCCCTCTCATTTCACCACCGCCACTGTAACCGTCACCGGCGCTAACTTTAACCTTACTCCGGCGGTCTATACTTTCGTCTCCGGACATACTGTCACTTCTCGGGCGACGGAATATTTTCCATTTTGCCATTAATGGCGCTGCAGAGACAACCTAGTGATCTGAAAAACAGAGTCAATACATGTCTCAATAGATTGTCTGACCGTGATACTCTCACTGTTGCGACGAATGAGCTTGAGACTATAGCTAGGAGTCTTAATAGTGAAGGTTTTGGTGCATTTTTGACTTGTATTTCGAGTACCGACTCTTCCGATAAACCGCCGGTGCGCCGGCAATGTGTTCGGCTTATAGGTGTACTCTCGGCCGCTCACGGGGATGCACTCTCACCACATCTAGCGAAAATGCTTTCTACTGTACTCCGGCGACTTCGTGACCCTGACTCAGCTGTTCGCTCTGCTTGTGTAGAAGCTGTTTCCTCCATTGCGTCGGAAATTACTCAACCGCCATTTTCGTCAATTTTGAAGCCTTTAATCGACGCTATTATGCACGAGCAGGATATTAATTCGCAGATCGGAGCTTCACTTTGCCTTGCGGCTGCAATTGAAGCATCACCTGATCCTGAGCCGGCGGAGCTGAAGAAAATGTTGTCGAAGCTCATGAAATTGGTGATGAATGATTCCTTTAAAGCCAAACCGGCGTTGTTGTCGCTCATTGGTAGTATTGTTAGTGTTGGTGGTGCTTCGAATAAGAATGTATTGAATAGCTTGGTTCCAATTACAGCTGAGTTTTTGAGTAGTGAAGATTGGACTGTGCGGAAGGCTGCGGCGGAGACATTGGGACGGTTGGCTGTTTCCGAGAGAGAGTTGTTGTCAGAGTTGAAGGCATTCTGTATCACGTCATTGGATAACAGAAGATTCGATAAGGTACGAATACCTGAACTACAAGTGTATAACTCTGTAAATCTGATTTATAGAAATAATTGAAAGAAAAACTTCATAACCTTCTTTTGTCATTTTTTTTTGAAATGGAGAAATAGACTGTTCATCTTATTCCATTCTGAAATCTTACAAATTAATACGAGAAAATGGCTTATAGAACGCTCTGCTCTCAATGTACAGGTGAAGGTTGTGAGAGAGACAATGAATCGAGCGTTAGAATGGTGGAAGGAAATTCCGGGTACTTCAGATGATGTTTTGCCTCAATTACAATCCAAGTTTCCACGGAAAGGTAACTTCCAATCAAAGCTAAACTTACCTGTGGAAATAATTTATATTTTCTTCGTAAAAAGGTTCAGGAGTTGATGTTTTATTTTATTTTTATGAGAGCCTCGGTGGTTGAATCTCCCTAGATTTCATATGGTATTAATATGTTTTATCAATAATCTTTCAAAAGTGGCATAAGTGGCAAAGTTGCCTCCATACAATCAGGAGGTCCCTTGTGCATAGGGAGAGCTTCAGCGGCTGCCCCTTTTATCAATAGTCTTTGTTTCAGTCAGAGATGAGGAGATTCCAAAATGGCTAGTCCCGTGTTAATAAAGAGCAGTGAACAAGTAATAATACTTGAATAAGATATGTTAGAGATATAGTGTTAACGCAAGTTTCCTTAATGTTGACTAACTGTAGTGGAATCTGAATTCTTCAACACTACGGAAATGAAAATATCAGCTCAAAATGAAGCTTTCTAAAGATTGTTGGCGGTAGGTTGATAATTTTTTTGATGGCAAGAGGGTGATACAGTGGCCAGTATGGTTTCAAATAGGGAGATGGTTAACAAGCTTTTTGACTATTTGACTTGTCCTTCACAAAGTAAAACTTGTATACCCTTTTCTTGTTCTCCAGAGTAGGGACAAAACATTTGTTTTTACTGATTGATCATCACATGGTATACACATGCTTAGAAACTTATCTTGTCAGACGAGTCCAGATCCAGGGAATCTTGGACTTTAATTAACCTTTTTTGTTTCCAGACTTACAAATTCATTGTCTGAAAATGTCAGTTCTCTTTAGTAACCAAACTATTTCATCCGCATCTGCATCTTAATAACTTTGTCTCAACCATAGTGAGCTGTCTGGCTATTTTCCCTTTTCAAATGTTGCACCTTCATCTCCCTGTCCTTTTGCTAACTTTATGTCAACTGTTTCGTAATTGTATGGCGTGCTTTGACAAGAGACTGATACGGATTCTTCCTATTTCCATCTTTAACTCTTACTGTAAATGCCATACTTTATTTACCTACATTACAGTGCCATACTTTATTCGTCTACATTCTGCTGCTAAAATTATATTAGAGGCGCCATATTTACAAAACTATTAATTTGTGTCTCCAGATTGTGGTAGTGGTTCCTGTTCTCCAACTCCTTCGAAAAGTTCGAGTGATACAGCCATGGAAACCCCTCAGCCGAAGAAAACAATTCGCTCAACCAGGTCACTTGCATCCAGTAGTTCTTCCTCGATCACCTCCCAGAAAAATAGTTCTATTAGATTCCGCCGCACAAAATCAAATGTTACAAGCTCCTGTAAGCTGGATTTTAGAAAATCCCCTGATGCTAAAGCTAAGCACACCGTTTCACTGGCTTCTTTGGAGGTAGCTTGTGAGGAACAGAAGAGTCAAAATCTTAGAGTTCAAGATTCAGTGGATTCAGTTAGTTGTAGCAGTTCAAACTCAGAAGTAAAGTCTACTCTATTCAATAGACGAACAGATGAAAAGTTCCACAGATATGGCAAATCACAGTTTGGTTCTAAGGTTATCCCACTCGTTGAGGACTGCAATGACAACATGGATGTACCTGACGAAAACATCAATGAAGATGCATTGTTGAGTCATAGAGAGTACGAGAACTTCTGTTCTGTCAGCAAGCAGCTTGTTCAGATTGAAAATCAACAGTCCAGTTTGTTGGACCTCCTCCAGGTACATTTCTCTTTTTCCACCTCTGCACCCCTTTGAACATCATATTTAGCTTTTGGTCTTTTAGTTGATGTCTCATCCTGTAGTCTCCCCTATTTAAGAGGAATGAGTTATATATTTGTGCCAAGAGATGCATGCTGAGCTCAACCTATCTCTTCTTCATTGCAGGGATTTATTGGCAGCTCGCTAAATGGAATGAATTCCTTAGAGAAACGCGTAAATGGTTTGGAGAGATTACTTGATGAAATGCAACATGATTTGGCAATAACTACAGGGAGAATTTCAGATACTGATTTTACAGGAAGTACATGCTGCATGATCCCTCATGCAGAGTTTTTGGGTCCTAAGTTTTGGAGAAGTCCAGAATGGCAAAATTCACATTCAAGAATATCCTTCTCCACTGGGAGCCAGAATGCAGCGTATAGTCCGCCAGAAACGGATGCTACCAAGCAGAACAAGAATATATCTTCAGCAAACCAGACGAGTATCATTCAGTATGAAGCATTACGTTCTTCTTCCGCTAGAAGAAAAGAGAGAATAGCTCCAGATGGTGAAACTGCTGGTTTTTGTCATGTCAGTAGGCTTAACGGGGCTTCATTCACAAATTGCATACAACAGCAAACTTGAGCCTTAGGGGGTATTGTTTTGTTTAGCTTGACAAGATGATTCTTTAATTATTGAAGACACGCTTGTCTGTTGTCTCTATTCATCGCAATACTTTAAAAGTCTTCCATAATATAATTAGTTTGAATAAATGTTTTGTGCTCTCATCAACTTTTGTAGATACTTCTTTCACGTCGCATTCTATATCTTTTATTTTCATATATCAACATATTTTTTGGACTTGCTGAATCCAAATTCTGTTTATGGTTAATTTATTCTGTTTTCTAATTCTAATAATCCAATGATTGTTCAGAGAAATGCTAGCTAGGTACATGAATATTCTTCCAATGCAAATATTAGTAAAAATGAGAAGCAGCTTCTTGGAAGTGATATTAGGGGTCCTTGCCTTTGGAATTGGAAAAACAACATTGTTGTTAAAAATAATTCTCATGATTCCAACAATCCAACAACAACATTACCCCAATGCCTTACAGGCTCCCGCCCATTGCGAGGTAAGAGGGGGTCAGATGTACGCAGCCTGACCCCTATGTTTAAAAATATAGCGCGACTGTTTCCGGCATGATTCCAACAATCCAATTACTAAAAAATTCTACTATAATAGGTAACAATTGAAAGCAGTGAATCATTTGTACTTTATAAGTATTATTGAGATAATTTTACAGTAGTTTGAGACTTACTTAGCTTCTTCTAGATATTTACGTTAGTATTAAAATGAGGAAATTTCATATGTAGCCACTCAAGAATGCTTTAATAATGCTCCATAATTATAATTTGGTAATTATATTTCGTAATTATAATTATATCAGCGTTTGATAATATAATTATAATTATATCAGCATTTGTATAATTATCACAATATTTGTATATGTTTGTATAATTTGCAATTTTTGTATAACATTTGTATATTTCGAAATACAATTCGTGCACAACATTTATATAATTCGTTATACAATTTACAGTGATCATATATTTAGAAATACAATTTGATTCACGTAACTTTTTATAATCACGCACAACATTTGTATAAATCGTGCGAATTATACAAAACTCAAACTATAATTATAGATATTTTTCGCAAGCCATAATTAATTCAAATTATAAATATGCTAGTTAATTAACTAATATATATTTATTTATCCGCGTATGTTTCCTATTAAATAAGCAACAAATGAGTGAGTGATTCGATCAACTCTCTTGTATTAGACATAGTGGCCAACTTAATACGAATATTGGCCCATTAACAATAATAATTGGGACCTCTTCTCTAATTGGATTATTATGGACCTGTAACCTTCTATAGCATGGTCACAACACAATTTCGTACATGAATAAATGGACCACTTACACTTTTTTTTTTCCTATTTTGAGTTGATCTTTAATTTTTTTTATTCTTCAAGATAGAATAATTTTTTCACGGAGGTTGAATTCATAATTTTGCATAAGAATACTTTTCTAGTTATGTCTCATGCTTTTAAAGAATTTATATCCCGCTAGATGTAAGTTTAACTGGTAAAAGATAAAATTAAAGGTCAACTATTTTTTAAAAGGCAAATCGTGAAATTAAATGAAAAATTTGTGTTTCGATTTTTGAGTTTTCATTTTATGTGATTTCCACTTTGTTTAAGTGGACCAAATGTGAAAAATGAATGCTAAGCATACGTATAAAGTAAGGCATTCCTAACCATGGGCTCATATAAAATGATTTGCAGATCAATGCTTATTTACCAAAATTGGTACATATCTAACTTTTCCATTCTATTACACTTGATTAGACTAAGATGGTGAGGTGATACTATGATCAAATTTTTTAATGAAATTCATATCTAAATACACAATCTCAACTTTTAAATTCTCCTTTTAATTATTTACAACTTCAAAAGAATCTTTTAATTTTTTTAACCACATGACACAAAGGTCCTTTAGTCAATGGTGATGTTACCGCAAATTGCCAGCCACACACACTTAAAGAAGCATACGGGACTGAAAAATCATGAGAAGACTAGGAAAAGCTGCAAACAAAATGAGAAGAAACATAGTATTCGATCAACAACAGCAGTTCATTAAACACCCTGCAGCAGCATCATTACATGTGAAGAAAACCACAAGGTTGTTACAACATTACTTCCAATTTATACTGCTGCATCTGTTTAAGAAAGAGGGAGGGGGTGGAGAAAGAGTCCACATCCTAAATAAAGAATAGAGACATTCAAAGGATGCTACATAAAGTGGATCGGAGAGAGTAATAAATTTTATTGAATATCATATGATATCGAAGGTTGACCAAGATGATATTTCTTTTTTGAGGGAGAAGTTGAGTGACAAAGTAAATTACTGATAACTTTATATTCCTCATGTACTATTGACAAGAAAATATATTTTAAATGACTTTTCTCCTAGTAACATCCAGGTACCATTGTTGAAAGGTATCCAAGATGGAAGTGTTTTTTATGTTTCCAGAAATAACGATATACATCACTTCATATACTTAAAATTTGTCCTGTCCAGATATACATATCATAAGCAGTAAGGGCTCACCCTCCATAAAGTTTTTTCTCAAACGATGAATCTAAAACTCAAAAATTTAGACAAGTCGAACCTTACCACATCATTGATATGCTGGGAATGTGCACTCATCACTTTATCATCTTCTTTCAGTACATATTTGACAGAGATCCTATAACAGAGTGAGCCTTTCTCTTGTTATCTTCCTTAAAACGACAAACCTATCAACAAAATCCCTGCCTTTTCCTCTTGATCAGTTCCACTTTTTGCAATAATATTCTAAGATGCATAGTGGTTTGAACTGAGAAGGTTCCTGAAACTTGCAGATTTCATGCATCTTGTTGCCTATTTTGCACAAAATGCCGCTTGTGAAATTACATTTCTCCTTTGTATTTCTTCATCTCTTCTTCCATCATTCTCTTCAGTGTGTCCCTCATGACCCCCTACGGAGATGTGAGGGCGTGGATCCTGCCACCATATCCAACTCCTTGTAATTTTCCACTTGACGAAGCACCATCGATTAGACTGACTAAAAGTGAAATTTGCAGTAAATTAAACATAGTTTATGTGGCCAACCTTGTAAAATTCTGGAAGCTTGCGAACTTTGTAGACTTCATTAACAGCTTCGATTTGCTTTCTTATCTGAGTTATCCAAAATACGACCAAGTTTCATCCCTTGCTTCAAAAATCAAATAACTATACTAGCAAGACACAGGAGGACAGGGAAGAATAAAAAGCTTTTATCTAAATTGGAATGAATGATGCCAGACAGAAAAACAGTAGAGAGCTTAGTTCAAAATTCAAATTCTTTGTTGAAAGATGAACACTAGTTGGCCACTGTAGAGCATTAGTTGATCAAAATTAAAACACACAATGCAATTTTTGAATTGTAAGGAAATGGATAATGCTTGCACAAGGAGTTTCAGTGAACAGAGTAAGGCATGCCTTACGCTGCTGCAAACATCAGCTTTTACAGAAATCCCTGTTCTAATCTAGTTTTTAATTTATACATTCACTTTGAGATCTGGCAATGCATCTCTCTTCTGTCTTGTCGTTTTCGTTAAAATCCGCATAAAATACAAAAGGTTAATGGCTTTACTGGTAACAAAGGTTGATGTATGATCCACCTAAATTTGTTGGCCACCTATTATAGTGACTTTCATAAAGATATTAACCTTTTTTATGACAATGATGTCTGGTCTAGCTTGTGGTACTACCTCCCATCAGCATAAGTAATGTGTAACACTCCCACCAAAGCTTGAGCCGACGGGAAGACATTACCTAGTATTTCTATCTCCATTGGCATTTGAAGCCCAAAACACAACTAACCACTAGGCACTAAGCCTTGGGTTGCTTAAGACATCAACCTTTTCGTACTCCCCTCACTGAACTTGTTGGCCTTCCAATTATATTTGTGTTCCATAATGACATCATCCATTTCCTTTTTCAATCTCTACTTAGTTAACAGAAGCTTTGGCTAATCACATTGCAACTTGACAGGAGTATAGTCACTCTTGATTTTGCTTTCATATAGCATATGCTGTTTTGCCAATACAAAGCAGCAACTCCAATCCAATTACCTGGACAGAGGGAGATAACTTTCTTTAAGTTGTACAACTGCCAGTCTAGTTTATAATTCCCTCGCCTAGCCAGGATTATCAGCTTGATTGATACTACACATATACCTACCGATTCAACACATTCCCAGTGCTTACGTTGACCGTGCAGCTTCCATTCGCATTGACATATCTCTCTCAAAAATGAATCTACCACCATTAAATATCAGATAGTAAGATTTGATATTACTCTTGTGATTCCTGTGGTAATTCTTTCCTTCTTTTTTGGAACGGCCAAGAAATCGCTGAATGCCATTTGCGCACAATTTAAAGCTCGAGGAAAAATGACCCTCCCCTCTACCCTTCTCCACTTAAATACCACACGTTTGTAGAAGGTTCGAGCCTGTGACGCGGGCGCATAACCTGCGCCCTTAATGCCTCTTACCACTAAACTGAAGCCCAGGGGACAAGCCTGTACGAACTATTTTTCTCTTAGGCATTGTCATAACCACCTGACTAATGAAGAAAGAGAAAGGTTATACAGGTCAGTAGGCTAGATTTTTCCATCTCCTGACACTCCTTTTCTCCCAACCATCTCATATTCTCTTTTATTCAAGTTACATTACTTTACATTGGCTCTTAAATCTCGGAAGATTGAAATTGGAACAGACAAGCATGTGCCTCGATGCCATTTTATATTGCGGGACCTTAAAGATGTACCAACAACAAACTTCTATGAAAGGAGCATACTTATGTCACCAAGAATTCTCCTTAGTTCAGCTAGAAATGGAGACAATCCAAAACAGCAAACCACCCTTCCAACAAGTAGTGAAGAAATGGCATTTTCCGTACCTGTGCTAAGCCACCTGATACAACTTCCAATGACATGAATGTGCAAGTTGAATCATCATTTACAAAGATCTCCCATTCATTAAAATCTATCAAGAATCTATGTCCATTAATAGACAACGATTACCAAAGAAACAACAGGTAACATGCATATTAATGTGGTCACCTCACCTCCTCTGAAACTGAAGCTTCTGGTGAAGCATGGAGACCATCGAATTAATCTGATGCACTCGGAGTGGGACAGTTTTTCCCAAACTAATGTGAAACTCTCTACCCAACACCACTTTTTCAAGCAGGGTTTCATCTTTTAACAAGCCCCTCAATGGTACATCAACGTCAACAGCACGTAGATTAGGTACTATAGCTGTGACCTTCTTCAGAAAACTTGCCAGCTCCTTCCTTGTTTGGAGATGGTATATGAACTAGAAATAAAAGAACATGCAAATGATATTAAGAAAAGCACATCATAACAACCTTCCAATTCACAAACCAACAAATATACAGCAAAATGATTAAGATACGATTTTGAATCACATCACCAGTGTCATACTTACTTAAATTAGTATTCGATTTCAAAATCATTAAAAAACCAACCTAATTCTCTTACTAATTGCAATTTGCAAATGATTTTGCTCTATAGCTACTTTTTGACGAATAATATTTATATTCCAGAATTGGGTTATTCTGCTCTTTACTGAATTCACAAAAATAAAGTTAGGGAAATCTGAAACATTCAGAGAACAAAGCATAAAATGCAATGAAAACAAGTCAGATAGAAGAAATCACTTGGTATGTGAACATGTAAAGCATAGTTGCCTTGGACATGAGGAAAGCTGCGAACGCGATTGACTTGACTAATCGGCAAGGAGTCCAACGGAGCTTCAGGAGCCAAAAAGCAAACATTTTAGCGAGCATAAATGATGTTTTCAGGTAAAAAATATGAAAAAGCAAGTTACTGAGAGAGTTGGGTGGGTGAAGAAGTGAAATAGGAGGTGGAGGCAGAGGTGCCAGTGATGTGGAAGCTGACGACGGCTGTGGAAGGGAGACATTGGAGTCAGAATCTGAATCGGAGTTGGAAGAGTCGTCGGCGTAGGAGGCTCTTAGCGCTTCCATGTTTTACTCCTACTCCTTTGGGTTATGTATGGTCACTCACCAATCTACTTGCCATTTTTAATGAAAGAAATGAATTTGTTATTGTACTATGTGTTGTGTCGATTTAAAAATTATATATAAATAATAATTATTATTGAAATAAATATAATATTCAAATAAGTAAAATTAAATAAATATTATTAATTTAATGGGTAGGAACCAAAGCTCGGACATAGGCGAGTTCAAGTTATGCCACTCGAGTGGTTCTAAGGATAGAAATGACGTAGCTATACTAGTAGACGAGGACCTTAGGGAGTATGAGTGAAAATATTTCCACTTAACATAGGCTTCTATGATGAATTTAGAGATTAAGAGAAAAAAGAAGAGGAAGGTTATTAATGGCCAATCAAGGATTAAATGGGGGAGGCCTGACTCCTGCCCTTTCACGAGGGATAGAAGAAAAGTTGAGTAATTTAGAGGCTTGGAGTAATGATTGAAATGTGAACAATATGTGAGCCTCGACTGTTGGTTGTATTAGAAAAGTAGTTATCGAGGTACTAGGGTTTTTGAGAGGGACCTTTGATGGGCGTCAAGGCGATTAGTGGTGGAATGACGAAGTCCAAGGGAAAGCGAAAGCTAAGAAGATTGCTTATATGAAGTGGTTGGAGTGTAGGGATGAGGATGAAAAGAAGGCTTAAGGAGATTTATAAGATGGCTAAGACACAATTGGATATGGAGGTAACGAGTTCTAAGACAACAATGTTTGAGCGCCTATATGAGGAGTTAAGTGATAAAGGCGCGGGGACAAGAGATTGTATAGGCTCATTAAAAGAGAGAAAGGAATGCTCGCAACTTGGAGCAATTGAAGTGCATCAAGGATGAGGAGGGTGAGTTATTAGTGGATGAGACTTCCATTAATTAAAGGTGGCAAGTTTACTTTCATAAACTCTTAAACGAAAAAGGAGATGGAGATATTGAGTTGGGTAAGTTGGCACACTCTGAAACTCATCAAGATTTTGGTTATTGTAGACGATTCAGAGTTGAGGAGATTAGACATGCTATTAGTAGGATGAAGAGAGGGAGAGCGATCGGACCCGATGAGATTTCGGTAGATTTTTGCAAGAACATGGTCAAGGATGACATAGAGTGGTTGACTAGACTATTCAATGCTATTATGAAGACTGTCAAGATACCTGATGAATGGAGGAGGAGTACAATGGTTCCATTATACAAGAACAAAGATGATATTTAAAACTATAACAATTATGGAGCTATCAAGTTGTTAAGTCACACTATCAAGGTCTGGAATAGAATGCGGGAGATGAGAGTGAGAAAAGTAGTGTCTATTTATGAGAATTAGTTTGGATTTATGCAAGAGCGATCGACTACTGAAGCAATCCATCTTATTTGTAGATTAATGGAGAAGTATAGAGAAAGAAAGAAGGACCTTTATATGGTGTTCATTGATCTAGAGAAGACCCACGACAAAGTTCCAAAGATGTCCTATGGAGGTGTCTAGAAGTGAATGGTGTCCCAACCACATATATTAGGGTGAGAAATAACATGTATGATAGAGCCAAAACTCTAGTAAGAACGATGGGAGGAGCCTCAGAGTATTTTCCTATTGAGATGGGACTTCATCAAGGATCCGTGTTGAGTCCTTTTTTGTTTGCCTTGGTGATAGATGAGTTGACGCAGTCTATTCAGGAGGAGGTTCCATGGTGTATGCTATTTACAGATGACATATTAATGATTGATGAGACTCGGACTAAAATTAATGATAAATTGAAGGTTTAGAGACATGTTTTGGAATCCAAAGGGTTCAAACTGAGTAGGACTAAAACAGAATGCTCGGAGTACAAATTCAATGTGAGAGGGATGAAGTAGACATTGATGTGAGGCTTACCACTCAACCTATTCCCAAAAGAGAAAACTTTAAGTATCTTGGGTCCATCATCCAAAGTAGTGACGATATCAACGATGATGTCACACATCTTATGAGGCAGCGTGGACAAAATGAAGGCTTGCCTTTGAAGTATTGTGTGATAAGAAGATACCATCTAATTAAAGGTAAGTTTTACAGAATGGTGGTTAGACTGTCTTTGCTATTTGAGGGCGGAGTGTTGGCCAATAAAAAATGCATATGTTCAGAAGGTGCAGGTTGCAGAGAGAAAAATGTTGAGATAGATGTTTGGTCATATCAGAAGTAATAAGATTAGGAGCGAGCTATTCGGGAGAAGCTAGAGGTGGCCTCTGTGACTGATAAGATGAGAGAAGCGAGATTGTGATGGTTTGGACATGTGCAGTGAAGGAATATCGATGCTCTTGTTAAGAGGTGTGAGAGGTTGGATTAGGAGTTACACAGAGAAGTATAAGTAGATCGAAGAAGTATTGAGGGGAGGTGATTAGACAAGATATGACGAAACTTGCTCTCATCGAGGATATGACTTTAGATAGAAAGGAGCGGAGGTCGCGAATTAGAGTAACAGACTAATAGATTAGTAGGGTTAGGTGGTTGCCTGGCCTTGGGGTATAGTAGGGTAGTAGGATCAATCGCATTTTTATTCCGGTATTGTTATTATCCGTCATATATATGTTAATTTTATCGTATTTTCATGCTATCATGGACTTTTCATTATTAGTAGTTCTTTCTATTTCCTTTTCTTTTTCTTTCTCTTTTTTCATATCTAGTTTATTCTGCTCATGGATTTTCGAGAGGAGTTTTCCCAAGAAATAACCTCTCTACCTTCTGAGGTGATGGTAAGATCTGCGTACATTTTACCCTCTCCAGACCCCACTTCTGAGATTCCACTGGATATGTTGTTGTTATTAATTTGATGCAGTAATTTAATCTATAATGAATGGACAAAGATAGGAAAATCAATTCAATTACTTATAATATAAGGATATGTGAATAGTTTATGAATATAATAATAATAATAATAATAATAATAATAATAATAATAATAATAATAATAATAATAATAATAATAATAATAAT
>JAOTQR010000086.1:1885773-1897749 GCA_025774065.1 Solanum ossicruentum
TGTATATACAACACTTTAGCAAGAAAATACTATATGCAAAATGAAGTACCAAGTAGCTAAGACACAGTAAGCAACGACAAATGCTAACAACAAATGCAAATAACCACAGCAAGAAACTGCCGCAAAACAGGACGGAGAACAGGGGAGAAACGATAGAACCTGAAAATCAGAGCAAGAACCTAGTCGCCGGATTGGCTAGCCAGAGGTCTGGTTCAGAACTGCGCCGAGGACCTGAAAACGACAAATATCCTCGTCGGTCACTGAAAATCCACGTCGTCGGAAACTGGTATGTCACCTGAAAAGGAAGAAGTAGTCGCTGTAGTTCTGGTGGGCGAATCTGCAGCCCTCGACTCGCCAGCGAACGTGAGACGACGTCGACAGCAAGGGAGTTAACACAGATCCGCCGGGAAACCAACCGCGAGCACCGGGAGACAAATGACGAACAAAAGGAGAACTAGTTCTCCGGTCCGGCAAGGGTTCGCCGACGCTAGTAGACAAGAGTCATGCATTTATTTTAACATACCTTTAAAACTCATATATTTTCTACATGAAATTTATGCTTCCTATCTAATAAACTAATGAAAACACGCTCAAGAATAAATTTAGTTCTAAAATAAAAAATAAACACAATATCAAAGTTTATACCAATTAATTAATATTAAAGGATCATTTGATAGTAACATATTATCTCATGATAATTATTCTTACAATAAGTTATTCCACTATATATATAAAATAACTTATCGTATCACTAAAACAAAAATAATAAAATAAATTATTAAAAAATTATCTCATACTTCTAATCAAATACAAAATAAAATAATTTTATATTTCATTTTAAAATTATTATAATTTATATCTCATACTAAACAACTCCTAACATAATCCTCCCCCTCTCTGTCTTTTTCTCACTACCAAAACGTCTCAATTTTTCAGTCTCTAGTCATTTCAAACCTCAGTCAAATGACAGCCACATCCTTTTCATTCTATTTTTTGCTCTTCCCCTTCACTTCTTCTTCTTCCTAATCCCTTCTTCATTCTCCACACTCAACCCACCCACCATGACAACAAGATCAACCAACCCCATCTTCTTCTTCACTCTTTTCTTCCTCATTTTCACACTAACCCCATCTTTCTCCATTGAAAATGACGTTAAATGTCTTCAAGGTATCAAATCTGCACTTTCTGACCCTTTAAACAAGCTCTCATCTTGGTCATTCTCAAATACTTCTGTAGCTTCAATTTGTAAACTTGTTGGTGTTTCTTGCTGGAATGAGAAAGAAAACCGGCTTATTTCTCTTCAGCTTCCTTCAATGTCTCTATCCGGTTCACTCCCACCTGCCCTTCAGTTCTGTACTTCTCTTCAGTCTCTTGATCTTTCTGGTAACTCTCTTTCTGGTCCAATCCCGGTTCAAATCTGTTCTTGGTTGCCTTATCTTGTTAGTCTCGATCTCTCCAGCAATTCTTTCTCCGGTTCCATACCTCCTGAATTAATTAACTGCAAATTCTTGAACACCCTTCTTCTAAATGACAACAAGCTTACTGGGTCGATCCCAGTCGAGATTGGCCGGCTCGACCGGTTGAAACGGTTTAGTGTGTCCAACAATGGCCTTTCTGGTTCGATTCCTGATGATTTGGACCGGTTTTCGACGGATGTTTTTGAAGGGAATGATGGGCTTTGTGGGAAACCAACTGGATCTAAATGTAGTAATTTGAGTAACAAGAATCTTGTTATTATTATAGCTGCTGGTGTTGTAGGTGCTGCAGTATCACTGATTCTTGGATTTGGGATTTGGAGATGGTTTTTGGATCAGCCTAGTAAGAAAGACAGAGAATTTGGGGATGGTAAAGGTGGCAGCGGCGGCGGCGGCGATTGGGTTGATAAATTGAGAGCTTACAAGCTTGTTCAGGTGACATTGTTTCAAAAACCTATTAACAAGATTAAACTGAGTGATTTATTAGTAGCTACAAATTCATTTGATAGTGAAAATATTGTTATTTCAACTAGGACTGGTATTTCTTATAAAGCTATGTTGCTTGATGGATCTGCATTGGCTATTAAAAGATTGAGTAGCTGTAAGTTGAGTGAAAAACAGTTTAGGTCTGAGATGAATCGATTAGGACAGCTTCGCCACCCAAATTTAGTCCCTTTATTGGGTTTTTGTATAGTTGATACCGAAAGGCTTTTGGTTTATAAGCATATGCAGAATGGAAGTTTGTATTCTTTTTTACATGGTAATCTTAGTACTGGTGTTAGAAATGGTCATAATTGTGAGCTTGGTTGGTCAGCAAGGCTGAGGATTGCTGCTGGTGCAGCTAGAGGACTTGCTTGGCTTCACCATGGGTGTCAACCGCCATATTTGCATCAGTACCTTAGCTCGAATGTGATTCTTGTAGACGATGATGTTGATGCTAGGATCACGGATTTTGGGCTTGCAAGGCTTATTGGTTCTACTGACTCGAATGATAGTTCATTTGTCAATGGGGATTTGGGAGAGTTTGGTTATGTGGCTCCTGAGTATTCAAGCACGTTGGTTGCTTCAATGAAAGGGGATGTGTATAGTTTTGGTGTAGTGCTGCTTGAGTTGGTGACAGGGCGGAAGCCTCTTGGCGCAGGTAATATAGAGGAGGGATTCAAAGGTAGTTTGGTTGATTGGGTTAATCAGCTATTGAGCTCAGGTCATAGTAAGGATGCGATTGACAAGTCCTTTGCTGGAAGTGGTCAAGATGATGAAATTTTGCGAGTTCTTCAAATTGCATGTTCTTGTGTGGTTTCAAGACCGAAAGATAGACCTTCCATGTATACAGTGTACCAGTCCTTAAAGAGCATGGTGAAAGAACACTGTTTCTCTGAACACTTTGATGAGTTTCCAATCAAGTTGACCAAGGAAAATCATGATCATAAAGATTAGGTTATAACATTAGACAAATGTTTCTGAATTTTGAATATTCTAGTTATGGCACTTGTAGTTCATTCTGAAGGTTAATGTTCCTCTTTGAACTTACCCTTTGATCATTTCTTGATAACTCTGTATAGTTTGAGAAGTAAATGCATTATCTTTGTACTTTAATACAGTTTTAGTCACTCTTATGTTTAAATGATTCAATTGTGAATGAGTAGTATTTGCATTTCAACTGTCTGAAGGGGAGCGTCGAAGTAACTGGTAAAGTTGTTGTCACGTGATCAAGAGGTCACGGGTTCAAGCCTAGCCTCTGGCAGAATTGCAAGATAAGGCTACGTATAATAGACTCTTGTGGTTGGGCTCTTTCTCGGACTCTATGTATAGCAGGAGCTTTAGTGCATCGAATTTATCCTTTTTACTGAGTACTTGTAATTTTTCACTAGTATAGGTGTCTCAATTAAAGATCATTTTTTTTCAAGTGTATATATATATATTTTAAATTTTGACGTAGAAGAAGTTGCAAAAGGGGTTATTGCCTGACGCTTTGCTACAAGATGTTAGATCATGACTCAGCTAAAAAGGCTTTCTAGCAACTAAGCAAAAGAGTAACTAAAAGTGTAACAAAACTGAAGATCTAAGGAGGCTCGTGAGTGAGCATATCTGGTTTCTTCTCCTTGACTCTGAACGAAGATAACTATCATCTATTCATATTTAACAAACCCCTAACTTTTCTTGGAAGTTTAGCAAAAGTATTGTAATCGATTATAGATCTTGCTTACTCGATAACTTTGATGTTGTATATTGAGCAACTGTGGTTGCATTATATGACAACATTTCCAAGTTGATATAACTTTTTCTCCAATAATGAAAGTAACAGAATTGTAGGAAGAATACAAGGGTCAAAGTTGAGTAAAAAGGCAAAGGACAATAATATAGAAAAACACTATATATTTCCGACCTTAAAACATGGGACTCTCGTGATATTATTTATGTGTTTGTCTTGGAGTTGAAGAGATTAGATTGGTCAACATTTTGTTCTATGGACCCCAAAATAAAAGAATTATAAATGGTGTCCCTCTTTATGTAATATACCATGTGAAGGTCAGTGTCTTTCCTTTCTTTTCTTCCTTGTTTTTTCTTTCTGTTTTTATCCTTTTCCTTGAGGCTTCTATTTGTGGCTTTTTTTTTTTTGTATTAAAAAGGTATTGGAAAAAGGAGGGAATTGATTAAGAATACATATCAAGGTAAAAGAATGTTCTTAAATTAAGTAAAATTCATGATATTTGTCCTATGTGGACAGTGTATGAGGGGGAAATCTCGTCTAATTAAAGGATGAATCAGACCATGACACATAATTAACTCAAGAATGAAGAGACGCTTGTTGCAATCCGGGCGGGGAGGGGGGAGGCGAGGATGATTGTTTTTTATGTAATCTGAAGCGACATAGCACTGACTCATAAAAAGTTGCTTTATAACCGGACAATTTACAAGATTTTTTTCCGAGAAAGTCATCTGATAACTAGACATCTTCATAATAAATCTCGAACAGATCATCAATCAATCTCGAGCCTTGACCTCAGTTAGCCTTAAACACAATGTCAGAGTTTAGGCATGTGTTACTTAGATAGCCGTTTTAATGCTAAGAGTGTAGCCATTTCACATTGAAGCAACAATTCAATTTTTTTGGACTATAAAAGACATCAGAAAATAGGGTTATGGAAAATTCGGATCAAATCGTTAACTCGAACTGATTTTTTGATTTATTGGACTATTGGATCGGGAAATTAGCTTATTGGATCGGTTAACAATTTATTAAAAAATATTAACTGGTTATCGTTCGAATTTTACGATTTTAATATCGAGGGACCCAATACCAAACCAAATATTAATACTGCTATTTTTCAGTTCCCACTTCTGCGCTTCGCACATTCTTTTATTACTGCTATTTCTCACATTATTTATTATTTTATATTTTTATACTTATATTACTCCTCTTTTATTTTCAATTTTGGTGGTAATAATGGTCATGATCCACATATGCTATATACACTTAGTGCAATTCAAGTCTTGGCCCTATTTGATAAACTACATGTTCTTGACATAGATAAGGTATCAAGTTGTATCCTTGGCCACGTCTTTTGAAATCTGTCATTGCATTGATGTTCCTGTCCATGGGTCTTTTAGATCTCATTAACATGGATATGTATGAAGTTTGTATCAGTAATATGATTGAGTGTTTTTGTTGATAAATTGACTCATTGAATTTTAAGTCTTAAACTTTTAATTGTTAACGGTTTACCTGATAACCTAACCGATAAAAGTCAATAACTGATAAATCGATAATCGATAAACTTATATCTTAACGGCTGTAAAAATAGCACTAATATTACAAATTACAATTGTAAAAATAAAATTCTTTAGGCAGACGCGATATCTTTAAGGAGATTCAAGTTCACTGTGATAAAATAAAAATATTTTCATCGGTTTAGCAGTAATCTTATTGACTTATCCCCTGCAACAACCTTTTTCACAATATGTGTAACTCAACAACTCTTGGATAAAAATTGAGTCTTAAGCTCCACAAACAATTACACCTTCCTTCATCTTTTTTAAAAACTTAGAAAGAAGTATGCAATGAATATCTTTACTTATGTTTTTTTCGTCGTGTGAGGCTCAACAGAAGTCTCAGAATATATAGGCATGTACGCCTAAAGTAATTGCTCCAAAGGGAGTGTCCAACACATATTTTATTAACATGATAAGAAAGTTATCAAATTATTGCACAAAAACTAATATAAAAAACATAATATTCCCAATCCACTAATTGCTTCTTATCACCAAAAAAGAATAGCTAAATTAATTAAAAAAAAAAGTAGCACAACAACCAAGAGCAATAATGAAGGAAGAGATGACATCTACTAATGATAATAATCGTGGGAAAAAAGATGATAATATAAATAATAACAAAAAAAATGCACCATCAATCCCCCACTTATTTTTTTAATATAATCTAGAGTCTTTCAGCTGAAGGAAGATTATTATGCATAATGAAGGTCTGCTCTGCATTGAACCTCCACTTAGTGAAACAATAATTTTTATTCCAGAGTCGTAGTGGTCTCAGACTTGAAGTATGACTACTTAATGGAATAAGATATAATTACTCACACATAATAATCAAGGTGTTGATATGAGATTTACTAGCCAGCACATTACGACCTTGTGCTATCCCGATTTTATGAGTGCTTTTAAGAATGAGCCCAATTCTCATAAGAAGCGGCCTACTTCCTCACTCACATAGGTGAAATTTGTCAAGAGTATTCCTGTATAATTTACACTCTACCATACGGGCTACAAATTTCCATTAAGAGTCTTTTAAACTCAGCCTCCACAACTCACTGCAGAAAAAAATGCACTCACACCATAGGGAGGGAATAAGTAATAGTGCATTCTTCACAATGAGTCATCCTATGATCGTTCTTCCCATTGAATCTGGTTATAGGATCTCTAGTCCACAGGTTGAGTTTCCTCATATATGACTTAGGAATATATAGGCTTCAATCCCATCCCCCTCGATGTGCTCCAGACTTTTTCTCTAGTTAAGACCTTAGTAAGAGGATCTGCAAGATTATCACAAGATTTGACATAATCAACATTAATGGTACCATTTTTCAAATATAATTTTATATTACTATGTTTTTTCCTTATAGGTTTGGATTTACCGTTGTAATAACGATTATGAACTCTACCAATTGCAACGGTACTATCACAATGTATTAAAATAGGAGAAATTGACTTTTCAAAATAAGGTATTTAAGTAATAAATCTTTCAGCCAATTCGCTTCCTCATTAGCTGAGGCTAAAACAATTAATTCAGTCTCCATGGTAAAGTTAGCAATAATAGTTTGTATTTTAGATTTCCAACAAATAGTACCACCACCCGAAGTAAAAATATAACCAGTAGTAGAACAAGAATCACCTGATAAAGTGTTTCAATCTTCTTCACAAAAGCCTTCAAATACAACAGGATATTTTTTATAGAACAAACCACAAATTTTTTGTTCCAATTAAATATCTCATTACTCTCGTTATACCATGCCAATGTTCGTTTCCTGGCTTGCTACTAAACATGCTAAGTACTCCTACCACATATGCAATATTAGGCTTAGTGCAATCAGTCACATATCTCAAACTTCCGATTATGCTAGCATATTTCTTTTGATTTATCCCATCATTTTCACTTTGTACAGGAAAAAGTGAACACTTGAATCCAAAGGAGTCACAACATGTATGCAATCAAGAAAGTTATTGTAACGTCTCAATTTTTTTAAGCTAAGATTGAGCCATTCTTCATAGGATATAGAATTTTAGTTAATGATTCTTAATTGAGTATAAATGTTAAAGTCAAAATTTTAATGTGGGAATAAAATTGGAGAATATCTAAGGTCACACAAACCCTCTAGTACGAAGTTAAGCTAAAAACTTTCTTAGCGTTTGAGTTCTAACGTAAGATGTTATAAAAGATAGATGGACCAGTGACTTTTAGGTTGTATATATATATATGCTAGTATCAGTTCCTAAGTATTAAAGTATATTAGATGTGATTTAGAGTCATAAAGGATCTTTTACATCAAGTCAAGTCCAAAGAATTTCTAGCAATTAAGTTTTCGTATGAGTCAATAGAAGGGTCAACTTCAAATGACCATATCTCCTAAAGTATAATGAGTTAGGTGATCCATAGTATATCGAATCAAATATATTCGAATTAGCTGTCAACACATCTGATTTTGCATCAATCAGAGTTCGGAGTAGAAAGTTATGACCATTTTAGTGAAGGGGTGTAGAGCTATTCGAAGGTCCGCGCCCAAAGCGCGTCGCGAACCTGAGGCGGACCCTCACTGGAAGAGTTATGACGTTTTCTCTTTATAATTTGAGGGTATGTTTATCCTAAAATCTTTGGGGGTCTATTTAAGGTCCTAAAAAGTTTAAAATGTCAGTTTTCATAATCAAAAAGCCTCTCTTTCACTCTTAAACATAAACGCTCAAGAATTATCAATAAAATCATCAAGTTAGGATTAGCTTCCAAGATTCCTCCCCAAGGTAGGTTATTCTTCATGAATTTCAAGCTACCCAACCTAGATTTCTATATCTATTCATAAATCTCTAATAGAATCTTAAATCATAACCTAGGGTTTTAAGAAGACGAATTTAAGAATCTCAAGAAAGGACTTCTTGATTCTTCTTTTTCAAGAATGTAGGGTTCTTCATCAAGAACTCTAAAGATTCTAAGTCAATAACTCAAGAATCAAAGAGATTTCTTTTAACTAACGTTTTCTCTCTCAATTTGATTGGATTTGAGCGATTCAAAAGGCTAAATTGTATATTTTCTGAGGAGAACACCGTGGGAGCTTCAAAAATTGATTTTGGTGCATCTTTTGAGGTAAAATTCATGATCTTGCTGTTGCATTTTAATATATTTCAAAAATTTTAACATGCGATTTCTTCCTCGTATTAGTTCTGTTTTTGAATTGGTTTTCGCCGTTGAATTCCTTATCACTTGAGAAACATTTTCATATAAAAATTTTTAGGTTCCGGTGGTATTTTCCTGACAATGAAATTTTTATACCATTTTACCCTTTTCACCCGAATTAATTGATTTTAGTGTCGTTAGATTCATTATATAATTATGATGCTATATTTCAATAGATTTTGGGGAATTGAAGTGTCATAGAAAGGGAAAAGCTTCGGAATTGATGTGATTCGAGACTTTATATAAGGCAAGTGAATTTCTTAACCTTTGTTAAGTATATAGAATCTTGTGCTTCCTGTATGAGGTGTTGAGAATGATTTATGTAGGCTTTGATTGAAATATTTTGAATTGGAAAATTATCCTATGGTGATATTTGACTTGTGAATTAATGATGGAGATCTATTATATGTGAAATAGTGATTATTTATTATTGATATTGAAGTGATTCTTATTTTTAGATGTAAATGTCATTAAGATTGTGATAGTATTGAGATTGAAGATATTGCAACATGTATGGTATTGAGCTACCCATTCTTGATTTTGAGATATATGAATTCATACGGGCATTTTACACATTATATTTTCATGAACATGATTGTTGCATATTTTATTTCCATGAACATGATTATTGCGCATTTACTATGTGTTTGCTGGATGATCCAAGAAAAGAAATGCAAAACCGAAGGTAAATGGTTCTGGGTAGTGAAAAAGAATGAGAATTAAAGAGGATGTACTATGATTCAAGGTTCGTGCCACATGCCGCGACATATGCATGGACTAGAAGTCTCCCATGGTTCCCCGATTGTGAGACATCGGGTGTACATCACTAGGACAAAACATGTATCATTTTATTTGACATTACATTGCATTGCATTACACCTCATTATTATTTATAAACATGTGAGTGCTTTTTGTGAAACTTGTGATAGATACAGTTGATCCCTGGTGTTATTAATATATAATAGTTGGTGTGATTATTGAGCTATATGCTATGTACATTGTGAACTGTTAGTCTGGGTTGATTTTATGCAGGTTGTAGTTGTGGGGGTTTGGTTGGAGTGTTGGGGTACCTTTATTTTATATTACTTAATTTTGTATTTAGTAGTTCACTTGCTGAGTATCGTGTGTTTGGTACTCACCTCTTGCTACATTTTGTAGGATGCGAGCCTGATCCCTCTAGTTAGACTTTTCTTATTACAAGATCGAGCTTCTAGATTATTCTTAAGGTAGTTGCTTATGTCTTCAGTAGACCTTCAAGGAATCCATTATTATGTTAAGTTCTATTTGAGAACTAGACATTTGAGACATATATTTTTTTCGAAAATTCTATATTTAGAGGCTTGTACATGTGACACCAGTCCTTGGGATAGTTGTAGTTTGGTATTAATGTGATTAACTATTGTATTAGTCTATTCATCTTTCACAATTATTATTATGTTTGGATTAGTAAATGTTAGGCTAGCTCGCCTTGGAGGGTTAGGTGAGTGCCACCACGCCTGAATTTCGGGTCATGACAGTTGGTATCAGAACCCCAGGTTCATAGGTCTCACATGTGTACAAGCCTAGTTGAGTAAAGTCTTAAGGATCGATACGAAGATGTCTGTTACTTATCCTTGGGAGGCTATGGAGACTGTTAGGAAATTTCCTCTTGTTCATATTGTGCGTAGTTATTATGGGTCTCGGTACGTTGCATGGTTTGAAATTCGACCCAGATTAGAGGTAATGGATTTAAGATATGGATGTGTGGTTAGCATTGAATTTTCCTTTAATTTGAAATGGCTTGGGTGTAGATGAAATTTGATGAGGTATGTCCAGGGAAAGGTTTCGGACGACGTAGTTGAATTGAAGGAGCTTAGGGAGAAACTTCAAGATTTCTTGAGTTAAGGGATCATACATCGGAGTGTATCTTCATGGGGTGCTCTGTTTTGTTTGATAGAGAAATGATAGTTCTGTGAGAATGTGTATTGATTACAGACAGTTGAACAAAGTAACAGTAAAGAACAAGTATCCTCTCCCTATAATGGATGACTTTTGACCAACTTCCGGGTGTAACCATATTTTTTCAAAATTGATTTGAGATCCAAACATCATCAGCTACACATCAGAGCACAAAGTTCAAGTGTCCTAGGGTGTCTATCAAGTCATCATGTCTATAGAATCTTATTTATGATTGTGAGGGCCCCAATTCTATAAATGAGGGACTGTTGACATTTAGAAAAAGTTTCCCTTCTTTTCAGATTCTAAATAGTGCGATAGAGCTAATTCCTAAGAAATCTATGATAATTCGTGCATTACTCTAAGCCCTTCAATTATGCCTCACCCATAAAGTGATATAGACAGTAATATTTAGGCCCTTATCGATAAGTTCCTCTGTGATGAGTAGTCAGAGTAGTAGAGAGACTGTACTGAGCTTAGTTCTAGATGTATCCAAACCCTCTTTTTCAAAACTTGCTTCCAATGTTACCCATGAGAGAGAAACTTATGTCTCTAAAGAGTTTAATGGTACCACTTAAGAGCGAGATGTAAGGTCTTATAAACCCTGAGTAGAATTGAATCACCCCTGTGTTAGAAGGATGATGGTAGAAAGAAAGAGACGAGATAACAAGTGTGATGGCTGAGTGAGGCTTGTAGTTAGAGTTATGTACCTATTAAGTAAGTAATAAGGTGATGAGTCGGTTGCTATAAGTTTGATTGTCGACTCGTAAGTACCCTTTGACTTTTATGATGAGGTATAGAGAAATAGTTATTGTCAGAATATGTTAGAGCGTGCTCAAAACAAAAAGGAGGTTTGTCTTGATGTGTTAATAGTATTCATACCATTGAGGGTGAAGTATTGAATAGGAGAACATAGTGTTTTCAATGTGATAGATCTAAACTAGGCTTATGATTCCAATGTGAGAGCCCATGAGATTCATATAGTTAGGAGGTTAGCTAGATGAGGAAGTACAGTGGATGGGTGAGTGGTGCTTGAGTTATGAAGAGGGGATGTGCTGATTAAGTATTCGTTATGAGATTTTAGTAAGCCTATATTCCTAATTTTGACCTAGTACTTGTAAGTTGGTGTGATGTTAGAGAGGTATGTGATAGATTCACGTGTTAGTACTAGACCCTAGCTTGAATTTTGAGGAGTAGTATGAATGAGGATATAGTATCGTGAGAGTGATAGTCTTATTTGGAGATTTTCTCTAAGAGGCTTGCCATAGTGTATGGAGATGCTAAATTGTAAGGAAAGTGATATTATGGGCAGGGTACAAGTACCCCTTAGGTAAGACTCGTGAAACGAGGGTAGCTCAATAGATAAAAAGAGGCTTGAGATGTGTGCCTATGATTCTGCAAAGATATATGAAGCTCTAAGTTATGACTGCTTTAAGAATCTCGACAGTATTTTTGAGTTGTTAATATGGAGTAGGTTGATGTAAGCATTTTTTATCATCCCTAGTAAATGAGTCGATTAGGGATTTTGGATAGATGATGAGGAGTTCTCCATACAAATGAGTTTATAGGAGCACCAAAGTTGAATATTTGCAGGTAAAAAGAAGAGGTTAG
>JAOTQR010000086.1:1944871-1971706 GCA_025774065.1 Solanum ossicruentum
TCCTGGGAGGAAAGATTCCAACACCTCGGGTACATTGAGGGGAATAATTTCCTTAAGGACACACTGTGCATTCAGTGAGCTCGATTTTTGTTCTTATATAGATATATATAAATTTTTTTTCTTTTCCATTATTATTCCTGTCTCTAACGTTTTTTGGGAAGACAGAAAAACAACAGTTCTAACATTAAATACAACATATTTAAGGTAAGAAGAATAAATGACATTTTGGTACATTATACAAATCTTAAGTTTTAAGATCACAAAAAGTCAAAGATTTTTTTTACTTTCTTAAATTTAGTATTCCTTCATATTTAAGGTCATAAGATTAAATGACATTTTGGTGCATTATACCTATCTTAAATTTTAAGACTACAAAAAGTCAAGCCTTTTTTTTTTTACTTTCTAAATTTAGTGTTCAGTCAAACGAAACTAAGACAAATAAATTAAAAAGGATGAAACATTAGTTCAATCATTTTCGACATGGCATAATTTAATATATAAATTTATTATATCTTTTGAGTCATGTAGGATTGTAAAGATCTGATTGAGTCACTCTAACTTTATGGGATCAAGAAAATTTCTACACCTGGAATATTAAAAAGTCTTCTTGTTTTTGTTAGATGGCTTTAAATGCTATTCTAGATTTTTTTTTTGTTGCCTATCCAGAATTTGTTGCGTGTATTAGAGCCCGGCTAATTCGAATTCGCACTGCATAGGCCCATTCAAGGAAAGCGCTCCTTTGTTCCCTGCTAAGGAGTTTCTATATGTAAGGCTTAAATCCGAAACCTCTGGTTAAAGGAAGAACAGTCTCATCTACTGCACCACATTCTTTGGTGGTTATTTTAGACTTCGTACGTAATAATCTATATCATCATATACTATATTAAAAGAGTGAAGGTCGTTAAAAATGTTATTTGAACTTTTTGTCATTCATTAAAATACTCTGCTTTAGACAAAATCCTCTTTTTACCATTTTTCTTAATTGATTACTTTACTTTTTATTATTTAATTTCAAGATTCACTTTTGAACTAGAATTTCTTTATATTTAAAATTCGTTGTTGATTTAGGACTATTATATATAAATAATTGTCTAGGCTATGAAGGAAAGAGAAAAAATATTATTATTTATCTAATATTCAAGACTTTGAAATTAACTAAATTTTCAGTATAAAATGTTGTATTAATAAAAGTATGTAATATAACAAATTTAAAAAGAAAAAGAGCAATTAAAATTATGTTGAAACATTAAACTACTCCTTTTATATTTAGGAGTCTTCTTGTCATATCTATATATTATAAGTAACTGAATTGATTTTCTCATCTTTGCCCATTCATATATATTAAACTATTGCATCAAATTAATAATATTTATTTGATTTTATTTATATGAATATTGTAGACAAGTACTATTTATATATAATTTTTAGATTGACCTAACATATACGTGCAAATCACTTGCATTTAGTAATCAAAATATTGTGAGAACAAATATATGGAAAGAAGGAAATATCATGTTCAACTAGATATATCTACATACTAATTAATGAGAAATAAGAACTTAATCTAATTATTTACTCACGTACTTAAATACTCACATTAAAATTTAAAAATTTGAAACCTCTTGTTTATGATAGTAAGAAAAAAATTATATATTGTATAGAATTAAATATCTTTCCAAGTCTTTATAATATATAAAAAAAAATTTATAATTTTCTTGTATAGCAACATATATAGTAACTCATTAAACCTTCTTTCTATGTCACTAAGTTTTAGTTTCATATTTCAAGTTATAGCTAAACTTAATTGTAACACCCGATGAAATTACCAAAATACTCTTAGAGAGGAGACATACGCATAACGCGTCTTTCCATACTATGTTTGCGAATTCGAGATTGGATTTGCAATCAGTAAGAAAAATGGAGTAGGAAATAGCCTCAACCCGATTTTAGAGCAACTGAATCGAAAAATAATCTTTCATAATTAAAACTGAACCAGTGTGAGTGCGCACCCAGGGCACGATGCACTTGGGACGCGGACTTACACTTGGTGATTTATTTCGTTTTCTGAAAAATGATGCGTTCTGAGAATTTTAGCGAAATACACATGTCTGAGCCCCAGGCACGACGCGGACATGGTGTACAGGGTGAAATTTTCTTCTTTTATTTCTAAGAAAGGGTAGTTCCGTCTTTTCTCACCCTTCTTAAGCCTAAAATACCTTGGTTTTTACCCAATTACTCCCTAAAATATACTATTTCATCACATTAACGTTAAAACCTTCCAAGAACTCAAGTGTATATTTAAAAGGCCAAGTTAGGCTTTCAAGAATTCTCCCTAATTCTTCCAAGAAGTTGGTTCCCAAGGCATGTAAGGCCCTCAAATAGTTATTCTACTATTATTCTAGTATCTTCAACTACTAGTTTTTACCTAAGATCGCAAGTACAAGTTGAGATCAAAGTTTCCTCCATTACTACTAAATTTTATCAAAATATTATTCATGCATATTTTCTTGATAAGGACCATGACTCTTCTTGATTTTATTATTAAATTAAGATATTGAGACAATATTTACAACTATGTGATGAAATTAGGTCTTATGCCTAACTCATACCCCCAAAAGCTAGTTCAAAGGGAGGAGGATTGCCTAAGCCCTATAAGGAGACCACCCATCTCATTAACCACCAATGTGGGACTTTGTGTCTCAACACCCTCCCCTCACGCCCAGTGTTTAGCATCTAGTACGTGGATAATTTTTTTCGGGGGCCCAACATTGGGTAAGACAGGCCCTGCTCTGATATCATGATGAAATTAGGTCTGTCTCACCCAATGTTGGGCCCCCGAAAAATTGTCCACGCACCAGATGCTAAGCACTAGATATGGGGGGAGGGGGTGTTGAGACACAAAGTTCCACATTGATGGTTAATGGGATGAGTGGTCTCCTTATAAGGCTTAGGCAATCCTCCTCCCTTTGAGCTAAGCTTTGGAGTGTGAGTTAGGCCTAAAAACCTAATTAACACTATGGTTGAACTTCGGAGAACCTTAAATCTATTTCATGAAAAGTTATAAAGTTCATAGTTTGAGTTAAGTTTAAGAAGTATTTAAAGTTTTGTATTTGCAAGAAAGCTGAGTAATGCATTTATGTTTTTGAGATACTTGTAATGATACCATTTTAGTCAAAGAAAAGAGACAAGATGAGAAAGTTTCAGAAAAGCTAAGTTGGGCTAAAAACCAAAAGATCAAAGAGACATTTTGAGAACTCTTACTCTTTAAGTTATGAGTAGTATAAAAGTTAATTTTGAGAGTAGTATTGAGCACCGATATAAGTGAGAGTAATAATAACTTGAACTCATAAACTATGTAGTCAACGTATGATAGGATTGTACCAAAAGTACAACTCCTCAGTGCCACTGAAAGGGCCCAGTTTTGGGATGGATCCATTCCTCTAGTTTTCATCCCTTACCCCGGCAAAGTATGGGACGGCTCTAGCAGCATGGGCAAGACACTATATCATCACAAAGCTCATAGTGATGGTTATCGATTAGAGAAACTCCCCAAATTAAAGTATGTTAGTTTTGATATACACACTTTGAGCATAATTTCTATTTTTCAGCATGTACTGTATTTATTACTTATGTTATCTTACTTTGATCATGTTTTAGCTACTTTGAGTGTAGTATCTTATCCTATGTTTCCATTTTGGCTATTTTGCATATCGTACATTCCATGTACTGACTTCCTTTGGACCTGTATCATTTTATGATGCACATGCAGGTGACAAAGTTCCTCAGCAGACGCTCTGTCGAGGACCATCCATCCATCTAGCTATTGGTGAGGCCTCTTCTCAGTCGAAGGCCTTGGAGTCTTCAGTTATGCCTTTTTTTTTTAGTATTTACTTTCAGCAGTTGTTTAGACTATTCCAGCTAGAGGTTCCATAGACTGTATGTTAGGAGTTTCAAACTCTCTTTTCGATTGTTGATGAGACATATTTACTATTCAGTTTATTCAGATATCTTGGTATTCGTAGCTTATTATATTTAAGTCTTTCCATTATCATTTAAGTCTTCTACTGAGTAAAATAGCCAGGCTAAAGTTCGTTTGGGACTAGAAATGGTTCTGGGTGCCGGCCATGCCTAGGGTGTGAACTCGGGACGTGACATTAATTCCTCAATAAAAGTGATCTTATAATCACCGGCAAACAATTTATATGTATATATCATAAAATTGTAGTTAATAATTAGAATAATTCATTTTTGTCCCTAATATAGTTTTGAACTTTGCCTAATAATCTAGAACTTTGAATTAAATTATTTGAATCTTCATATATATTAATAAAATTTTGAACAATAGAAATCAATATATTGTATTGCAACAAATGCCTAATATTTTTTTTGATTTGAAAGAACATATTCAAATTTATATAAAGAGAAATGTGAAACATATTTTTTGCACAGAGTTATAAATTATTAACACAGACTATTGACTAATTATACAATAATATTAAATTGTTGAAAGTCTCAATGATTCAGTTCTCTTACGCTTAAGCCATACATATTCGAAAACTAAGTATTTACTCTATTATTTATTTAATTTATTCAAGATTCACTTTTAAATTAGAATTTGGTTATATTTATATTTAAAATTCACTCTTGATTTAGGACTATTCTATATAAATAATTTTTTTATATATTTAAGATTCTGCCATAAGTACTTTAAAAGTCTGCAATCGATTTTAAAGTTAATGTAAATTTAGATTATTAAATATTTTATTAATAAAAGTCTGTAATATAACAATTTTCTCCCGAAGATGCAAGTATATTTAATTATTTTTTATCATACTTTTTTTTGTTAAATTAAGTTTAAAGTTTTATTTATTTGTTATCAAATCCTTTTGTTCTGAAGATATATACGCTTAAGTTGTATTCTTTGGAGAATAAGAACAAACAACTTATATATAACTTATACATAAATTTATGAACGTAGACAAAAGGATGAAGCATCAAATTAACATTTTGTTCGATAGTACTTATTTTTTTTTGTTTTTGAAAGTGCTTACATTTTCTAGTAAAAAAGAATTAAAATGTGCAATGACATTTAAAATCTTATTAATAGTCCTCGTCTCTTCTATTTGTAATTTTTATCGTGTAAGAAAATTGGTACTCATAAGAGTGTTTGCTCTAAGTTATATACATGATTTTCTCTGTAACACCCCGTGAAATTATCGAAACACCCCTAGAATAGAATCGTGCGCATAATGCGTCTTCCCAAGCTCTGATAGAAAATTTGAGATCAGATTTATGATCAGCGTCACAAATTGAGTGGGAAAATAGTCTCGACCTGATTTTAGAGCAACCGAGTCGGAAAATAATTTTCTAAATTTTTCCCCAAACAGTGTTGATATGCGCGAGGGCGCGATGCGCCCTAGGCGCGGATCATCACTTGTGATTTTTTTTTATTTTTTGAAGGGAACTTGAAATTTCATAAATTCAGGAAAAACACGCGTCTGCGCCCTTGGCATAACACGAACGTGTTATTGAGGAATGAAATTTTTTCTTTTAATTTTGTGAAGGGTATTTTTTGGTATTCCCAACCTATTCTAAGTATAATAAATATGTATTAGGGTCGTTTTATATCGATTAAAACCCATTCTTTTCCTAGTTCCTAAGCGAGGGTTTACCGAGGGAGAAGAAGAGAAAGTTAGGAATATCAAGCTTCGAGGTCAAATTCTTGAAGAGATTTAGCAGTTCTTCATCCCAAGTATGTAAAGATAAACTAAAAACATAGAATTGTTCTCCCATAGATGGTCATAGATGAGTTAAGAGCATATGAGTCCCCATATATGATTCTTGAAGTATTATCTTGATTAAATTCTTGAATTAAATTTCCTATTGTATTAATGAGTTTTCTGTATATAATAATATCTTGATGATCTTCTTGAAGTTGAGTAATTGTTTCAATGCATATTCATATCTTCATTCACATGAACCCTAATTGAGGACTATGGTTGTTTTTATGCATTACTTTGAAAACTGAGATTGATGGTCATACTGAGCATGTTAAACACCGTTGATTTCTTTTAGCATGTTTTAATGAGTTTTCATGAATATAATTTTTGAGCATGAATAATGATTTGAGAAAGAGTTTTTGATGATATGTATAGATTTTTTTAAAGTATGAGTTTTCTGAGAAAACACTTGACGTTTTAATGAGTTTTGATTTAATTGAGCATTGAGTCTAAATGATGTTTTGAGTACATGTTGATGATGATTTAAATATATTTCTCATAATACATTCGCTAATGGATGATGATGATAGTTAATATAAGTCTTAAAAAGAATTGATTTGATTGATGAGTTGTACATATCTTAGTCTTGGGAGTATTATTGAGCACTGAATTGGGTGAGGAGTGTCATCGCAGAACTGCGTTTGCCAGCATAGGATAGTCGTGCAGCACGTTCTAGCGACTCTTGTCCCAAAGGTTGGACATTCTCCTTGGATCCAAGAGAGAGAGAGAGAGAGAGAGAGAGAGAGAGAGAGAGAGAGAGATTGTGTCCTTTATCGTAGCAAGTTTAGGACCGACGTGGCAACGATGCTAATTCATTGTAACCACCTAACTTAAAGGTGGTAGGATAGGATAAATGTCGATTAAGAGAAACTTCCAAGCAACATTGATTGAGCATGAGATTTCTAACGGAGTCTTTCTTTTCTTTTCAAATGCATGTTATAAAGAGCATGATTTATTTTAACTTGCATGTTTTACTGAGTTGAGATGGGTTGAGCCTTTTGAGTTGAGTGGGTGTTATTGTAATATTATTATACCTGTTTCAATTTTATTCAGATATTTTACATACAGTACATTCCACATACTGACGCCACTCTGGTGCTGCATCGTTTTATGATGTAGATACATGGGATCAAGATCATCAACAAGCGCATTGTTGAGGATCTTTGGACGTTCAACGGATTGGTGAGTCTCTCTTATTTCGGAGGATTCATATGATATTTTCATCTTGTTTTAGAGTTAGACACTTATTAGTTTTATTTTTATTGAGGCAGTCATGAGTCTATCATTAACACCACCTAATAATGATAGAGGCTTCATAAACTATAGTCGGATTATTGATTGATAAGATTGTGAGCTAGTTCTCTTCTACTAGCCTTTTTATATGTGATACTGTTTTGAGACTAGATGAGATGTGCCCATTTACTTCCTTTTGTTCTTCTGCTGATTAGTAGAATGTATGAATAAACTAATGTGATGAGGCCAAGTGGTTCGCTTGGGGGCTAGCAATAGTTTCTGAATGTCGTTTATGTCTAGGGTACCCTCCCGGGGCGTGACATTCTCTTACGATCTCGGGACAATGTGATCAATGAGGCTAAAAATCTAAGGGATATGTATAACGTATCTGGGGCTGCGATTTTGGCTACGAAGCGGAGTGGGATCTCTTAAAGGAGGTATGTTTTCTTGCAGCGCATTCAAAATCTCATGCAAGAAAATTATTCGTGGGGATTTGATCTAAGGCTCAACAGAATTGAAAAATTACTAATTGTTCTATTCTAACTCTAACTAATATATTTGACATTATTCTATTCTAACTCTAATAAATATACTCTCTCTGTCCCATTTTATGTGGCGCCCTTTCCTTTTTGGTCCGTCCCAAAAAGAATGTTACCTTACTTTAATGGGAAATAATTTACCTTTAAAATTTTCTTTTTACCCTTAATGAAATGATTCTCTACCACACAAATATCTAAGAATGATTTTAGTCCACAAGTTTTAAAAGTCTTCATCTTTTTCTTAAACATCGTGTCAAGACAAAGGATATCACATAAAATGGGAAGGGGAGAGTATTTGACTGTTGTGTTTTTTCAGGACTTCTTTGATGGAGAATCGATGAATCAATATTTTTTTAGAGGAGTTTTTGATGGAACAATGAAGAACGACGTTGGTGGTGGAACACAGAGATTGCAATGTGCTCAGTAGATTTGGTGAAATGAAAATGCAATTTTCTTTTCTTCTTTCTTTTTTCTAAACTTTATACTGCTATAGCGGCCTTTTATTAATATTAAAATCCTCAATAGGGAAAAGTACAAAAAAGGGGGACTAAGCCTTACCTTACCAATCCTAATAAGGTAATGAACCTCTACTAATTAACAAGCATGAAGAAAATAAGAATTAGAGAGAACTAGTTATTCTACAATCATCATTGAGTTTGTAATACACTCAATGATGATATTACAAATGAGGATGCTTAAATAATGATAAAATATAAAAGTCAAGAAGAAAGTTGAGTTATCAACATCCATCTTCCTTTTACAAATGTATTGATCAAAAAATATAGGTAGCCCATCTAGAGTAACTTGAAGTGTTTTCCTCTTGTCTTCTTCTTCAAATTATCTATCTAAAACAACTTGATAGTTCATCACTTCTTCTTGGGGTTATTGGTTCTTGTTGAATCAATTGACACTGCTATATGATTTATTTTGCCAGACGCATTAGTCCTTGGAACAAACTCCTCGATCATTTTGCCATCCCAACTATGTTGCCTACCATGTTTCTTTTTTTTGATTTTGTTGCTTCCACCACTTTGATGCCTAGGTGAGACATCTCTATCCCTGTCCACTTTATCAAAGAATTCATCCAACATATCATCTTCTTCATTCTCATCAAAAGATTCACTTTCCTATCAATAGCATTAATATTAGTGGAACTAAATTCCAATGCTAAAGTTTCTGATTTATTCTTCTTTGCAATCACACTTTTAGGCATAAAATCTTGAGCTTGTAGCTTAATTTGATATTCAAAAAAGGAGGTGAAACCTTCTCTTCTTCATCAACCAAATCAGCCCACCTCGGAGCACTCCTCTCACCCTATTTTTCCTTCGAAATACTTAAAACGTTTATGAGATTAGCTTGAGAAGGTGATGATATACCTTTCATCAAATCTTTATCATTTTCTTTGGACAATAGGAGCTGTCCGGATTTCTCATGAAGTTCTACAATTTTATCCACATATTGGGAAGGGACCTCATGAGCTAAGGCCTTCAGTGTGACTATAGGTGACTTTATTGCTAGATTGGATTTGAGTATCATGGCAGCCTGATATTCTTGAATTATCTTATTTACTTTAGGATTAGAAAAGTGTAATGTTGGAGTCATAACATTATCCTATTTTACAGTATCTTTTCAGTTTCCTTCCTCCTATTCATAGCAGTCCCAACGTCAGAAACGCCACTTTCCTAATTCGACCAATAGGGTGTGTTGTTTTTATAGGTTCAACTCACTTGAACCTGTGCCTATGTCACCTTGATCTCTAAGGACCACACCTTTCTTGATGGTCTGATTAGAATTATTTTTCATTGACCTTGACGCTTCAGATAGTTCCTGCTGGTCTGTAGCCTCTTTTACTGCTTCCTCGCCAATAGAAGTTGTTTTAATAGTTGAACTTAGTAAAGTATCAATCCCAATCTCATTAGTACATGTATGCCGCTTTGAGACTCCCTCAACTACATTAGTTTCCTTCACAACAGTAGCCAAAGAATTATGATTCCCAAGCAAGTATTGTCCCACGTTTAGGTCAATTGTTTCTTTCAAATCTTCTTTTGCAGCAATCTTAGAGTTCAAAAAATCACACGCATCTCCCTTTAATTGTTCCACACCATTAGCCTCAGAATCCAGTTACATAAATGCAACATCTCCCCCAGCTTCGTCGGCTAGACAACCATCTTGAGATAATGCCTTCCTTCGACATTTATTTTCTTCATATCCTTGATGTTTACAATGATTATAATACAGTGGAAGATTGTCATAGATAATTGTTTGATAATGTTCAATAACTTTACCTGATTCTTTCTCCAAAAATTTGTAATCTTACCCGATTTGGATGTTTGTCGAGTAGGTCTAGGATTACCTTAACCCTAGCCATACTTGGCCTGGTGCAATCTTGGGTTGCTTTAGCCACTGCAACATGCTTCCCTGCAGCTATTGCAATTGATAATAAGGATCTCCCCGCAAAGAGATTTGTTGGTAACTCTGGCAATGAAATCCATATCCAAGCTTTAGTTGTTTCCTTCTTGAGATTGAATGATGGAGTCCATAGAAAAATTCTAAATAAATACTCTTCTCCATCAAACTTAAAATAGCCATATGAACTTAGTATAACACGTACAAAGTCCTCATATAAATCAAACCTGATTAACAAGTGACAAAAATCAAGTTGTCCAATATTACAGTTTCCTTTAACATCAAATTGCTTTGGTAAAAGCTTTCGTAACTCGGATAACACCGGTTTACCATTAGACAATGTTCAATTTATTTTACTTCATTTGATTTAACTATGCTATGGACACCTTTTCAATTTATGCTTTAAGGTACACTTCTGTTATAATGACTTTTCCATGGAACCACAAGTGAACTTTTCACACAACATACAACGTGAGATTTAAAGATCTAGGATGTTATGTATACAAATTTTATCAAATGATTCAAGCAAATGTATTATAAATCAGTTCAAAAAAAAAGAAAACTATGAAAGTGTAGAAACTAAGATAAAATGCTTGAGAAAGTATGATAAAATATTCTTAAAATGAAATAGCCATTGCCACAAAGTTGTATGATAACACTATAATATAATAATTGAAGTCTAAAAAACAATACTAGTATATATATATATATATATATATAGGAAACTCTAAACCCTAAAGTTGAATTATCATTTTATTCTTACATATATTAAAATGTAATAAAATATTAAACCGTAATGCTTTGATTACCTTTCAAAAATAATAAATCATAATTACATAGTCCATGAGAATAGAAACATGCAAAAGGCCATTTATAACAGTTAATTTTTAAAAAGACTCTTAATTGCTGCAATCAAGATTCAATTAAAACTTCTACCATTTCTATCAAAACTTGACTAATTTGAGTGGCGATAATCGGCCTCAACTTTGTCCGGAACAAGGCATAGTTGACTTCTATGTCTATTATATCGCGAATAAGTAAAAGGTCATGTTCTATAGCTAACATTATCAATAGTCTATGAATGACATAGTATATAATTTATAAGGAGTGTGTCAAGTCAAACATAAAAAAACAAATAGGCACGAAGAGAATAATAATTAAACTATAAAAATGGAGATGAAGATCTAATTAAACTAAATAAAGAATCTAATTGAAAGTATTTAACTATCACCCCTTTTTAACACCTATTAAGAGGTAAAATCCTACATAAAGTAAGCTAAAGGACCAAAAACCTATTAAGAGGTAGAATACTATATAAAGCAAGCTAAACGAAAAAAAATGAAAGAGGAAAAAAGCTAATGATGATGACTGCAAAAACTCCTCACTTTGCCAAGGAAAAATGGTATCCTCTTGGAGTGTGTGAATTCATTATAGAAGCAATCGTCTGAAATTGTTGAAAGTTGTTGGCAACATTGTGTGGATAATGAAATTTTACGCTTGAAAATGGAGGTGATCAAATCTATTGCACACCCTTTTACCTTGATGCAAAAAGAGGTTGGAGCCGGGGTGAGGGTCGTGTGCAGTGTCAAAATCGAAGATGGCGCTGGAGCCGCATGAGTTGGTGAAGCCACATTATCAACTGGAGATGGAGATGAAGCCGCATTATTAACGGCATGAGTGCAATATTTTCTTACTTAGGAAAAAGGTACCCTCTTGGAGTGAGTGAACTCTCTATAAAAGCAATCATCTGTAATTACTGAAAGTCCTTGGCAACATTGTGTGGATAATGAAATTCTATGATTTAAAACAGAAGTAATCTAATGCACAACCGTCCACCTTGATGCAAGAAGTGGTTGGAGCTGGAGCCGAAGCCGTGGCAGTAACACTGCCTATACCTAACAACAGAAATAGTAAACATAATAATGTGGATGATGATGACATGTTTCAGGAGAAAGAATGAAGAATTTCAGGAACAAATAGCCAAAGAATTTCAGGTGATAATTGCAAATACTTTAAACTTGTATTAATAATGAGGTAAACAGGCAAAGAATTTAAGCGATACTTCCCAATCCCTTTATACTTGGAATATCTTCTTGTGTACAAATTAGGATTGGGTTTCTATGTCCATTTTTAACAAATTTAGAATTTAAGACAATCCCTTTATGATTAGGATTTCTATTTTTCCACTCCACGCATTACTTTCTTTTTGCTATGTTATTATTTCAAGGTTCTTCTTTGTAACTTTTTATTTCAGTATCGTAAATAAGAAAGCAATCCAAATTTCCTAGAAGAAAAAGGCGGAATACAAGAAGTTTACAACAAGGTTCCATACCAAAAATTCTTATTTAAGTGGATAAATATTTGCTACATACACATAAAAATTCCACAAGAATAAAAAGCAAAACCTAGTTGAACATAATAGAGGGGTTTTCCTATGGAGCATCAAGATATTCTATTCGATATATTCTCTAGACTTCCCGTCAAATCTTTGATGCGTTTCAAGTGTCTCTTCAAATTTTATAATTCTCTAATAATATATCCCGACTTTATTAACATGCATCACAATCGCTCTATATCCCATCCTGATCATAGCACAAAATTATTCCTATGAATTTGGCATCGAGAAAATTTTTACACCATAGACCTAAACTCGCAACAACCTAAAGCTTGCATCATTCCACTCGATAATTTAGATGGTCTTATAAACTATCCTAAATTTGATTACGTTTAAAATTTGTTCTGCTTATGGAGTTCATGTTTTCGAATTGCAACTATTTGCAACCCGAATATAAGAGAAACAAGATTTCTCCCTCATCTAAATGTTGAACTTATCAGTGTCACTATTCCCTAGGTTTTGATCCTCACAAAAGAAGACATAAAGTCTTGATGACACTTTATGGTCCAAAAAAACCAACAAGACAATGGGTTTTCACTCTAGCCCCTGGTGAATATTGAAGAGAAATTAAAACTATACCTTATAACTTCCGCCCATTAATGCGCGAGGGAGTTTATATCGATGGAGTTATCTATTTTTTCATTGGTTGCTCTTACTCAAATGGATCGAAAATCAAGATAGCAAGGTCTGATGTTGCAACAGAAGAAATCAGAACTATTTCCCTATGGTATGAAGGAACAGGAGAATATCAAATTGCTATAGAATTATATTATAAGTTGATAGAAATTGATGGAAAATTAAGAGTCATTTATTTAAAATATGGTATAATAAGACTCTGGATTTTACAAAGTGAAGAATGGGTGGAAGAACTAAATGATCAAGTGGTACCAACATATTCATCATCACAACTTTATTGTACTGATACTCATGACGAGAATAACCAGGAGATTGCTATAATTCACTTGAGAAAAAAGATTTTATCATATGTTTTGAAGGAAAAGACTTGGAGACGAATTGATATTCAAGAGCTTAATTATAAGGATGAGATTATTGGTATATATAGTTTTGACGATTATTGGATGTATTCTTTAGGACGAATTTGAATTTTTTTTAACATCACTTGATACTAAATTAATACTCATTAAGTCATGTATTTATTTGGTTTCCAATGCATAACACGTACGTTTGAAAAAATTAGAATATGAGGCTAAATATTGCATATTGTTAAGTTTAAGTGCTTAATTGATTTGTTTATTTCACTATATCTCATCATATTGCATTAAATTGATAGAAAAGTCAAATTTATTTTATGAGCATTTTTTTATTGGGTAAATCGAAAATTTAACTGTTAAGGACCAAAAATCGATAAAAAAGATATCTTATGAGTTTGTTATTAATTTAGCATATTTAAAACCAAAAATCGATAAATCAAACCGATAATACATAAAATCAAACCGAACAGATACACACCCCTAATCAGAACCACCAATACATAGATACAAGGTGAAGTTGGGATGGTTACATTATGTAATGTACATTGTCTATCGTTTTCTTTTCAGCTGTTTTTTGGCTACAATCTCACTAAACCAAACTAGCAACTACATATATATATATATATAACTGAAGGATTTCAGGAAAAAGGTTCGAAGAATGAGAGTGAAACAATAATACGTACACAGCTAATTCTACGTATGCGCTAAAGTTGTCAAGGAGGTTAGAAGAAGAAAATTTTGTACAAAATTTCAAGGAACTCAGCTCTTTTTAGGTGTCTTTGGTCGTATTTTCATCATGCTTGCTCTCCGAGCCACGTCCCATGCCTTCTGAGGTGCCAACACGCCGGCTTGAGACGCAAAAAATGACTCATAACCGGGTGAATCAAAGGCGAAACCAGTATGCTTTGATTTCTGTCCAGGCAGTTGCATTATGGCATATTTCCTTTCTTCGTCTGGAGAAAGTTCATTACGAATCTCCAATAAACCAATCCTGCTGTTGTCAATCTCGTGCCTGTGAATTTCCTGAATAATCTGATAATCATATGGGGAAAACCATCTTTGTGCCCTGAAACAAAGCAATAGATACTTAGGGAAGTAATTAACTAGAGATTCGAAGCAAGAGTAAATGGTCCAAAGAAATGAAAAGTGAAATTTGTCAATATTAAGTTCACCAGGTGAGTTCCTAAACATCAACCATGTAGGTGGCATTCGACTTTCACGACCTTCCCATCGGTAAAAGAAAAATTAGACCAGAAAAGGTTTATTTAAAATGTACAAGCAGAATGTGCTGCCTAGGTAGTTGCTTTGTCATGTTCCTTGTAGTATCAGTGGCAGAGGGAGTGTTCAAGTAGTATGTCTGAATCCATAATTGCAGGAATATAATAAGTTTGAACGTATAAAATTTAAATCCTGAATTGGCATCTGTGCCGTACAGGAGAACAAACAGCAGAAAATAGATCATGTTGACAATGCGAGCAAGACATTATAGAGGATATTGCATCTCAGTTAACTTTCATTTGTCCCTCGTACCACAAAATCTATATTAAGGTCAAGAGCTTCTGGTGAAGCTTTCATAGAATAATGGTCCGTAAAACAGAGTGAGGAGACACTCCTTGAGGCATAACACTACTGAGAGAAGGGATAACGAAGATTAGTCATACAAATGAGCTTTCATGTGAAAAGTGAATGAAAATATTGTTAAGATATAAAGATGAACTGTGGAACAAGATTTTTTGCAAATGTGCTGGCATTAATTATAAAGAGACATTTCTCCTGTGGGGAACACAATCGCTTTTCGTTCACGTTTTTATCAGATTTACTGTTTTTTGGCTTTGGGGTATGATGGAATAAAGTAAAATGGCTTTTTAAACTGTCTGCGCTTCTTTCAATTGTGAAGTAGCAGTTAGTCAATGCAACTTTCGACGCTCATCATGGGTCATCCGGAAATAGTTGATCTATGTTTTAAACATAGGGGTCAGGCTGCGTACATCCGAGCCCCTCTTACCCCGCAATGGGCGGGAGCCTTTGAGGCAATGGGGTAATGAAGTAAGTGATATATCCTTGAGAGGCAGCCCAGTTGTGAATTTGGAAAAGAGCTTAAATAAAAGAACAATCTAGCAAAATGTGCTATACTGCAATGTAATATATAATATTAACTCCAAGTAGTTTAAGAAAATTTACTCCAGAGACTTACCCCTGATATAGGAAGTCAACAAAAAGAGCAGCAACTGGTACAAGAAGCAGCGTGAGGTAGAAATATAATGTGCTCATCAGGACAATGATGACCAAATAGATACCCTCCTGTAATAAATTACAAACCAACCATGTTAGAAAGTGAATTGATCTTACGAACCTATCAAAATATGTGTGGAAACTCACCTGTTCTTTGCGCAAGTGGATACCCGAGTAGATAAAGACAAAAATGAACCATAATAATATGCTCCCTCCAACACTAATGTGATGCCATCTTGTAACTGTGTTGCACATCATAAGGAGACGCAAATTGACAGTTACAACAACACAGGTGTAGGCCATTGTACTGACATCCCAGAGGCCAAACATCCTGCCAGATGAATCTATGCCCTTGGTACTCGAATAGATTACAAAACTATACAAGATTAATGATTGATATACTGCGAAAAAAGCCCAGGTAGCCACAACTCTCCATTTGAAGAATGAATTTCTAATTCCTTCCCTGTATAACTCAGGATATTTCTTGGAGAGAGATGCACTGACATCCTAAATACACAAATGTGTATATACAACAAAGACACCTTCATAGTTAGAGAAACAGTAATTACTGCCAAACATCCCTATAGCTGAGAAAAGAACGAAAAGAAAAATCAGATACCTTCTCAAAAAGCCCAAGAATAATAACAGGAAGCGCTGTGAAGATCACATTGTAGAGAGACTGGAACCAATCATCATAGAACCTTTGACCAGAGAATCCAGTGCGGAAGGTAAACCAAAACTGAGTGAGTGTGAACATCAGATTCTTGTAAAAGAAATATGTCACCACCTGCACATAAAAATTCCAGATCACATAACTACCCGTGCAGATCATAAAAGTTTGCACACTGAAGATAGATGAAGGTAAACCTTGCATATTCTAAGATATGACCAGCGTCCATGGACAAGCAATAAATCGGTGAGAAAGCGGAACTGAGCTATTGCAAAATCACTAGACATCACTGCTTGCATCCCCTCCTGTCCACTTATTCCCACCCCAACATGAGCAGCTTGAATCATACTCACATCATTAGCACCATCACCAATACTAAGTGTAATTCTCTGTGCCCCCTTCCTAACCAAGCTGGTTACCTGAAAGAAATCAGAAAGTTGCTAAATATCTTCTGCCTACAAGTTTCGACAATCAAAAAGTCAATCCTACACTTCACAAACATTACAGGATTTTTAATGTTTAACTTCAAGAATATCACCAAAACTCTAAACTGTAGTGGTGACACTTAAAGAAACCAAAATTGTTTGATGATGAAATGTGAACCCCAGAGCACTCAAGACATATAAATATGCCAATGTTATTACAAAGTGATACAGTGAGATAAGGAACAGATTTCATGAAACTTATCATAATGCGTATACACTTCTAAGCTGCCAGGCACATGTGACAAACAAAAAACGCTCCCATTTCATGAAAGGGATAGATAAAAATTGGTAAGTGCATCCATGTTTATAGTTAAACAAACATGTTTCATACTGAAGAAACCACATGCCAGTTAGACAACTTCCAAGGTGACCTAAGGACCTCACCTGAGCTTTCTGTAAAGGAGAAACACGACAGCAAACCACTGCACTGCAATTCAAGCTCAAATTCAACAACATTACGCGAAGACTTGGGTCTAAGGCATACATTAAGACCTTCCCATCAATTACTAGAGCTAACTTTGGTCGAGATGCCGAACGGAGAAGCTCTTGCGCTTCATCATAACATCTCCTCAGCTCATTCTTGACTGTATCTTTCATAAATCGATCAAGCTCCACTTGGTCACCCTAGTGAAAAAACACAGTAATTGTTAGATGTTGGGGATTTGCCACCTGACAAATCAGAAAATCAAGAAATGCTGCTCACTCTATCTTCCACTTCTCTGATTTCATCAGTTTCTGAGCTAATAACAAATTGTTTCATGCTGTTATTGATCAAATTGCATGCTGCAATAACAAGTGAACCGGGATAAGATAGTATGTAGAACATAAATATCAACAAATTATAGACTGCCTATTACTTCTACCAAGTTACCAACCATAAGCAATGTTTATTGCAGTTTCCAGTTTATCCCCAGTAAGCACCCAAATCTTAATTCCAGCCCTTGAAAGAGTCTCTATGCAGGCAGGTACACCTTCTTGAAGCTTGTCTTCTATAGCAGTGCATCCAATCAAGACAAGATCCTTTTCTATCACTTCTGCCACCTGCATAAAGCTACACCCTTAGAAAAATAATTACACTTAAAGAAGCACTAGAAAAATAATTACACTTAAAGAAGCACTTTAATTTTAACCACCACTAAAATTCTGGATGCAGAATAGAAAAAGAAGAGGAGCTTCAAACTGGGTGGCTGAAGAAAAGACTCTCTGCGCTGGAGAGAGAACAAGAGAGTATAACCTATCTAGTATGGCCACAAGGACACTAAATGCTACACCAACAGTAGACTGGCCAAGGAAGGCTATGTGGAGAGCTAACGTTCCCCATAAGGGGGCTAGACTTGGGTGATTGTTCCTTGGGCAGGATAATAAAATGAAAAGGACCATCTCTATGTGCAAAGGTGCTACTGCATGAAAGGAGACGAGATTCAGTAAGCCATCTCTTTTTACTCATTGCTCAGTTGCCAAGGAACTGTGGAACCTAGTGTCTGCTCATCTTAAGATGATCCAAAGGAGTTAAAACATGTATTTTGGTGCTGGAAGAGAACAAAGATCCAGAAGAACAGCAGGAGCTTACGGCTATGACTATCTGCATTCTATGGGTGTTACGGAAAGCAATAAACAACATATGTTTTGGAGGAAGAAGCTCATCGGTGCATCAACTGAAATACTCCTCTCATTTTTATTTTTTTGTTTATCTTCAAAATGAGAATAATGTATATGAATGATAGATTTTATCAGTTCCCTCCATTTCTAAGAACGGATGCTCTTTTCAGCTTGTAGATAACTGCAAAGCTACAGTAACTTGGTGCAATAAGCAATAATATCATACCTTCTTTAATGAAACGAGAGGGGGAAGTACATAGTGATAACAACTGGCATCATTGATAAATCATCAAAATGTATTTCTTAATATACAATTTCCATCTATTATACTCTTAAGCTTTAAAGAAAATAGTAACAGCTGATAACAGTAGGAAACAACGCCAGAAATCTACTATGAACTGTTAATCTGTTGCCAAAAAAGCTGCTCTTTTTTTTTTTTTGATAACTGAGAAATCCCCAAGGGTCGCTAGTGCACGGTTTGAATCTCAGTGGATATTGGGTCCACCCCTCTATCCTCTCTCTACTTAACTACCAGGTTTTTCTCAGCGGCAGGGTTTGAACCAATGACATGCTCCTAACTCACACCTCACAAGCTGCCAAAGGCCTCGAGGGCATTACTAATAAGCTATTAATGAAGTTCCATTTATATCATCGATTCTCTGGAATACATCAAAATGTACTTTGAAAACAATTTTGGAATCTGTCTGGCACCTTCAGCCATAAGGATAACAATGACGGGAACTATTGATAATCTAGAATACATGCTGAACAAAACAACCCTTGCCAAAAGGGACTAGTAATTTTCAAGAAAAGAATACTTCATGGTACCAAACAATGAATTAACAAATCACTAAAAAAGATCTCCAACATGTAATAAATCTGGAAAATATAACAGCAGTCTTTTCATTTGGCAAGGTAATATAAGGAAAATATAAGAGCAGTATGAATTACAGATACACACCTCATCCAGTTTCTTTTCTCGCTCTCGAAGAGAAGATTTTGCTTGAATGAATTTTTCATTCCAACTTTCATAAATATCAGGGCTTAGATCTCTGTAAGCCAAGCAAAGAGTACGAAGTCCAGCAGCACCAAATTGCTCCAAGTGCTCCCTAGTTCTTCTCTTCAGATCACTTTCTCCATCACGCAACCTCTCATAAATAACATTGTCTGCGCCCTGTCAAAAGAAGGTTCTCTGATATTTTCTGACATGTGATCCAAGTATAATATCCTTCTATGTAGGGTAAATGGAAATAATGCTAAACAGAGTGTATTAATAATGCTTGTATTAGTTATGCTTGCATTAATTATATATAGATTTTTCTTATGCATTGTTTAGTTTGATGTATTAAAAATAGCATGTATTACATCTTGTTCAATAATTAAGATGGAAAAATCTAGCTTGACTTGCTATCAGACACAGTTCCCAACAACCTTCTCTCTCCTACTTACGAGGACAGAGAAACCCCTCTTTCCGGTGGGTTCCCTGGAAATCTGCTCCCCTTCCCACCACCTTCATCACTCACCCCTCAGCTAGCTCCTCAAGAGGTAGCTTTCTTTCTCCCCCCTCCATCATCACCACAAATGGACAATTTCGCAGTTGGTTTCAAATCCTTTGGTATATAAAGAATGCCAGGTACAGCCGGCATTTGGTACGAATGGACAGAGAGAAGTAGGAATGCAATCACAAGGGCAAGGTTCAATAAGAAATCCATGGAGTGGGTAGTAAGAGTTCTAAAGGAGGCTTCCCAAACCAAAGGCAACTCAGTGCGCAGATGGAGAAGGTTAGATGATATAAGTGAAATCTTTTGTGCTCAGAATTATAATAAGTACGGAAGATACATCAGCCTGATAAGCGTAAGGGGAAAAAGAAGGGCAGTTCTCATAATCCCAGAGTTGATCTTCAACTCAGGCTGGACAGATATCGCAGAGAAGGTAGCAAGGTTTATAAGCTGCCATAAGGCAACCAGCAATGTAGCAAACCTCAAAACTGTTGATGAAAACATTTCTTACGCTGAGATGGTCAGACGTTTCAAATGGGAGAACAGGGAAAGGAAGGAAATCAAAACAGATGTGATGATACAAAGTAAAGGTATCATCAGCATCAAAGATCCATTATGTACACACAGTGAAGTCCTCATGAGAAGTCTGGTGTGGGAATTTAAAACAGAGGCGATGCTGTCAGAAATCAGGAAGTAGTCTCGGAACACCTGGAAACAATCTTATGGTTTGAATGTGTACAAAATGGGTAACAACCTATATCTTTCCAAACGCAACTCCATGCAACAAGCTCAACAAATCATGGAAGGGAGTTGGGAATGGAAAAAGACTCCAGTCAAGCTAATTTGGTGGAACCCGCTGGTCAATACCGTAAAGGAGACGGAGAGAATTGAGTCGACATGGGTCAGAATACTAGGGCTCCTCTTCACCTTTGGTCTCAAACCACCTTTAAAGCCATTGGAGATCGTTGTGGCGGGTGGATCGAAACAGAGGAGAAAACCATGCTTTGGAACCACCTCAAATGGGCGAGGATCAGGGTGATTGGTGATGGTCATAATATTCCTACGGAAATCGTTGTTGAAAATGGAGGAGTTCTTTTCAAGTTGGAAATTTGGGTGGAGTCACCGGCGACATCGACAGTCGGAAAAGGAGCTGCCTGTCCTTTGCCCAAAAGAAAATCGACAAGGAACTGTTTGTCAAAGGGGTATACTCCGGCAAATCACAGTCGATAGGGATGTATCATAAGGCGCATGGCATCCCACGTGACACAGCAGAGGTTAGTGGAGTGAAACATTGGGCCTCTGGAGGACGGGTTATGTTTGTTGGGCCCTGATTCTAGCTTGGGTCATAGCCCAGTAAACACAGAAACCCTATTTAAAGGCCCAGAAGCAACCCTTTTTAAAAACTCACGTAACAACATGTGTCACCTTAAAGGGGCCTCCATGAAATTAAGATGTTGGCTGAAAATTACATCTCAGCTTTGAGGAATTGGGAAGAAAGCCCCAAGGCGAGTACAACTGAAAGCGACAAAGTCCAAATTGCAAAGGAAATTCCACAATCATTGGTACAGTCAAAGATCAGTGAAAAACAGAGACAACCAAAGGAGGAGACCAAAGTTTCGAAGGCTATTCACCATGAAATGAGAGAAACAGAGCTGCAAATACAACAGGTACTTCAAACTGAACCAGTTGACATGCGGAATCAATTGATTTTTAGACGACGGAGACAGAGGCACCCAACTGGGTGAATTCCCATATTCTGGAACTGAGTAACACTTTGGAGTTGCTTTTGAAGGCTTTGGAAGAGAAACCTTAGAGCTCCTCATGAGAATCAATGAGAGGAAATCTGAAATTGATAAAAAGAAGCAGAAAGGCACCTCAAGACCAAAGAGCAGAGTTATAGGCAAGAATAAGTTGAAAAATCTTCAGTCTAGCCTCAACAAGGAGGTGGAAAGGGTAAGAAGCAGGGGAAAGAACATTTATCTAACCTTTAAATGAAGGTCAAAATATTGTCATGGAATGCCAGGGGATTTAACAATGGGGAATCAAGAATTCTAATCAAGACTTGCCTACAATAATGGAAGGCAGATGTGGTGTGCCTATAGGAAACCAAAATAAACAAGGAAGCAGAGAAGGTGGCTTTCAAACTATGGGCCAACAGATGGATGAGGTGTGGTTATAAGCATGCAAATGGTAGCAAAGGGGGCCTCCTATTGATGTGGGATATTAGAGTGTGGAAGGGTACCAAGATTGAAGAAGGTAATTACTCAGTTACCTATAAGTTTGAAGCCTTACAAGAATCTTTCAGCTAGTCTTTTACTGGTGTTTATGCCCCCCACACCAGGAAGGATAAGCTGGAGTGTTGCGAGGAATTGGACTCAATGAGGGGCCTGTGTGATGGACCTTGGGTAACAGGGGGAGACTTCAATACAGTTACGCATATGGTGAAAAGAAGGAGATGCTCCGGAATCACCAATGTCACGTGTGAGTTTTCCGGATGGATTGAAGACTTAGAGTTGCATGACCCTATCCTGGTTGGGGGTAAATACACTTGGGTCAGGGGAGCAAATCACTTGAACAATGCAAGGCTGGACAGATTCCTTTTCTCAGCAGAATGGGAGGAAAATTTCAACAAGATCAAGCAAAGAATCATGCCCAAAGCAACATCAGACCACAACCCCATAATTTTGGAGTGTGGGAACTGGGAAAAGAGGAATTCAAATTTCAAATGTGAGAATTGGTGGCTCAACGTCAGGGATTTCAAGGAGATGATCCAGAAGTGGTGGAATGGCTTCACAGTTGAAGGCTGCCCAGATTATAAGTTGTTTACCAAATTGAGACTCCTGAACAGAAGCTAAAAAACTGGAGCAGGGTAACTCTTTCTGAAATAGCTACCAGAAAAAGTAACTTGCCGGAGGAACTGGCAGATTTAGACAAAGCTCAGGAAGACAGAGAACTTTCCCATGATGAGATGATGATCAGGGCACCAATCCTAGTGGAGCTTGAAGCACTGGCAAGACAGGAAGAAGAGAAATGGAGGCAAAAATCTAGAGCGCTCTGGCTAAAATGAGATAGGAACACCAGGTTCTTTCAGAGGCTGGCTACAGCACACAGAAGATACAATATAATTGACAAATTGGTTGTAAAAAGGGAGGAGGTTCAAGAGACTGAGGATCATGGAGACCCTCATTTGCAATGGCTGGCTGCCCCACAGTTACCTATGAGGAGAATGAATGGCTCCAAAGACCTTTCACATAGACAGAGGGGCTTCAAACTATCCAACAATATGATAGGGATAAAGCCCCTGGCCCTCATGGTTACACCCTGGAGTTTTATAAGGCGTGTAGGGAGATCCTGAAGGAAGATCTGATGCACCATCCACAATTTCCATCAAAGAGGTGTTTTTGAAAAAGCCTTCAATGCCACCTTTGTGGCACTGATTCCGAAGAAGCCTGGGGCTGTTGAATTAAAGGATTTCAGGCCTATTAGTTTGATTGTGGGGGGTTTCTACAAGATCATCTCCAGAAAGGCTGAAAACTGTTATGGGGAAGCTTGTGGATGAACATCAAATGGCTTTTTTACGAGGAAGACAAATCCTGGATGCATCTCTGTTGGCCAATGAACTGGTAGACTCAAGGATCAAGCAAAAGAAACCAGGGATCTTGTGCAAATTGAACATCGAAAAGGCTTATGACCATGTCAATTGGAATTTCCTTCTCAAAATTCTAAAAGATATGGGATTTAGCAGTAGATGGGTAAATTGGATCAGTTTCTGCATCTCTAGTGTCAAAATCTCCCTTCTAATAAATGGCAACCCAGAAGGTTTCTTCCTGTCACACAGGGGCCCTAGGCAAGGATACAAGGAGAAGAGAAGATACAATCTGGTGAAGTGGGACATCCTGACCCTCAACACTCAGCAAGGAGGACTCAACCTTCGGAATCTCACCAAACAAAACATTTCACTGCAATAGAAATGGCTCTGGAGGTTCTGCACTAAAGATAGGGCCATCCGGAGAAGATTCATAGAAGGGAAGTATGGCACACTCTCCCAATGGACAACCAAGGAAGCTGTGGGTACCTTTGGATGCAGTGTCTGGAAATCCATAAGGAGATTATGGCTCTCTTTCCGCAATGAAATCTCAGTTAGTGTGGGTAATGGGATGAAAATTGACTTTCGGTATGAGGTGTGGAGTGGAGAAGGTAGTCTTAGAGACTCCTTCCCTCAACTATATGCTATAAGACTCCAAAAAGAGGTCTTTGTTGGCCAAGTTTGGAGTCCACAAGGATGGGAACTAATTTTTAAAAGAGCACTAAATGATTGGGAAATAGGGGAGTTCACCAGATTGCTGGAAGTTCTCCACTCACAGCCAGCTTTATCTATGAAGCCCGACAGTGTGAGATGGAAAAACCATAGCAAGGGCATGTTCACAGTGAAGTCGTGTTACTGGAAACTCAACACCCTGCAATCACTGACTGATAGTTGGCCTTGGAAGATGACATGGAAGACCAAGACTCCCCCAAAGGTGGCTTGCTTTTCCTAGCTGGTGTGTAGAAGGGCTTGCTTAACTCATGAGGTTCTACAAAAGAGGGGTGGCAGATTAGCTCAAGATGTGTCATGTGTGAGCAGGGAGCATAAGTTAATGACCATTTGTTCCTTCATTGTAAAGTAGCTACGAATTTATGCAACATGTTTTTGTCTACGTTGGGAGTTAAATGGGTGATGCCTGTCACAACAAAAGAATTACTCAACAGCTGGACAGGGATTGGTAACAGAAAAAGTGAAGGTCACTGGTGCAGAACTATTCCTGCCTGCATATGGTGGACTCTATGGAAAGAAAGAAACTCTAGGTGCTTTGAGGATCAAAACTCTAGCATGCAGAAAATTAGAATGAATTGTATAGGTCTGTTGTTTGTTTGGTGAAAAGGTAGTTAGATAGGGGAGTCGGCAGAGCTAATAGATTTCATAGGAAACTTGTAATATACCCTCTGGGTGGGATGTAAGTTTCCAGTTTCACCATCCGTTTGGATAATGAACCTTTTGACATGAATACACACTTACCCTTTTCTCAAAAAAAAATAGCATGCATTACATAAAAATAGTTATTTACAAAGATAACCTCAACATTATGGTGGAAAAGATGTACAAAAAGTTCAGAGTGGTGATTGTGTTTTTAACCATGCTAATGCATGCATTAAATCACATTGCATTACTAATACCTAGAATTCTATAGTATTAGTAATGCATACCTTTATACACAATAGTGTATAACTAATAACTAATGCTTATTAATTATATATAGCATATAAAATGTACCAAACAAGACATTACTAATATACAGAGCTAATGCATATATTATTTTTTCTAATACACACTACCAAACGAACTCTGAGTGCTTACCTTGCAATAGAGTACCAATCTGCCATCAGGATAGCGACATACAACAGACTGACGCTTTCTCGTACTGAATACAAAAATAAGGATAACAGTCAAACCTCATACCATCACACAAAGAATGCACATAGTAAGTGAGCAAGTCAAAACACCTGTTGAATTCAAGGACATTCAAAATCTCATAGGGAACATCTTGAATCTGTCCAATCTTCTCAACGTGTGATTCACGCACATAAATCAATGTTGGAGTACGCCTGGAAGGTGTAAATTTAAAAGCAGAGCAGAAACAAATAGAATAGTAAGCAGTAATAATGACACAAAACAAGCAACCTAACTCTTTCCATAATTCAATACCTTAACAATGTATTAGCAGACAATGACTTCGGCTAACCGATCTACCAGAGAATTACTCTTCCAATCAATCAAATACCAATAATATACCCTTTCTTACCTAATCTTCCACCTAGAAAAACTGCATGCAATTAAAAAGTTGACGCCTCAAGAAAATAAATGCCAATAATTTAGCTCATGCCATCACTATATTTCTCAATCTCTGTTCACTCTAGAATTAAAATCTCCTACCCCCCACTGCAAACAAGTCAACCACCCACCAAAATGGCGATTGGTATCCTTATCTAACCTGGACTATTCTTGGACTCATAGTTAGTTCAACAGAATATTCTCTTTAAGAATCTGTAAATGTTTTTAACAGTTAGCACCAGAAACAGAATTTCGCTTTTAATTTGAATCTCTTGTTTCCATGCTTGAAGAAACTAAGAATAAGATTTAAAATCACAAGTTTATATGTACTCTACCATAAAATGGTGACTGGTTTGGCCACTTAGACTTGTAGAAAACAGTAATCCTCAAGTCGTCCAGCCAAATAATCTATATCAGTTACCTCCTACACTTTTATTATATTCACATTATCAACAGATTCACAATGAAATTGTATCACTTCCAGTAGGATAAATGTAGCAGAAGTTCTACGTTATCTTTCTGATAGAACTAACTAAAATTGTCAGTATCCACGCACTTGTAAAAGAAGAAGCCAAAGTTCTTTGCTGCTGCAACCAGAGCAGCTTCATCAGGAGAAGCTGCCTGATATCGTATTTTTTCGGGGGTCTCTTCACCTTCAGGAAGCACGGTATGACATATTGCAAGGCATCTGAAAAATTCCTGAACAATAGGACATTGTTAGTTTAGAGGCCTGTGAGTGTTTAAGAAGATAAAAGACTGCATTTTTGTGAAGGTTTGCACCATATCAACTCTAATGTAAATGGTATATTCACATGCAAAAGTTACTGAGCTTTATATTCCCCAGAAAAATCCATATATAAAAGTTGTTCATATAAATGTTCACCATTTCCTTATTATATGGCCTCAACATGTTACCCATAGAAAAGGAAAAAACGATCATTATCGAGTCTTCTCTTGATAATGGGGAAAGATGGGCATTGAGTTTATATATACAACAACAACAACAACATTACTCCAATGCCTCAAAGGCTCCCGCCCATTGCGAGGTAAGGGGGGTCGGATGTATGCAACCTGACCCCTATGTTTAAAAACATAGAGCGACTGTTTCCGGATGACCCATGATGAGCTTCGAAAGT